>BFEA01000028.1:3312920-3327721 GCA_003427395.1 Chara braunii
CTCTCGCACGCGCTCACAGCAGCAGCAGAAGCAGCAGAAGCAGCAGCAGCAGGCATCATGTGCAGCCTAAGTCGTGGTATGTTAGGTAACTCTCCCCCTATATATCACCCACAGGAGGCATCATGTCCAGCCTAAGTCGCACTTGGACTCAGATGACGAGCAGGTTTTCCCTCATTTAGCCGTGTGCAGTTTGGCATTGAATCCATGGACATGACTGAGAGAATATTGTGACTGGGAGTAAGCTGTGATGGCATCAATCTCTGCTGTCCCTATGGACTCAAGCCTGGAGGATCAAGACATAAACTTGGTAAGCATTTCTCGCCTCCTGTACAACCACCTGGTTGTGAATTCCGGCCTGAAAAAGAACCAAACCAATCCCTCTGATGAGCCATCTTAGATGCGAGAGGCAAAAAGCAGTTCAGGACACCATCCCTCAAGACTCGCATTGCCAGTCAACCACTTTTCTCAAGTGTATTGCTAACTTTGGGCGAGGCAGTGAATCTTATCCATCAGTCAAGTACATCCTAGGCAGACTGTCTGTGTTGAACATCCAAATGAGTCCACGAAAGACCGATGGAAGTATGTCACAGTCACCCTTTCCCAGAGTCGTGCTTAGGGAATGCACACCACACATACAACCTTGATAAGGGAATGCACACCACACATACAACCTTGATAGATCTCAGTTGAGGCAGATAGATGTGGCTAGTGTCAGGACCGTACTAGCGGTCATGCCAGTGGCTGTCCTGAGTGGGCGTGTAGAGAGGATTTTGCGGCTGTAATTGCCATTAGTGTCAGGGGTCTGAACTAGACAGTCTGCCAAGTTGCAGGGTTAAAGTTGACCACTTTTGTCAAGGGTATTGCTAACTTTGGCAAGGTGGTGATTCTTTATCCATCAGTCAAATTTATTCCCCACATAGCGTCGGGGTTCAAACTCCTGATGAGTCGGTGAAAGTCCAATGAAAAAGACTGCCAGCATCACCCTTTATTGGTGCTCTCTTTACCGAATACACTGCACATACGGCTTTGCTAGCACTGTGTTGAGGCAAATCAATGCAGCTAGGGTCAGGACCGCATTAGCAGTCCTGCCACTGACTGCCCCCTGGTGTGATGGACTAGTTTTCCAGACTCACTGTCATTATCATCAGTGGTGTGCACTAGAAAGTCTACTATTCCAGGGTTTGTGTGAGTGGAGTGGACCAACTCTCTCACTAACTTTGGCCAAGGTGGTGAGTTCTTATCCATCAGTCACATACATCCTGGGCAGTTGTCGGGGTTCACCCTCCTGCCAAGCCCTGAAAGTCCAACGAAACAGTCTGTCACAGTCACCCTTTCTTGTGGAGTTCCGTTCATCGAATTCTTGTGGGGTTCTGACGAACCTACTAGGACACTTACAGCGAGAACAACACAGCTCTGAAAATTTATCAGACACTACGACCTGGGACAGGAGGATATGGTAGGATAGCTGTGGAAAGGAAAGGACTGGGAACTTTAGATAGTCTCCTGCTTTCCAACGTCCCTCCCATCCCTCATTGCCCTCCTGGACTCTATGTGCCTATCTTCCATTTTGTATCTTGTATCTTATGCTTGCCGGCGGTAAGCAACCGGATGGTGTCCCCTAGATTATAAATGGGAATCCTGTTGTTCAAAAAAAGAAAAGAATACACAATGCACACACATGCACTTAAACGCAAGTGCCCATGTGCACACAAACGCAGATAACATGGGAGTGTTTCCTTCTTTTTTTTTTTTCTGAATGGGAATGTTTCCTTCATACATTGAAAACTGTTGTTTGGCAGCGAAGCTGCATCACGTCATCTAGCCCTCATAAATGCTCTTGCTCGTAAACGGCTTCGCATCTCAGGCTGTCCCGATGGAGTTCTCATGTCGTTACAACAGATCAATACTCTCACAACCACCAGAAACATACTGGACTCCACAGGTTATTGTTAGGAGGGAAACACACCAATTCACTGAAAATAGCATTCATTAGCATACCTGTGCACATTAATGATTTGCTGCAAACCAGCCCTGGTTGCTGAACAGCAGCGCCCCCATAAGCTACGGCAATTTGTATCAGCTGGCACTGTTTTCACAGCAAACAGCAATGATGTAAGTTAGGTCTTTCTGGCATGGGCCTTTTGAGAATCAACCGAGCCAGATCAGAGGAAGACGGTGTTGAGAAGGCAGATCATGTCTATCAGAAACACTCTACCATGAGCAATCTGTTGATTTCACGTTTCTGTGAGGAGACAGTGCAAGAGTGGCACACACACACACACACACACACACACTTGGGTGCGGCCGAGCATGAATCTGGATGTGCTTTATTGAAGTTCCATTATGACAGGTACTCAGGGTTCAAGCCTTAGGACACTCACACTAGCACATTTTTACTTCTTCCTGGACACAATTGTGGCCAGATACATACAGCTCTGGCTGTAAATGTGGGCAGATGCATTGTGTCATACAGTCTGTCTTAGTCGTACATCTCTTACCTTCTGCTCTGAAAAGGGGAGGGGGCCTGCTAGGATTGGCAACACTTATCACACAGCCAGCCATTCTCAGACTGACAAGGCAGGTGGCCCCCTAAAGCCATTTTCTAGCAGGTGATGCTCCCCACCAATTGATCTCGTATCATGTACATTATGAGGGATGCTGGACCCGCTTTCCAGCAGGTGATACTCCCAGAGTCCCCACCAATAGATCGGAGCCATCCCCTGGGGTGCTACTGGGGTCTGCTCATATACCAGCACCACTAGCATGACCGACACATGTGTTTTCCCAAAAAAAAAAAAAAAAGAAAAAAAAAAAGAAAGAAAAAAAAAAAGAAAGAAAAGAAAAGAAAAGAAAGAAAGAAGGATAGTGATTGTATGAGTAGTAGAGATAGACTCCATGCATAGGACAGGATAGTGATTGTATGAGTAGTAGAGATAGACTCCATGCATAGGACAGGATAATGATTGTATGAGTGGTAGAGATATACTCCATGCATAGGACACAACCAAGTGTCAAAAAATACACTCAAGGTATGAAAGATAGACGAAATCATGCAAAAGAGGAAGAGGGAGAAGAAAAAGACGAAGAAGTTGAAAAACCCCCAGGGCATCAGCTCGTAAAATATTCAATGAAGTGCGCGAAAAGGATGGCGATCTTGGCGAAGATTGCCATAGCGTGAAGAGCCAACTGGCGATTGTCCCATTCTTAAACCACCAGTACTTGGCCCAGCTATTGGCCGCGGGAAAAAGTAGAGTAGAAAATTAGACATGTTTCTAGTCGGATGAATTTGGGTGCTCCTGTAGTGGCCCGTACATTTCCTAAAGTCGTGGCTTGTTTACGGGCACAACTTTAGGTAGTACTCCTGGTTTGAAACCACTTTTCTTGAGAGGTTGGCCATTGCCGCACAGCCTCTCGAATCCCTGACGGAGATAGAGGGGGGGGGGAAGGGGGGGAGAAGGGAGATTTCAGACAAGTATTTCGCGTGGCCCTCTCAAAAACCACTGCATCACCAGACTGACGTGACCCTCTTGAAAATCACCATATCCCCAGACAGAAGTGACTCTCTAGAGTTCTACGCCTTCTCTCCACAGCATCTTGAGACGTTGAGGTTGGGTTAGAGAGATGTTTGTCCTGTCCTCAGGGCAGTTCATCCTTCCCCCATTCGTGAGGGCTGTGTGGTGAATGGGTCCAAACTCACGGACCAACTCTCAAAGACCTCAGAAAAAGCCTCACCGTCAGATATTACGCATAATCAAGCCATCAATGTCAGATAGACTTGTCCTGACTAGAGTCCAACCGCAAGATGCTGAGGTATGTCCCTTCCCAACTACCGTCTTCACCCGGTCGTCACCCAAATAGAACGCCCAGTTGGGTAGCTTCGGTAGCCTCAGGACCTGAGGCGGCATCCAGATTCATGATCGTAATTCAGTCCTCTTTGCTGCAGGTGGGACTTCACAACGGGGGTCTCAAACCCACATCCTGGAGCAAGGTCCCTCTTGCAAAGAGGATTGGACTGAACGCCTGAATCTGGACGGGTTTCAGCCAGAGATGCCGAGAAGCTGATCAGTAGCCATTTTATGCACCTGTCGAACAATCTCATCCAGATCCAGAGGTAAAATCCAATCCTCCCTGCTAGTGGGACCTCACCACTGGGACCAGGCAAAAGGGGGGAAAAAATAATGAGAGAAAAATAACATGGCTGCAGTTAAGGGTGCGCGGTCAAGGATTGTATATGTTCGAGTAGTGATCGAGAAACTTTCGAAGAGTTTGGGAGGGTTGGAATAAGCGTGCTGAATCTGGAGAGGGTCAGAAAATCGCGACCGATCTGCTTTTCTGCATCTCTCAGTGATACACGTCCACAATCAGGCGCTTAATCTGGTCCTCTTATTAGCTATTGGGACCTTGCCCCAGCGGGGGTCCAAACAGGTATCATCATAGTATCATCATGGAACACACCCCCCACACACACAAAAAAAAAGAACAGAAAAGGAAGGAACCAACTAATTGCTTCCTTGTGGTGGCCAAATTGCTTCCTACCTCTAACCCTCCCCCCCTGTCCAAAAAAATAACAAAAAATAAAAAATAAAAAAATCCGAACATGATTTGATGGATTGGGTTGGATTATAAACAATCAAAACGTACAATGCATATTTCAGCGTTTCCCGCGTGTCTATCCGTCATCGGATTTGTTGGTTTGAAAAAAAGACGAAAGCGGGTCATCGGGGATAAGAAAAAAGGCCTGCTCGTAAAAAGACTGCAACGATGCAGGGGCAGTCTGAGTCTAGGGCCTGTGCGGACGATATCAGAGCCTGCAATGATGTTTCCCTCCGAAAGGAAGGAGGTACCGGATGCTTGAAGGCCGCGCGGCCTGGAAGTCACCGCCCAAGGAGGCTGCCTCACTATATCTCCAGGAAGAGCAATGAGCTCTTCCTCATTTGCTGCGTGCAAGTTTGGGCGACATGCTGCTGGAGCGTGTGGTGAAGCAGCGCTAGTGTACTGCGCTGAGGGAGGACGAGGAGCACCCAGCTCCCCACCCTGGCTATGGTGGAGCAGCTCGGGCAGGAGGAGGAGGAATAAGGGACTAGGAGAGGGGAGCACCAGGGGTACTTACCTGCCTATGGTGGATGCCATCTTCATCACCTTGGTGGGCGCTGCATCTGGAAGGTCCCCGTTGGGGTAGAGCTGCATCAAGAGGCTTCGAGGCAGAGTCAAGCATGGCGGCCTGCAAGGAAGAGGCCATAGCTGCTTTGTGTTGTCTTTTGCACGTCAGGGCAGGGCCCTTAGTAGTCCATGATAGCCTCGGCCTGGATGAAGAAGGAAGAGGAAGGCGTCCACGGCTATGGTGGACCTCAAGTTGTGCTGGCAGTAAAAGAGGGAATCAGACATTGATTCCGGTTCTGCCGTTCATCATCATTATTATTATTATTTATTGTTTGAATAAAAGGGGAGGAGAAAAGGAGAAGGAGTTTGGTTGGTGAGAAGAAGGGGGAATTATCATTGGCCTTTTGCTGGTGTACATCTTCTTCTTTCTTTCTTCTTTCTTTCTTCTTTCTTTCTTCTTTCTTTCTTTTTTCTTCTTCTTTCTTTCTTCTTCTTCTTCTTTCCCTCTCTCTCCTCTCAAGCTCATTCATTTCTTTTGCAATTGAACGGCATGGTACTTTCTCGTGATTTTGCACTTTGAAATTGGCCAGGATCGTTACACAGCAGAGAAGCCAACTTCAGGAACCCCATCTGAACATAAGAGACAGCAGGCAGGACTTAGTTGCGAAGTCAAATAAGGACAACAAGTTTTTTGCCAGTCTGTTCCTTCATTCTCGCATGCAAGTCTAATCTCACAGGCGCCAGAAAGGGTCTGCGAGACGTGGAGAATGAATGGCCGTCAATCCTCGCTAGAATAGAGTAATAATTTAATAAATGCTGTACAGGGATCCTTCAGACAAATGGAAGGAAGCGTGATTGTGTACATGCTGTATTCCATGACGTGCCGATGGAAAAGGAACCGGATTCACGCTCCCCAGAATGGATATGGTGCCAGAACCATAAGAAGCTGTTCATAAAAAAGCAAACAAAAACAAAAGGTGATATGCTGCGAGTGACATGTGTTTAAAGCTAAGCCATTGCTTCGTGATCCAATCCCTCAATTGTTGTGTATGCTTCTCGGCTTACAGAGTTGAGCTCAGGTATCAGCATGTACGAGGCTTTTTTTTCTGTGGTTGAAATTGGTCGCTCATTGCAAGACCATCTAGGCCTTCGAGTAAGCACCAACGGTTATGCTATATTTTTGGCATTACACGCTAGTCCAATTCGGCCATTGTGAAACTGCACTGCTGAGCCCTCACAAAACCATGCAAAAGCCTATCTTACGCCCATGCCCTTCACACCTTTCCTCCCTCCCATGGAGTCCCACTACAATTATCCCCCCCATGCCAACTTTTTCACGTGCAACCGTCCCAGAACACAACATCCACATTAGAATCTCGAAATCTCATCCCTAAGATAGAAAGCATTGGTGACACAAGATTTGGTCTGTGGGCATCAACAGTCCAATATAGTTGTCGTGCCTGGTGTGGCATGAATTAAATCCTGCATCAGACTTGAGGGGACAATGTCTGTGATCCAACCCCACTCACCCCCTTCCCCTCCACCCTTCCATTGACAAAAAGTACAGAGACGGAAAGACGGAAGCACAGGTCTGCAGTGCTCACTCACATAAAAAGGGTTCTTGCCAAGTGTTGAGGTGCTGTACTCCCATATTTGTACTTTCCAACCGTCCGAGAACACAACACTCGCATTGGAATCTCAAATCTCGTCCCTAAGATAGAAAGCATTGGTGACACAAGATTTGGTCTGTGGACATCAACAGTCCAATATAGTTATCGTGCCTGGTGTGGCATGAGTTAAATCCTGCATCATATATCAACGACAGCCTTGAGGGAACAATGTCTGTGATCCAACCCCCCTCTACCCCCTTCCCCTCCACCCTTCCATTGACAAAAAGTACAGAGCCGGAAAGATGGAAGCACAGGTCTGCATTGCTCACTCACATAAAAAGGGTTCTTGCCGAGTGTTGAGGTGCAGTACTCCCATATTTGTCTTGCAGTAGTGCTGCTATTTTGTAAAGCATTTGAGGAGTTGCTTTCAGTGAAGCGTTGAACAATACTTAGGCACTCATCGCACAACTTGCATTTGCTAATGCAGTATGCTTTTGTTCGACACAATGGCTTTCTGGTGGCTTTGTCCTCGATGCGCTCACATTGCTGCATATTCTTATAGCTGTCAAAGCACACTTGCCATGCTGCAGCCAACCAAAAAGAGAGAGCAAACAATTGGGTCAATCACTTAGAAGACCATCACATATTCTCATACCACTTACTGCATCAATGGTGATTTTGTAGAGAAGTACTAAGCACTGTAAGCAGACTATAAAAATCCTTGTCGTCAGAAGACTCGAAATCAGAAACTTCCGAAGTTAATTTCTCCAGAGGGGCGTCGTGATTTTCGTTCTGCACATCAGGATTTTGGTCTTGGCTCTCCCAACACTATCCTGCTAGACATTCATCACTAATTGGGTTCCAAGTTCCAACCTTTCCATGGGTCGGTGACATTCCTACGAACAGCCTGCCTTCAGTGCCTTGGCAATTCTCCTGATTTCATGAGCTCAGTTTCCTTCACCCATTTGATTTGTTGCATTGTTTTGATTGAACTTCATTGCCATGTGCTCTTTGTTGTCATCTCCTTTAGATATGGCTCTGGACGTGACTTTGTTTGGATTTCTGCTTCTCATTTCTTCTTTTTTTTTGTTTTAGCTTAAACCACCACTACCTTTCATGATGTTGTTATGATCCTGGCCAATTTCGAAATACACATTCATCAGATAGTACAATGCCGTCCAATTGCAAAAAGAAATGAATGAACTTGAGAGGAGAGAGAGGGTTAGGAGAAGAAGAAGAAGAAAGAAAGACGAAGAAGATGATATACACCAGCATAGACCAATGAGAAAGCTCTTCTTCTTCACCAATCACTCTCCTCCTCCTTATCTCCTCCTCTCTTATTCACACAAGAAATAATAGTACAATGTTGAATGATGTCTGAATCCCTCTTCTACTGTAGGTATCACTTGAGGTCCACCATAGCCATGGCCGCCTCTCCCAGTCTTCACTCTCATAGGCCGAGGCTATGGCGGACTACTAGGGCCTTGCCCTGATGTGCAAAGGACAACCCAAAGCAGCTATGGCTGCCCTAGCTCAGGCCGCCATGCCTGACTCTGCCTTGAAGCTTCTTGGTGTAGCTCTTCCCCAACTGGGGTCTTCTTCCTGCAACGCCCACCAAGGTGTTGAAGATGGCTGCCACCATAGCCAGGTAAGTACCTCTGGCGCTCCTCCCTAGCCCTGGCCTTCTTCCTCCTCCGTGTCCTTGCTCCTTCCCCAGCAGCGCTGCTGAATGCTAGCGCTGCTCCAGTCAGCGCTCCAACCAGTGTGTCGCCAAACTTGCACACCGACAATGAGGCTGGGCTCTTCACCTGGCCTGGAGATATAGCGGCCTGCTTGCCTCTTGGGCGGTGACTTCCAGGCCGCTCGGCCTTCCAAGCAACCGGTACCTCCTCCCTTCCGGAGGGATACATCATTGCAGACTCTGATATTGCCCGTACAGGCCCTATAATCAGACTGGTTGGACTGGTACCCACCTAGACCTAGCCTACAACTACTGGGCCTCTAAAAAAATGCCACTTTGTCTTCTTCTGCTCGGCCTCGAGTACCCGGCACATCTACCTCTTCAGGGTGTGGTACCGGCCTACCTGCTACTTGAGTGTTTCCCCGCTGCTTCAAGTGTTGAGGGCCTCTTCCCCCACCACTTGAGTGTTTCCCCCCCTGCAATCCTCAATGTCACGGCCACAGGTGAGTACCGGCCCTGAGGGCCCAACGAATGAACAAGTGCCCTTGCGGGTCACACACACACCCAAGCCATCAAGCACTCAGACAGACATGCAGACCAGCAAGCGTGCACACACACAGGCTTAGAGAACTTAGTAGCAAGCGGGAAACTCAGCAAGGCATTCAGTCCATGGGCAAATCAGCTGTGTGTCTCAGTCCGTGTTTGGTCAGGTCATCACAATACCCCCCCCTTAAGAGCGAGGTCCCTTCGAGCAAGTAACTCAGTCTGAATCCCCGACAAACGCGTCGTAAGCAAACAAAGCAAAGAGATTTCGGGAGTACTCTGTCGCAGTGAGCTTTGCAAACATTTTAGGTACAGCATTAGAGGCGATTTGTCGCTCATAGGCTTTAACAACGCGAGGTGCGCTGCGCAGCAGTTCCTTTTTGGAAATCCAGTATAGATCGTCCAACGGGTGATACATAAAGTGAACCTGATACTGTCTGTTACGTCCCTGCCCTACGTGCTGTTTGATTCTATCTATCTCATGACCGCCATTGATCGCACGAGGAATCATGTCTTCACGGTAATCGAAGGACTTAGCATCACGGTGTATATACAGTTTTGATGCATGAGAGACGGGGTATGTGTGCAGATGAGGCGACACAGCAACTGTGTATGAAGGGCCGAACACATCCTTGCACGAACCGTAATAGAGCTGGAGAAGTTTGCATGACACTCCCTCTTCTTCTGAGAATTCAGACATCTTGACCCAGACATAACTTCCCACTTCAATATCTGAAGGTTTGCGCTTCTTGTTTGCATGATGGATCATTGCGTGCTGTCGCTTGGTCATTGCTGTGATGGCGACTTTGAGCAAGTGATCGTACTTGGCGTTGAAGCCAGGCCTGCCTGGCGTTAGACCAGCTGGCTGTTCAAGGAATCAGTAGGAGAGAGGATTACGAATCTGCCAACTGTAATGCAGCCTGTTTGGCACCATGCCTGTGAAAGAATGGATGGAGTTGTTGTACAACCCCTTGACTAAATACAACTCTTCATCTCACGTTTCCTGATCCGGAATGATTAAAGCGCGGAGAAGTTGGAACACCGTCTGGTTGATCTCCTCGGCCAAACCGTTGGCTTCGGGATGTCGGCCAGATGTCACGCATAGCCTGAGACCAGGGAGTTGGGACGTGAAGTCCTTCCATTCAATACTTATGAAGCGCGGGTCCCGATCACTCACAAGAGTTTTCGGGGTTCCGAACTGCAGAATGTACTTCTGTTTGAACTCACGGATCACTAATTCAGTTGGGGCATGAGACGACAAAGGAATTAGATTGAGGAATTTAGAGAAGCGGTCAACAATCACCATTACTTGTGAATAGTCGTTCTTACTTACCTTTCCCATGCAGGTGAAGTCGATACAGACGGACTCTCAAGGTCCATCGGGAATGGGAAGGGGTGTAAGTAGTCCCATGAACTTTTGTTTACATGGTTTGATTCGTTGACATACTAGACACTCAGCCACAAACTTTTCAGCAGATCCCTTCCTACCAGGCCAATCAAACTGTCTCAATAGGCTTCCGTACGTCTTTGCCATGCCGAAGTGTCCCCTTCGGCCATGAGCCAAGTCCAAGAAGTGTGTGCGGAGAGGCTCATGGTTGGGCACACACAAAAGGTCGTGATTTCCATAACGTCGGAAAACTAGTCCTCCATATTCGTGAAAATCAGGCTGACTATTGGGGTCAGCCTGCAACTGCTCAAGAAGGTCCGGGTCCTTGGCAGTGTGTTATACTCCTTCAGTTTCTTCCGGAGGTCGTAGGAATTCACTAGGCAAGTCATGTACTCGGGGTGGCGAGACAACGTATCAGCAACTCGATTATAACAACCCTTTTTATGTCTTACTTCAAAGTTAAAAATGTCGATCTCATGGAACCAGCGAAGGTAGGGGACAGGGTGGTTTGCTCTTTGATCCACTTCAAAGTCTCATTATTTGAGAACACTTTGAAGTGGCATCCCAAAAAATAGTGCTTCCAATTATCCAAATCCATACGCAAAGCATAAAGCTCACGCATGTAGGTGGAAGTGGCTACTTTTTCGTTGGGCATGCGTTTGTTGTAGTATTTGAGTGGCCACAAGCCATCATAGTCATCTTGTTGCAGCACTGCGCCAATCCCATATTGGCTAGCATCCGTAGTAACCACGAATGTTAGTTTTGAATCTGCAATGCGAAGTACAGGGTAACTTACCAAGGCCTTGTTCAGGGTTTGAAATGCGATCTCACACGTTGCGTCCCATGCGTAAGATACATTCTTACTTGTCAATTGGGACAACGGGCGAGCAACAATAGAGAATTGAGGGAAAAACTTCCTACAGTAAGATGCGAGACCAAGGAAAGAACGTAGTTCGCGGATGTTTATGGGTTGAGGTCAGTTGCGTATGACCTCAACCTTGGTTGCCTCAGTCTCGAGGCCTGCAGCAGACAACCGATGCACAAGATAGATGACACTATCCCTCCCAAACTCATATTTTTGTAAGTTGAGATGGAGTTGTATTTTCTTGAAGATGGTGAACAATTCCTCAAGGTGTTTCATGTGTTCCTCGATGGATTTGCTGAAGATCAAAATATCATCGAGATACACAACCACAAACCGACCAATCTGTTCATGGAGGACCTTATCCATAAGGCTTTGAAAGGTGGCTGGTGCGTTCGTGAGGCCGAAGGGCATTACTGTAAATTTGTAAAGCCCATCGCGTGTCTTGAACGCAGTTTTGTGCTGGTCCGCAGGATCAACATCAATCTGGTGGTAGCCAGACTTCATATCGATTTTGGAGAAGACCTTGCACCCACCGACAACATCAAGCAAGTCATCTATGCATGGCAATGGGTATGCATTATTTCTAGTGATGCGGTTTAGACCGCGATAATCGATACACATACGGAGCTTGCCTCCTTTCTTTGGGACAAACAAAACAGGTGCACCAAATTCAAACTCGCTAGGTTTGATCCAACCCTTGTCGATCATTTCGTCGATTTGCTTCCAGATTTCTTCCAACTAGCCGGATCCCATTCGGTACACGCAACCGTTTGGCGGAACAACACCCTCGACCAACTCGATTGTGTGTCGGACCGATCGTGCGGGAACTCCACGTGGCTCGACCAGAACTTTCGGGAATCGATCAAGTAAGTTTTGAATGTTGGTTGGGACCGGTGGGGATAAAGGATCAGCAAACGGGTCCCCTAGATCAGGTTGCAGATTGTGAATGGAAGCGACTGAATTTGAAGTAGTGTCATGTGGACTACTAGAAGGTAGAGACGTAGAAGTGCTAGAAGTAGACTCGTTAGGTGAAGTAGTATTGGTACAAGCCGCAAAAGTAGATGGCACATGAGTAGGGCGAACATAGGGAACATACATTTGTTCGTCCTCTTTGTGCTTGTGCCACTTTTTGCAGAACTGCATGGCGTTGAGAAAAGTCATTAGGGACTCGTGCTTCTCATCCAAAAGGACGGGGAACTCGTTCCCTTGAGCATCTTTGAACGTGAAAAATGGCTCTTTCCACTTATTCACATTGGGACTGCAGCCAGCCCAAGCCAAGGACTGCATCGAGGGGACACTTGTCAAGGACACTTGTAAAGGACATAGAAGTTCAAGGCGTTGAGAAAAGTATTGTCCTTGTCAAAGGTAGTGCGCACACCTTTGACTGCATGAGTAGATGAGACGACCTCTTTGTTGCCAACTTGAGTCCGACAAGGGTTCTGCAAAGCCACTTGCTTCATCCCCAAGCCCACTTTGCATATCCCGTGTGGTGACATGAAGTTAGTTGTCGCACCACAATCAATCAAGACACGGAGATAGCGGTGGTTTATGAGAAGTTTGAAGAAGATTAACTTCACTGTCCCTTAAGCACGCCGATGTTTCATATCAGCCCAATGCTCTAAGTGATAGTGAAAGTTGTCCATCTCAGATTCCTCCCAAGGCTCTACATACAAAGCATGGCAAACTTCAGCCTTGGATTCAACAGGCGATGGGGCTTCAAGAGAGGATTGTTGATCTTCATCAGGTTCAGCCTCCCTTGTCGTAGAGGATGCTGATGTCAACTCTATGCCCGGTTCTAGTTTCCCTGCAGCCTATAACATTCTTGTACTTTGTGGTTCGGTTTGTGGCAATGCAGGCATACCCCTTTCTTGAGCCTAATCCTCCAATCATTTTCAGTGATCCGAAGGTCAACCCACGGTTTAGTGGCTGCATTTTGACTCCCTTGGGAAGTTGGACATAGTTCTTCCCTGAATTCCGTTTTGGTCCCTTTACGTTGGCAGACTTTCTAAAGGCATTTAATTTTTCTTCTTCATTATTCACATTAGAGTCATGGGCTGAAGAGTAGGTTGTGTCACGGTCCTGTTCTTGGTCGTCACCAAGAGTAGGGTCGTCTGCATAAGCCTCCTCCAATAGGTCATGCCTGTTGTGGTAATGAGGTCTTTGGCCTAGTTAGCCTTGGGCCTAGTTCTCTTGGTTACGGTACTTTGCGCAAACCAAGGCAAAGGCTTGGTTTGCGCGGAATAGGACCAATCACGGTTAGTCCGCGCGTACCTAGCTTAGCCTTGGGCCTAGTTCTGTTCGTTACGGTACTTTGCTTGCTTGCCTCTGTCCGTGTCACCCGTAGGAGATGAGGTCCTACTAACTGATCCGGTCGCTTTGCTTGCTTGCCTAAGACATTGAAATGGGGTTGGACATGAGGTCTTTTTGACTGATCTGGTCGCTTTGCTCAGTTACCTAAGACATTGAAATGGTGATGGAGATATGGTCCTCCTGACTTATCCGATTTCTTTGCTCGTTTGCTTAAGACATTGAAATGTGGCTGGAGATGAGGTCCTCCTTACTGATCCAGTCGCTAAAACATTGATTTGGGGCAGGAGATGAGGTCCTCCTAACTGATGCGGTCGCTTTGCTCGTTTGCCTAAGACATTGAAATGGGGCTGAAGATGACCTCCTCCTCACTGATCCGGTCGCTTTGTTTGTTTGCTTAACATATTAAGATGGGGTTGGTGATGAGGTCCTCCTGACTGATCCGGTCGCTTTGCTCGTTTGCCTGAGACATTGAAATGCGGATGGAGATGAGGTCCTCCTGACTGATCCAGTCGCTTTGCTCGTTTGCCCAAGACATTGAAATGGGGCTGGAGACGAGATTCTCCTGACTGATCCGGTCGCTTTGCTAGTTTGCCTAACACATTGAAATGGTGATGGAGATGAGGTCCTCCTGACTTATCTGGTCGCTTTGCTCGTTTGCCCAAGACATTGAAATGGGGTTGAAGATCAGGTCCTCCTGAATGATCCGGTCGCTTTGCTCGTTTGCCTAATACATTGAAATGAGGCTGGAGATGATGTCCTCCTTACTGATACGGTGGCTTGGCTCGTTTGCCTAAGACATTGAAATGGGGCCGGAGATGAGGTCCTGCTGACCGATCCGCTCGTTTTGCTCGTTTGCTTAATACATTGAATTTGGGTTGGAGATGAGGTACTCCTAACTGAACCGATGGCTTTGCTTGTTTGCCTAAGACATTGAAATGAGGCTTGAGATGAGCTTGCTCATTTGCTTAAGACATTGAATTGGGGCTGAAGGCGAGGTCCTCCTAACTGATCCGATCGCTTTGCTCATTTGCCTAAGACATTGGAATTTGGCAGGAGATGAGTTTCTCCTTACTCATCCGGTCACTTTGTTCGTTTGCTTAAGATATTGAAATGGGGCTGGAGATGTGGTCTTCCATATTGATCCGATCGCTCTGCTCGTTTGCCTAAAACATTGAGATGAGTCTGGAGATGAGCTCCTCCTAACTGATCTGGTCGCTTTGCTCGTTTGCCTAAGACATTGAAATGGGGCCGAAGATAAGGTCCTCCCGGTTGATTCGGTCGCTTTTGCTCGTTTGCCTAAGACAT
>BFEA01000028.1:3338623-3355187 GCA_003427395.1 Chara braunii
AGGAAGGAAGGAGAAGGTTGGTGAGGAAGAAGAAGCCGGCCGCCATAGCCGGACGAAGAAGTTGACCGGGCGTTGACCGAGTTGACCGAAGTTGACCGGGGGTTGACTGCAGCATTGACCAAGCGTTGACCAAGGAGTTGACCAAGTGTTGACCACGATTTTGACCAAGCTGGCCCTGGTATAATCTCGCCAAGCCTTCAGCCTATCCCCTCGCCCTATGGATGTGCACACACCCTGTGGTACTTGCTGAGTCAAGTCTGTCTGTCTCTTCTTCTGCATTGAGTCTCTTCTGTCCAGGTGATAGGACTCTGTGAATGAAGGATAGGGCCTTGTTGACCAAACCCACATGGGCTGAGTAGGGCTAAAGGTTGTGTCTGACGACTCGACTGTCTCGGAGGACACAAACCCTCCCAAGGACCAGTACTGACCGGCGGGCTGCTCGGTGTGGCACGGTAGGCCCAAAATCCGAGTTGTGGGCTGCACAACAGGCCGTCTAAGTCTTGAGAGGACCTGCTGATCGCGTCGTCATGTCTGCGACGTTAAAGAATTCCTGAGGAGTTACAGGGGATCTCCTTAAATGCCTCCTGATCAGCAATAGGTCCTGTAGTGACAACCATAGTTTAGGTCCAGGCTAGTGACCCTAGTTGACAGGATCCTGTCCGGATTCTGTACTCCTTAGATCGAGTCAGCAGGTCTTGTTAGTCAAAGGGGTCGAGTCTAAGTGGTGAGGAGTGGAACCGTTGCCCGGTTGTGCACCTAACACCATGGTTGACACACGCGGTGGGAAGAGTACTGCCCCTTACACCCAGACTCAAGAGGAGCAATTCGCCGCCATCCTGAGAGAGAGAAGGGAGAAAAAGGAGAAGGAGTTCCTCAAGCAAGCGAAGCTGAAGGCGATAGCTGAGGAGCAGGCGGCGAAGAAGAAAAAGTTGGAGGAGTAGATGTTAAGATTGCAGCAGGAGGAGGAAGAGAAAAGGAAGGCTGCCAAAGAAGAAGCAGCAGCACAGGAGGAAGAGGTAGAAGAAGAACCCCTCGAAAGGAGGCGTGGGAGAGAGAGAGGAGAAACTAGTGGCACGAAGGCAGAGGATAAGTGGATGGAAAAGAAGATTAGTGAGTGGGTAGCTAATTTACCGTTAGGAGAAGATGAGGAGGCAATGTTGTACGTGCCTTAGGAGGAGAAAGAAGCATTCATCAGGGAGTTGGAAGCTAAGGAGGACCCCCTGGAACGCCGGACGATGGAAGACGAGAAGAGATTGGAGTGGAAGCTGCGTCCGGCAAGGGAGAAGAAGAGGAGGGAGGAGGCCAACCGGATGGCCAAAGAAGTGGACAAGATTCAGGCGTGCTGGCAGGAAGTGCAAGCGCAAGAGGAAACCCCTGCCAAATTAGATAAGATTTTGGGTTATCTTGAGGTATTGAATCAGGCCTGGCTTGAGCAGCATCAGGCCAATAAGGGTCAAGAAGTGACCCTTCATGCCATCCGGAGCAGCTTTAGAGAGTTTGCTCGTGACGTGGTGACCCACGTCGGGACCGAGGTTAAGAGGTTGAAGGAAGGCGCAGAGAAGTTTTGTGTCGGCGCCATTGAAGGCGCCAAGGTAGTGGCCGCAGCAAAAGCCGAAACGCGACCCCGCAAAGAGCCCGTTAAGCTCAAATTTCTTGACTCTTATAGCGGGAAAAAGGACGGTAATTTTGATAACTGGGAGGCCAGCATTAACACATATGTCTATTTACAGCATATCGCGCCAGAGGAACATGTCCTCGTGGCCTTCCATGCACTAAAGGACGAAGCGTCCAGCTTTGCCAGGTCCCTTGCACGCGCAGCCGACTGTGAAAACAATATGATTGCATACTCTAGGCTCACCCCTCTTTCCACTTTCCTCAAACTCCTGCGAGAGAGGTTCGCTGACGTCACAAGGGGCATCAGGGCCTTCGATAAGCTTCAAACCATCCACTCACGACAGTGGAGGAGTGCGAGAGCACTCAAAGCTGTCATGGACGACTTGGTAGCCGTCAAACCACGGGGTCACTGAGACCCAGTTGGTCCAATTGTTTTATCGTGCCATGCCAGAGCCCCTGCAAGGGCATTTCTTCGATAAGACCCAACAGGCCAATATGACATACGATGCATTAAGTAGAGAAGTGGTCCTGTTTGAGGCAAAGTCCATGCCAGTTTCCACTTTTTGGCACAGGAACTTAGATAAGGGAAAGAAGTGGAAAGGTCGTACCATCTCAGGTCAGGTCAGGGCCAAGGATCATTTGATCCTTACGTTAGATGAAGAAGGTACAGGTGAAGTCCCCTACAGTCAGATCGAGTGGGGGCTAGAGGAGGAGGACAGCGGTATAGGCCAGGGGAGGACCTATGTTGTTGTCGCGGCTGGAGGGAGGCCTCAAGGTAGAGGAGGCCAGGGCCAAGGGGGTCGGGCCATGGGTGGTCGAGGTCCGGGTGCACAGGGGGTTGGCGGTCAAAGGAACTGTCAAGTGGGAGGTAGGGGTCAAGGTCCCCCGCCGAATCGCTCAGGACCCAGTCGGTCACCGCAGCGCAGAGGTGGAAGGTCACCTCAAAAGGCAAGGAGGTTGGCATCCAAGTTGGCCACAGGGCCGGCCTTGGGAAGACTTGGGCTTGGACCATTGTGTGTGGCAACAGCGTATGGAGCAGGGGCAGTGCATCTACTGTGGTGACCCTGCCCATATTATCAAATATTGTCCAAAGTATAGGGAAGCCCGATTCACTGCCCCTGGGTCGAAAGGCAGCCGCCAGTAGGGGTCGCAACTGCCCCTACCACTGGGCCATGTGGGGAAGTGTGCGCGCACCACCAGGAAACTCCCACACCACATGAGCCTATGGCAGAGGTTGCAGGTCAGTGCCTAGCTCGCTATCCAGAGATTGCCTGTGTTAGCGTCTCTCTAGGCACTTCCCTCACAGGAGTGGCAGAAGAGTTGAAAGAGAGGATGCCTGCCTGGGCCAAAATGAAGAAGGATAACAAGGGACAACTAGTCTTAGTTGATGTAGAGGTTTTTAGAAGCAGAGGAGGGGCCCTTATAGATTCAGGGGCCACTCACAGTTATATTAGTCGTAGAGCGCTGAAGAAGCTGAGGCTAGGGTTGAAAGTCCAAAAGTTGGAAGACCCCATAGTTAGTGTCCTCGCACACAACCACACTATGCGTGTTGAGGACCACGTAGAGGGAGTCTAGGTGTATTTCCGCCTAGAGAAAGATGGGAAGGTGGAGAAGGTTCTCCATTCCCTGACTCTCCTCGTGCAGGATGGCCTTCCTTTGATATGGTCCTACGCATGGACTGGGGAGAGGCAGCAGGGGCCACACTCCACTTGAGAGAGCATGAGTGTAGGCTCCCTAATCCGTCAGGCGAGGTTAAGACGGCTCGTCTGTTTCGCGTGTCAGGAGTAGACAACTCTCTGGCACATTGTTGTCTCAGTGCTCCCGCGTTCGCGCGATTAGTTAAAAAGGAGCAGTTAGAGGAGCAGGTCTTCGTAGCCTATGTGAGGCCTGTCACTGAGCCTAAGGAGGACGCACCCATAGACCCAGCTATTGCCAAGCTGCTGGAAGAGTTCAAAGATCTTCCGAAGCCGCCGACAGGGGTAGTGCCGCAACTGATCCAGCATCGTATAGAGATAGAGCCTGGCAGTAGGACTCCTAAGGGAGCAGTCTACAGGATGTCCCCAAGGGAGTTAGAGGAGTTGCGTAAGCAATTAGATGAACTCCTCGAAAAGGGTTGGATTAGGTCCAGTTCATCTCCTTTTGGAGCACTAGTTTTGACTGTCCCCAAAAAGGAAGGAGAATTACGGATGTGCGTAGACTATAGGGGTCTAAATGCGATCACAGTAAAGAACACTGAACCGCTGCCCAGGATAGACGATCTTTTAGATCAGGTGCAAGGTTGCAGATATTTTTCGAAGATCGATTTGAAATCCGGATATCATCAGCTAGAGGTTCATCCTGATGATCAGTACAAGACTGCGTTCCGGACTAGATATGGGCATTATGAGTTCATAGTGATGCCCTTTGGACTAACCAATGCGCCTGCCATGTTCCAGCACTGTATGAACGATTTGTTTAGGCCATGGTTAGACAGGTTTGTTGTAGTTTATCTAGATTATATATTAGTATTCAACAGGACCCTCCAAGAGCATCAGGGTCATTTGAGGCAGGTCTTGGAGAAGCTGAGAGAAGCTAACTTCAAGATCAATGCGAAGAAGTGCGAGTGGGCCAAGACACGAGTCTTGTACTTGGGCCACGTTCTATACGAAGATGGCATTAAGCCTGAGGACAGTAAGATAGCGGCGATTAGAGATTGGCCGACACCCGCACGTTGACTGAGTTGCGATCGTTCTTAGGCCTCGCTAACTACTATAGGAAGTTCGTGAGGAACTATCGCCGCTCCCCTTCGCAGGTTGCTCAAGAAAGAGGCAATCTGGCAGTGGGATAAAGACTGTACGTCAGCGCTAAAGAAGTTAAAGCGCGCGTTAATAGAGTATCCTGTCCTCAAAGTGGCAGATCTGTCCTTGCCATTTGTCATCACCACGGACGCGAGTCAGTATGGGATAGGCGCCGTGTTACAGCAAGACGACGACAATGGCTACAGACCCGTAGAGTTCATGCCGGCGAAGATGCCCTCAGAAAAGGTAGCTACCTCGACATACGAGAGAGAACTCTATGCTCTCAGGCAGGCCTTAGAGCACTGGAAGCATTACCTGCTTGGGAGGCACTTCAAAGTGTATTCAGACCTCGAGACTCTTAGGTGGCTGAAGACACAGGCCAAAATGACACCTAAGTTGACTAGGTGGGCCGCTGAGATAGACCACTACGACTTTGAGCTCAAGCCTGTCAAAGGCAAGTACAATGTAGTTGTGGACGCTCTAAGTAGGAGATCAGACTACTTTGGAGCCATAGTTCACTATCTGGATATAGGGAGTGACCTGCAGGAGAAAGTTAATCAGGCGTATGCGCAGGACCCTATTTATAGCAACCTCCTCAAGAGAGTTAAGGAGGCCCCAGAGACCGAGCCAGATTACCGCACTACAGAAGAGTTGTTATTTGAGAAGACTAATGTGGTAGACTGTCTGTGTGTTCCTAACAGCGAGGAGATCCGTAGTTTGATCCTAGGGGAATGCCACGACACAAAGGGACATTTCGGTTGGGAAAAGACCTTAGCCAATTTGATGCACGCGTATACTTGGTCAGGAATGAAAGCTGACTGCATAGAGTATGTCCGCAGTTGCAAAGTATGCCAGAGAAACAAGACTACTACGCGTGCCCCTCTAGGTCTTCTCAGACCCTTGCCTATTCCTGACCAGCCAGGATACTCTGTATACATTGACTTTATGAATACTCAAGTCAAGAGTAGGCACGGCAAGAGCCAAGTCATGGTCATAGTTGATAGATTCAGTAAGTATGTTGTTTTTGTTCCTTTGCCTGCAGAGGCAAGCACCAAGTTAGTAATTCAGAAGTTTTTTTATTTTTGGGTTAGCGAGTATGGAGTCCCATTGTCCATCGTTAGCGATAGAGATACCCGATTCACTAGCCAGAACTGGCAGGAGCTAATGAAAGTCTACGGATCAAAGTTGTTGATGTCAGACTGAACAGATGAACAAGATCCTGCAGCAAGTTCTGCGCATGTACATTAGACCAGATCAAGTCAATTGGGACGAGATGTTGCCCAAGGTAGCCAGTGCGTATAACAACAGCGTGCACTTGTCCACTTGTCGCACTCCCAACGAGTTACACAAGTCCTTTAGACCGCGTAGACCGTTTGAGGGACTTAACCGGTGTCGAGCGCATCGGCCCTCGCACGAGCACGAGGGCCCTCTCGGCCATGTCACGCAGGAGATAAACAAAACAAAACCTAGAGACAACTCGGGAACGACGCCTAACTAATCCCGCAAGCCGCCGAGACAGCCGTGGTCGCGTCGTCCCGTCACCGCTCTAGCCGGGTGCGCCAGCTATACATCCCGCAGTCCCCTACGACAGGATAGGTTTTCGCGGGGCATAAGCTTGCATCCCTAAGGGGTTGTCACCACCCTTAGAGGCGTATCCCTACCGAGCTACTGACCCACGTGCGAAAGCTTTTAGATGCAATTGCAGAGGTAGGTCAGCCGAGGGCGTTTGCTCGTTCGTCGTAGTATAGATACGTTTGGTTAACGCCAAGTGGACCCAATCGTCGTCCGTTCCTAGGGCGCTGATCTCCTAGGTACGAAGCGGACGTTGGTCGACTATGACGGTCTCAACCAAGCGTGAAACCAAAATTAATCCTAGTCCCTTTAGACATATAACCAAAGAGAATTATAACATTCACAGACAATTACATCAAAAGAAAATCGATCGTCGTCGACAGAAATATCCAATATGATATGATAACTAAAGTATCCGAATCACCACACAATACATCCAATAACACAAGATCGAAATAAAATCCGACCATCTCAGGTCGAACACCACAAAGCAATCATACAACCGCCAACAAGGAGTTGGTCACCGACAATAACATAGATGCGGCCGACAAGGTAATCGGTTGCCTTAGTTTTGACTTGATGAGACGCGTTGCCAAAGTCTTTCATTCCAGTCTACTGCCGACCTGGAACTCGACGCACATACATGCCTTCGTCCGTTTTCAATCTTTTCGGATGACAAGCTACTTTGCGATTGATTCTTGATCAGGGGCATTGCTTGACGTGTTGCATGCCTCTTCCTCTAGGAAGTGGTCTGGGGTACTTCTCCTCCTCGTCCGAGCACAAGACTCTGATCTCATAAGTCGGGCCGTCTCCACCTAATCGGCAAGTACCCCCCCGTAGAATGGTCCACTCTGGGTCGATAAGAGGGTCGGTTCCTAAAGCAACGAACCCCCGCCCCAAATGCTTCCTAGAGATAGTGGATGCGTCCACCGCAAGTAGCTTTCATATATATATCGTCAAATATATAATTTTTTTTTCCTAAGTCCCGGGGGTAACTTAGACGAAAAGAAATCAGAAGAGAAAAAAAAAAAGAATCATTTAGACAGGTACAGGTAGATAAGGTCGTTCGGGATAGAATGGGTCAATCCTTGGGAAGAGCTAAATCCGTTTGACCTTATCTGCTTTATTTCAATAGAATCCATTCTTCGACACACATTGCATAACATTTTTCCAAAACAACAAGTTTCTTTTGACAAGCAGGCAGGTGAAAGGTAGAAAGAAGACAATCCATTCCTTCATCTCAAATAGGCATAATCAATCTCCTTTGTAAGCATCCCTCTACCTACCTGCACAGACGGCAAAGGAAACACGTTCGAAAGAAAACAATACAATCCCGTACTCGAGTCAGACTTTTTCATTCACATGCATGACTTACACAACTTTCCTCCACCTTTTCTTTTGAATATTCAAAACGAACAGGGTCAAGCAAAGTGCGGGTCCACACAGGCATGAAAGGAAGTCAAAGTCATTCAACTGACCTTGCGCGAAGTTGAACGGTACACTCAAGAAGACCGTATAACATTACGCTCCCTTTGACGCGCTGATAGTCCTCCCCAGTCGTCAGCAAAGTGATCCAAACCACTCTCTTGCTACGATTACCTGCCACAACACCCCCTTACGTATTTTTCAGTAAGTATCGTCGCCACTAGCTTCCACTGTCACCGCGTCACTACGCCGTCAAGTCCACGCCGCCTCAAGATACCCCACTCTAGTGGCACCTTCCGTGCGCCAAGGCCCAGCTGCTACTCAATGTAAAATTATTGCCGTCACCGTCATAAACCCTGTGCCGACGTTGCAAAAATTTTCAACAGCGCTTCCGCACTGCCGCTGTAAAGCCTGGTGCCGTCGCCGTAAAATTTTTGCAGCGCTTCCGCACCACCGCCGTTAAGCTTGCGTTGTCGGTGTGGATACCCTTATAAGGGTATCCGCCTTGGTTTTTGCAAGCGACAGAGAACAAGTTTAAAAGCTTAAGTATATTGCGCGAGGCGTAATTGTGCTTGTGGTTTACGTTGACTGAATGGTTGACTAGGATAAAAAGTGTGTGGGCGCGCAGATTTGAGGCGCGCATGATCTTTTTTAATTTGTTGATGATTGTGAAGGTCGGCGTTGGTCGCCGACTGGATTTTTATCCTATTTAAACAGGGATTAAAAAGATTACGTCCCGCCTATGACTTGTGTGTACGTGTGGAGGACGGCGTCGACAACAGTATGGCTTCTGAAATCGTTTCGGTAGGTCGGCGCGTCGTGCAGTGCCCGTCTATTTAGGCGTCCATCAAAGCTAAGCCCAGATCTTGGGCCTAGCACTATTGGTTATAGCATCGAACTTTCATCAAATAGATTCGAGGATCGAGATCGAGCGGCGACGGCGCGGGAGTATCAGATTAGCGTGAGTGGACCGAGGAGTCGAGGGTCTGGCGGGGCTATCCCCCTTGGTTTTGTCAATAGCGGTGGTGTCGTCTTCTAGAAATAATTCATTCTAGCGTTATATTTTTTTATTATCCTTTATGCCCCGTCGTGCCGTTGACTTGGACGAGACGTTGGACTTAACGACCGTCACGGCAGTAAAGGACCTTGAATGCGCGCCTCGTCCGACGGGTCAGCGGGATGAGGATGTTGGCGAAGGCCTCCCTACCACGCCATTGCTGAGAGACACGGCGTGGTCAAGGCTGGAGCCGGCAGTTGCACTTGAGGCAAAGGGGCCGACAATGCTGATTGCATATGGCCTAGGTCTCTGGTCCAGTGAGGTCGCGTGGGGGTGTGTGGTATTCGCAGGGTGGTCCGGAACGCGGCGCGAACTGTTTTTCAGGGGTGCGCCGAAGTTACCCCACTGTGGTATTTTCGGTGATTCCCGTAGCAGCTACACCCGGGCTCAAGACGCCAACAAGGGAACGTGCGGGAGCCGCACCCACTGGCAAGTGCGATACCTGGTACGACAAGCAAGCGGTACCGGCCAGGTGTCAGCCGGTAGGCATCAGTGTCAGGCTCTTTCGGGTGGGCCAGTCACTATGCCTCCCCTTCGGTCCCTTTCCCCTACGAGCCCCGGTGGTCTTGGCTTAGTGCCGCCCGAGGGGAGAGACCAACGACATACCGCTGAGTAACGGGCGGTGGGTCCGGCCGGGCGGCATTAGGCAGCAGGGGGCTGAGGTAGCAGCAGCGGGGCGCAGCGCTAAGGCGAAACGAGGCAGAGCTAGCGAACAGGCGCTGTCGGGCTATAGGAGGGAGCCGGCTGAAAGCAAGGCGGAGAGGCACCGGGCAGCAATAGAAGGGACTCAGAAATGAAAGGGGGAATGAATCGGGGCGCATTTCCACGCCTGATTCATTCGGAGAGGGGGACTACGAAGGAAGGCGGGTTGTGGCAGACTGAACTAGGAGGTGCGAGTAGCCAGGGGAGCTGGGCAGTTAGTAAGGAAAGGGAATAAAGGGAACGAACCCGGATAGGGGATAGCACCGGGTGCATCCAAATAAGAGGTGGGATGGCGGAGAAGGAAAGAAGTTAGTATGTACACATATGGAGGGCGATTTCGGCGGGGGAAGATGCTAGACGGGAGTTTATGGCCAGGGCGAACCCAATGAAGGAGGCGGATCGGCAAATGGCGGAGTGTAGTGGGAGGTAGGAAGAGAATGGGCGGCACGGAGCTATGGCGGAGCGAATAGGAGTAGGAGGGAGTATAAAACGTAGAACCCGCCCAATTCTCGATGAAATCAGGCAGGGAAAGAGTCGAATCTCGCGTTTTGGAGGGCTGCGAGGTGAATGACGAAGTTAGTTTCGGCCAAAAGTTAGTAGATATGGAGGGGTAAAGAAAGAAGGTGCGCGGAGATGGCGGAGATGAAGAAGGAAGAAAACGGGAAAAGCACATATCTCGCTCGTTTCTTAATAAAATCGAGAGAGGGAGGAATCAGAATGGGGTTTTTTGGCTATGGCGACCCCATTTCTAAGCTCAGAATTAGGGGAGAGTTAATACAAAAAGAGTTAGTTGGGTAAGAGTAGTGTGTCTAGCTATGGAAGAGGAAACGGGAAGTGAGTTTCGATGGCTTCTAGACCAATCGAAGTGAGAGGAGGCTCTGCACTAAGGAGTAGGGGTAGGGCAACCGTGTTGGAGGATGCGGAATCAGGATTGGGATAGTCGGTTGGTAGCGGTGAGTGGTTGGGACTGCGCCTGGGAAGGGGATAGTTGGTTGAATATGGAATGAACCTACCCGCATGTTAGGGGCAAATTCATTCGAGTGTTTTTTACTCCTCTTATCGGTGAGAATGATGCCTCTCTTTGACACACGCGACAACTCTCTGAGCCATCATAGTGATCAGGCTGGCTGTCATCAGTGCTCTTACCTCCCATTAACAAGCCGATGTACCTGGCTGATTCGCTCTCTATAGACAGCTTGGCACAACTATCGGGCGCGAGCAACAGCAGGAAAGAGAGAGAGAGGGAGCGGAAGTATTAAGCACTTACCCGGCTGAGCCGACGATGCGGAAGGAACCAGGAGTCGAGTTGCGGCGCCGAACTGCGCTCCCCTCCATCTAGGCCCATTGTGTCAAACGTGCTGCAAGGATGAATCCGGTAGTAATATGGGCGGTGCGTTCGTGAAACACGGGCAGCAGCGGGCATTAAGAGGGAAGAGAGAGGAGTTGATTTGAACTTACCTATCTGGCAGTACCGATCGTGCTCACCTTCGCGTCTGAGTCCTTGGAGCCGGGCCGGGAGCTTGGCCAGGCACGCGGATGAAGGAGGGGGGATAGGTTGCTCCCCTTACACCTCTACCTGGTTGAACCTGCCAATAGTCATATGCTTATCCAACGACTAAGTCATGCACGCCTGAGAGTGAGCACTTGACGCTGTAAGCTGTGAATGACTCCAGATTCGGTATGGGCAGGACTCCGAGAAGGAAGGTTGGAGGCAAATGAAGGGGATGTATAGCGGTACTCACCTCGAACGATTGACAGTGCGTGGTGAGCTGAATGATGAATTGTGACACTGAGCTGCACACCAGCAGGAAAAGTGGAGTTGTCTGGGGTTGTATGGCCTAGTAGGCTGCAGCTGTTTGGAAGAAGGTTAGTGGGTGGCGAACTGAATCGCGAGCTGCCCGTATTCCGGAGTTTGCGGCACGGCCAGACTTTGCCTATACGGACCGTTGCTGCTAAGGCTGCTACTGCTATGTTCCATTGCTAATCTCAGCACTTTGGTTGTTCATAGTTGAGCAACCGCAGATAGGCTTCCATTAGATACCGCAGTGCATTGAGGATTGTAGCTGTGAATGGCCCCATGATCTGCATACACCTTGTTGCGTAGGACTGCGGGGTATAGACTGCTATAGGGGATGGTAACCCCCACGTCGTGCCAAGACGGTTCTGCGAAGATAGGAGACTACTACTGCTCCTTGCACTTGGGGATCCTACTATTGAGCCGCAATGATACAGTGGGTTCGGGAAAAGCTGTAAGCCGGCCTATGGATTGGAGTGGTGGTCAGTCCCATGAGTGAGTAAATGAAGCGCCAGCTGCAGACCAGTACACTGGCCTATTGGTGGTGCGCAGCCCGTCTGATTGAGCAGAGCGACCGGGGGGGGCGAGGTGCGAAGGTTGCAGACTTACCTCTCAAGTCGGCAACATCGCCTGTTGCTGGATAAAGTAACAGCAGATCGACAGTGAGAGAAGGCTGCCAGCAGGCAATACACATGCGGCTATAGTCGTTGAGCGCTGGTTGTTGGATCGCCTGGCGGGGCGCGGACTGTGGTAGGCGTCTGGGCATCGTCATCGGGGAGTTGACACGCCGCTATTTACTGAGCATGGTTGGTGCTCCTAAGCATTGCCGCTGCGCCGTCCGATGTTGCCCTGCAGCTGCGCGAAGTCGCAGGGTGCCTCAGTTGTGCTTTACGACAACAGTTGTTGTACTTGTTACGGGCTGCTGTGGTTGTTGAGCAACACTGGGCTGCTGAACGCGTTGTGTTCTACTACAGGAGCGGCTGCTGTGCGCATAGTCTCGCTACACCATTTTACTGTGGACATTGGGGTCTCTTTGAGTACTTAGCGTGGCGGGCCGACTGCTGCACACTGCTGCATGCTGCTGCATACTGCTGCATACTGCTGCACACTGCACCACACTGCTGCATACTGCGGGCCTACTGCTGCATAATGTTGAGGTGCCGGAACTCAGAGGGATGGATAGACTGTGAAGGGGGGTCATTGTAACGATCTGAAAAGGGCATCAGGGAGTTGACTTCAACAGTTTGACTTCACATTTGATCAAGCTGCTGCAGTTTGGCCATCATTGCGAGGCCCTCAAGCGATTGAAGATAATAAGGCCCTCTCTCGGGAGTCTGAGGGCACCCTCCTTGGATCTGAGAGTCTCAAAACCTTCCTCTATCTGCCCTTCTCACTCTAAGTCTAGTCTGTTGGTTACGAAATGGAGGGCGGAAGGCGGGATTGCAACCCGTAGGACCACAACAAGACGCTGTGGGGAGTCAGCCCACCGATTGCGGGAGCTCTGCCGGAACCTAGGCGAGGTTCTGGAGGCAGGGAACCATCAAGTAAACTATCTCTATCTGTATAACCCACTACACCCATGTTTGGTTATCCCCCTATAGTTTGATTGGCGTATGCATGCCTGTCCCTATGATTTTTGTTTTCTCTTCATGACATAACCAGACTAAGTAAAGGAATGCATGTACAATGTCAGTTTCAGTTTCATTGTCTGACTGAAAGCAGATTGTGGGATTGCATCTGGGGGAAAGGTGGGAGGAAGGCAGTATTGCATGTTTGACCGGGTCAACCAAAGGCTGGGCCAGTTCCATAAGTTTGGGAAGGCCTAGTGGTGTGTTTATCTTTGGATTGCGTGGAGAGTCAGTCAAATCCATAAGTTTGGGTAGTCTGGCTGCTCTGACTTGTGAGTGTTGCTTGCGGTTGATTTTTCAGGAGCCAGTCAAATCCATAAGTTTGGGTAGTCTGGCGACCTTGTTTACTTTGGTTTTCTGTGAGTTTCTTTTTGCTTTGGCTTTAAGATAAATGAACCTGGCTGAGGGCCAAGACATGTTCCATAAGTTTGGGTGGTCTTGGTCCAACGCCTCGCACATGCTGGAACCAAAAGGTTATAACTTGGGTATACTTTACTATTATTTTATCTATGAACAAGCTAGTCAGACAGGGTTCCATAAGTTTGGGTGGTCTGACTATAGCTTATCACCAGTTGAAGAGAGTACTAATTAAGAATAAACTTGTGGTACGAAGGGCAGACTGAGTCTTGAGCTGAAGATGATCGGCTCAGTTATATGCTACCTCAAAAGACTAAGTGAAGATAATTATAAAAAAATTGGATATTTAAACAGTACAGTGCGGCTAGGGTGGCCTAGTCACATGCCCAAAGAAGAGAAAAGTTGTTGTGCCCTGTGTTTATGTATACTTCATGGCTGAGCTAGACATGTTCCATAAGTTTGGGTGGTCTAGCTTTATGCCCTATGTAAGCTGGGTACAAGGGGATAAATCATTGAAAGACTATGAACCAGTGTCTGCTAAGTTGACTTGGGGATGGTGAGAGTACTTACCTTTGTGGTTTAGCCTGCATGTGACTGAGTGAGGCTACTACTTAGTCTGAGTTTCAGTTTGATAGTTAGTTGCTTTAGTTGCTCGCCACGTGCTAGAGCCACAGGAGTTAGTTTCAATTCCGGCATTTTCTGAGTTAAGTTTATTTTACTTAGATCAATTTCTGAATTTTCTTGGATCTTTTATTTTACTTGGTCTTGTATAGATCTTGGTAAGCTACTTTCTTTACGGGAAGTGATGCCGAAATTTCTACAAAACCAAGGAGTTAGTCAGATTTTGTCTTTTTCAGGATCAAGTTTTTCTGACCTTTTGACTTAGTAAAAATTTGGAACACCTCCTTTTCTAAAGGGAGTGCTGCCCAAACTTTTGCTAATTCAGGGAGTTAGACAAAATTAGACCTTGAAAAGTCAAAGTCACTTTTAATTCTGAACTTAGCTTTGTATAAATCTTGGAATAACACTTTCTCTACGGGAAGCGCTGCCGAAATTTCTACAAATCTAAGGAGTTAGTTAAATTTTGTCTTAGTTGAACTCATATTTTATGTTTGAGTTCATACCTGACTTAGTATAAATCTGGAAAGCCTCCTTTTCTAAAGGGAGTGCTGTCCAAATTCTTGCTAGTTCAGGGAGTTGGACAAA
The DNA here is from genome assembly GCA_003427395.1 of Chara braunii. NCBI lineage: Eukaryota > Viridiplantae > Streptophyta > Charophyceae > Charales > Characeae > Chara > Chara braunii. Next base: position 3,352,757 of record BFEA01000028.1, read on the forward strand.
ATTTGACTTTGGAAAGTCAAAGACTATTTCTGGTTTCATATTCGGGCTGATATAAATTTTGAAAAAGCACCTTTCCTACGGGAAGCGCTGCCGAAATTTCCTTAGTTTAAAGAAGATAGAATATATTTTTATAGAATATATTTTGACAGGTGACGATTCTGGCGATCCACTCTGTATAGAGGAGATTATGCCAGAGGCCTACCTTTTCTTTGACACTTGCTTAGAGGCATACTTAGACTTAGTTAAATAGGATAGTTTGAGTGAGATCGTGATATGGGGATTATTATCCATGGACTTGTAGATTTAGCTTGGGGATTGACCTGTCTTGTGTTACATGTCTTCTTGATCGATTGATTCAGGATTTGGGCTAGATTCAACTTGATCCTACAAGGATCATCTTCTGTTATCACTGATAACAGGTCGGTTGCCGATTCGTCGGTTTATGATTCAACTCCAATCCACTCTTGCCACTCAACCTAAAGGCTTTCGCTCTGTGGTTTGAAATGTTTCATTGTGTTTTTAATCGGACTTTATTGAATGGTCATTTAACAAAGATACTGAGTATTTTATTGCTGGGAGGGTGCGCTAAGGTTGAGGTTTGTATGGCTAAAGCAAGGGGTATGAGGGCAGAGAATGGTTGAAGTTGACCCCGTGTAGCGCGTGAACTTTTGTTGGATCTTTGATGTGATTGCAGGTATGTTTGTGGTTCGGACTTTGGATATGGCTGCCTGTGATCACATATATATGGATGAGAGGAGTCCCACTGTGACTGTGAGAACTGATCGTCATATATTAATGATCCTTATTTATATATATATGTCCTCTTCTCTCTCTCTGCCTACGGTTTTACCGGGCAGTTCTGTTTGTGACGATTTGTGACGATATACATATATATATATATATATATATATCGTCAAGTTGAACTGCCCGGTAAACCGTAGGCAGAGAGGGAGAAGAGGACAACAAACGAGGGGCTGTGACAAACTGTTTCGTCGGAGTTTCACCGACTCATCAGGAGGCTGAATATATATCGTCAAATAGAACTGTCCGGTAAACCGTAGGCAGAGAGGGAGAAGAGGACAACAAACGAGGGGCTGTGATATATATATATATACATTTATGGCTTGAATATTTGCACGATCTATTGTGGACGTTGTCGGGACTGGTGGGTCCCGAATAACTTCCCAACACTCGAGAGATTGAATACGGACAGTTTGTGCACAACAAAGAAATCTGGAGTGAGGAAGCAGGAGAGAGAAAAGACGAAGGATTAGGCCGCAGAAGGGAGTGATGCCCTGAGGAGAGAACCACAGGAGGAAAGAACTAGCGGCGGCAAGCAAGCGAGCGCAAGAACAGGGGCACATAGAACATAGCAGGAGGCCATGAGGGTCATGGGAATGCAATAAGACTAAGGCCAAAGGGCCCTTTGAACTAGCAATTGCAGCGCGACAACAATAAGGGAATGAGGAAGTCGAGGGATGGGCGGCCAGAAGCCGCGGGAAGCCAGGAAATGAGGGGCCAACATGGGGGCCACCTATGGGAGCCTCGGAGCGGAGGCCCACGACCAAAGAGATCGGCACGCACAAAGCGCGAGGAAAGACTAAGAAGAGGGGTTGCTATGGGGCGACAAGACGCCCAAGGGGCATGCGACACCTCGGGGAAAGGCACCCGGGGCCACGTGGGACGAAGTAAAAATAATGGCGTCCAGGGCAAAATGTGTCGGGGACCGCCGACGGGACTAAGTGTCGGGGACCACCGACGGGACTAAGTGTCGGGGACCACCGACGGGACAAGTGGCGGGGACATGTGAAAGTCCCAAGAAGAAACGGCGGCACCGCATGAGGGGAAAATAATAAATGCAAGGTGCACCGTTAAGATCGACATCTTGACGGCCAAGAATATTAGCACCACTGATGCAAGTACTAGTGGTGACGAACGGGAAGGCCAAAAGGAAAAGGAAAAGTAAAGAGAACTGAAGTGGGAGGCATGGGAGCAATCCGAAAAATCTCGGATTAGCCTCCCTCAAAAAAATAGAGTCAAATGAGACCCCATGTGAAAAATAGCCCTCCGGGAGAAAATCGGAGTAGGAGGGACCATTGTGGGAGAAATGCAGGAGTAAAAGGAGGCTCCCATGGGCATGGGAAGGCCATTATTGCAGTCCGAGAAATAACGGACTGCACCTTGGGCATAGGGAGGGCCAAAACTAAGAGGAAGAGGCTAGAAAAGGGCCTTAACGACCACTTGACACTTTGCATGCTAGAAAAAAGAGAGAAAAGAAAAGAAAATGTAGGAGAATAAGACAAAAAGAGTGAGAGGGAGTGAGTGGGTTGGCCGTCAGTAGGGACTGTCATAGGTAGGGACTGGCAGGTCCCTACTGTCCAAGAAAGGAGGAGAAAAAGAAAAGAAAAGTAAAGAAAAGAAAAGAAAAAAA
>BFEA01000028.1:3369135-3390750 GCA_003427395.1 Chara braunii
CTCTCTCTCTCTCTCTCTCTCTCTCTCTCTCTCTCTCTCTCTCTCTCTCTCTCTCTCTCTCTCTCTCTCTCTCTCTCTCTCTCTCTCTGTGGTCTTCTATTGCTCGGCCTCACTTGCTCTCACTCACTTCCTAAATACACCTGCCTGCATCTACCTCTGACCCCACCTCTGGCATGACCCAGCGTGTGGGTCCGTTAGTCTCATCCTCGTCCAAGTCGCATGTAACCACACAAGCGTTCGGCGGCACTTCCGCAACTCACGAATTTACAAGTGAAAATGTGCCCACAACATATTTAAAAAAACAGACGTCACATGGATCAGATGGGTAAGAAATTAATTTTTAAATAGAGTGGGCGTCTTCAAGAGCATGTGGACGCACCAAGCCGCAAGTATGTTGTCGGCGGTCGCACGATACGTGAGAAATACTTTGCAGAGATGTGACTATCAAAGCGCTGCAGGAAATTAGTGAAGGCAGCCCTCCCTCTTGAAGGAGGACCGCCACACGAATAATAGTGCCACAGGAAATGGGGCCCAACGGCGCCAGCATGCGGCCTAGGGGGCCACCCAAATATGGCATGAGAAAAGCCTAAGGGTAGTGGAATCAAGTAGGGGGCGAACTAACAGGCACCGGCTGGACATGTGCCCAAGCACAAGGAACCTGAGAAATGGTGGCCCTTGAATGCCAAAATGAAAGAGGGTAGAAAATAAAAGAGAGAGTCTCAATTTCGAGGCTTCTAGGCCTTGAAATTGAGAAGGAACCCGAGAGGGACACAACGGATCACAAGGGTCTTCGTTTTGGAGTGCCCGGGTACACTGAATCTGCAAAATGCGGTTCTAGTATGATCCATAATAAAACGATCAGCAAAGGTAAGGAGAAAAGGGCCTAGAGAATGGGAGAGGTAGGAAAGTGTGGGAGTGAAAAAAGGGCAAGCCGGCACATCATGGTCAACTTGCCCCTTCACAAAGGAGGTCTAGGTGCCTTGAACAGAACTGCATCCAGTCTAGATGCAATTGGGACAAAAACGGTCAAAAACGAACAATTGGAGGCCAAGGAAAACACACCTGTTTTAGATACATTTTGTGATTACATTCACCCGGGGGTTAATCGGGCACAAAGGTTGGGGAAAAAGGGGGTTTAGAGGCAATGAACCCAAAACTAAAGCTCTTAAAAGTTGCCAGCTCACAAACGGACAAAAGCAAACACCTAGGGAAAACGAAAACACATGTTCTAGATACATTTTGTGACTGAATTCATCCTAGGATGAAACAGTTACAAAATGCTTTGTTTTTTTCGTCTAAAAAAAAATAAAAAATCAAGAGGGAAGTAGGTCGTGATGCAACGGATCACAAAAAGTAAAGCAAACATGTGATACCCAACCTCACGCCCGACCCGACTTCCTGATTGGAGTGGGAGTGGGCCTGGAAGTGCGGAAAAGGGGTGTGCCAAGGATTTTAGGAAAGTGGGGGTGGAGTCCCAGGTCGGAACTGAGATCTCCTGTGACAAGTTTCAGGCAAGTGGGTAGGTGTGGGTCGGGATCCTGTTTCACTTTTCGGGAAACGGGGCTATCACCTCCGTTGGTCCCGCGGTCGGGGTCGGATCCATATCCGGTGTAACGCAGGGACGTTATGGCTATCTCGCTGGTTGATCACCTACCGACGTCGAACACCGCAGGTTTCAGAGTCCGACGCGGCTGACCTCAGCCGAAGGCTATGTTCTCGTCATTCTTCTTCCGATCGAGTTCGCCAGACGAAACCGGACGCTAGGTAATCGTGGTCTTGCTGACACTCTAAGCATGGAGGTCGGGACCAGTAGGGGGCGAGCGCTCGCCAAGGGGCGATGGTCAAGGAGTGAAAGGGCAAGATGCAGTGATAGCGAGGGAATTCGGTTTCCAGAATAACAATTCTGGGTTCCGCGACGATGTGACACCTGTATGAGCCAGGGCAGCCGGGGAGATTGGGGATACATCCCAAGGCCTGCTCAATATCCCACTCGCAAATACGTTGTCGGCGCGAATACCCTTACAAGGGTATTTGCCCTGTTTTTTTTGCAATTGACCGAGAATAAGTTTGGTTTAAAGTTTAAGCATACTGCGTGAAGCGCGGGAGTGTTTTTTGTTTACATTGACTAAATGGTTGACTAAAGTAGAGAGTGTGCGGGCGCGTAGACTTAAGGCGCACGTGATCTCCTCTTTTGTTGATATTTAAAAAACCTCCGTAGTTGCCGGCCAAGTTTTTATTTTTGATTAACTAGGACTAAAAGGATGATAGGGGATTAGGTTGTCTGAGCGCGATAGGTGTGTACGTGCAGAGGACAACATCAACAACAATGCGGTTTTGAAACGTTTCAAAAAATCCGTGCGTCGCGCAGTATCCGCTTATTTAGGTAATTGTCAAAGCTAGACCCAACTTTGGGCCTAGCACTATTGGTTACTATGTCGGACATTCATCAGGGGGATTTAGGGATCGAGGCCAGTAAGCGGTGACGAAGAAGTATCGGAATAGTGCGAAGAAACCGAGGAGTTGAGGGCCCGATGGGGCTATCCCCCTTGGTTTTGTCGTCGGCAACGTCGGAGCGGTACTAACGTTTCCTTTTCCTCATTTGTCGAATTTTGACGACTAAAAGTTTCTAAGTACTTTTTATTTATTGTCGTATTATTTTTGCTTTGCTCAGATGCTCCTTCACTCAGGCGTGATACCGGACTCAGGGGCCGTCACGGCAGTTGAGGGCCTTGAGAGCACACTTCCTTTGGTTGACCTATGGGCTCATGCGTGTTTGGGATGCTGGCAAAAGTCATTTCATCGTCTTGAAGTACGGACCAAGGAGTTCAATGTGCTTGGAAGTTGGTGGATGGTTAGCCCACGAAGCAGAAGGAACCAGGATGGCGGGGGTTGGCGTGGGTGCACCGTCCGCCAACCATGATCTGCTTTGAGAGGGCGTGCCCGTGGGACCCGATAGGCAGAGCTGCACATGGGCACAATGGGCCTGAACGCTGTCGAGAGGCCCACAACAACATGGGCTGAAGGGGCAGTTGGCATAAAATCCCTCTGCACGATCTACATCCGACACATCTCACCCAGGCCCATGCTAGGCTTAGGGGCAGACCGTGCCTTTGACTTGGTGGCCTGCTGTGAAGATCAGGGCGTGAGCTTACCTTTTGAAGGCCAGAAGGATTGTAAATTGTGTCGGAGGAAACCGGCCAGAGAAAGTTATGGGGGAGGCGCAACGATACTGGCGAGCAAGTTTATCGTCAGGCTTGGGTATAGGTGCGAAAAACTAATAGAACAGACTAGTTGCTGGCTTACTGCGGAAATCCCCGCTGATTAGCGGAGCTGCTGAAAAATGCAGGAGGACTTGGACACGCACCTAGGACAGGCACCTAGGACACGTGCGGTCGAAGCTGAGGACGGCGAGCGGGGACTCTGGTGAAGTAACATAGCGATGCCCGACAAGCATATCGGTTGTCGCACTTGGGCCATAGGATTGAGAAGGCAACAAGAGAAAGGACAAGGGAATGAATCTGGCGCCATTATGCGGCCGATACATTCGAAGGGAAAGAGACGGAAGACTCAGAGATGGAAGAAAGAAACGGGCGGGGCGCAGTGGAAAAAAAAAACACGGAGCGCGGTCGTTTGGGAGTGTTTTTGGGTAAGGAGAGAGGTGATTCCGGGGTTTTGACCCCGGGCAAGTTGCATGATTAGGCTAGTTTTGGGAGGAAGCTAGCGAGATGAGAGTTAGATAGAAAAGGTGTCGCACCGGGAGATGATGAGGAGTGAAGGAGGAAGGAGATGGAAAGTGCATATCTCAATCTATTCTCAACAAAATCGGGTGGAGGAAAATGTTCTAATATTTTAAGCTAGAGCGACTTTGAATCCGCACTTAGTTTTTGTCCTGGGTTAGTAAGAGTTAGAAGAAAGAGTGGTGCGCCTAGTTATGGAGAAAGATCAGGAGAGAACGGGCATGTTCTCCTCATTACGAATCAGATTTGAAGAAGGGAAGGTGTAGTTAAGGGCTTTCCTATAAGGCAATTCAAGTAGTAGTGTTAGACTTGGGAGATAGAGGACGAGACTTAGGTGGGATTAATAAGTGGCTGCGCGAAGGAAGAGGCAAACTAAGGGCGCATAATGTATCTTTCCGCATTTTCACGGAAGATCTATTCGATTTTGCTCGTCGTTTCTGTGGGAGTGGCAACAGGCGGGCAGCGGAGTAGGAGACTTACCTATTGGCACGTACGTTGCTCAACCTGACAACGATATGACCTCTCTCTATCTCTCTGCGTGCATGGCTGAAAGCGCAGTGTTTCCGTCCAGATGTTAGCGGAGGATTCACTAAGTTTGGGCTTGGTGTAGCCGATCGGATTAGGAGCTGCGGGCGTAGCGGCTGAAGTTTGCACACACACACACACACACACACACACACACACACACACACACACACACACACACACACACACACACAGAGGGAGAGAGAGAGAGAGAGACAGAGAGAGAGAGAGAGAGAGAGAGGGCAGGTTTTCACCCGCACTTTATCATTGGAACTCGCTCCGGAGGAAGGACTGGCGATGTGGGGTGAACCGGAAGTTAAGTCCCAGTGCCTTGTTGATTTCCAAAGTTGCTATACTGTGTCGTTGAGTCCACAACGTCATCATCAGGGCCAAGGTTGTCTCAACAGTGCGCGTCTCAGTGAAGGAGAGGCCGGGTTCACTGAGGGTGGTGCAAATTAGCCGGAAGTTGAAGCTACAGTGTCAGACCGTGGGCCAATTGAAGTTGGGTTGTTACAGTGTACCAAACCTTGTGTTAGCAGTGATATGATCACATGCGGCTAAGTATCGGGTGCTTTGGCCTGAGTATACACTGTAGACGAAGCTTGTGGCACGGCTTGTGTGAATTAACACGGCTGTTAAACACTGTTGTTACGATCATTTTTTTTTTTGCTACGGGCCTGTGGCACAGGGTTACCACCTCTATCAGAATTCGAGCTACAAACCTCAAAGTAGGAGCCATTTATCCTAGACTCAGACTACTACGCATTCCCATCAAGAGTCGGTGATGCCGCTTGATTGTTCGTGGTTCTGGTTTTGAGCGGCAAAACGTCGTTCCATTGTAAAGGGCTATTCGACATCGCCATCCAAGTACGGTTGGGTTACGACAATCATACTTCTATTGGAGCTGCCATTGCAGACTTCCTTCCATTGGTCATTTCCTTGTTGTGCTCCCTCATTGCTGAGATTAGGCACGATTGTTGTTCTTCCTTAAGTATTGCCGCCATCTTTGTTACATCCTCGACTTGCTGTACTCTGCACCGTGTATTGCTGAGTGCGCTGGTCTACGGCATATGGTTGAGCAACGGCCTGCACTCGAATAGAGCAAAGAGGGGTGTACTCTATTTAAGTGCGGCTTTTCTTAAGCTGTATGATAGCGTTATGAGCGTTATGACTTGAGGGAATAACCAGAACCGAAAAGGGGGTCTTTGCTACAATCCGGAGACTCGCCAGGAAGTCTACAGTTGGTGGTTGACTTCATTTGGCCAAGCCGTATCTCCGTTTATTAACCATCATTGCGGGGCCCTCAGGCGAGTCAAGGAACCAAGGCCCTCTCACGCAAGTCTGAGAGCACCTTTCTTGGACCTGAGAGTCTCAAACCTATCTCCTTCTATCTTTCTTACTCCAAGTCTAGTCTTGTTCTGAGAGGAAGGCGGCAGGCGGAATTGCAACCCGTAGGACCGCATCAAGACTCTGTGGGGAGTCCGCCCACCGATTGCAGGAGCTCTGCCGAAACTCAGGACGAGTTTTGGAGGTAGGGAACCATCAGGTATACTTCCTTTTGTCTGTATGAACCCACTACACCCCTGTTTGACTATCTCCCTCTAATTTGACTGTTGTATGCATATGTTCCCCTATGACTCTTGCTTTTTTTTCAGGAATCTAATCAGACTGAATGGAAAGCATGTGTGAGAGCGAAGCTTAAGTTTTTTCTTTATTTGACTGAAAGCAGATTAAGGGATGAACTGGGGAAAGGTGGGAGGAAAGCAGTTTACATGCGTTTGACTGGGTCAACCAAGGACTGGGAAATGTTTCTAAGCTAGATGGCCCAGGGTTATGTTTATTTGACTGTTTTCTGAAGAGCCAGACATTGTTTCTACGCTAAATGACCTGGTTGTTGTGTTTATTTTTGTGGGTTTGCTTGGCTGATCTTTGGGACCAAGCATTGTTTCTAAGTGGATGGCTTGGTCTGTCTGTTTCTTTTGGTGGTTTCTGACTAGAGTGGGGCTAAGGGATCCAACTTCATGCTTTGAATGATTTGATGATAGGCTGAACATTGTTTCTAAGCTGAATGGTTCGGCCTCTTGTTTTATTTCTGGGGGAGGATTTCTGGTCTAAGGCTAAGCATTGTTTCTAAGCTGAATGAATAGCCTGCAGCCACACACACAAGTATTAAACTGAGTATAACAAAAAATACCTTATTTATATTTGCATGTGAACTGACAGCTAGACATTGTTTCTAAGTCGAATGGTCCAGCGCTAAGCCATATCACTAAGAAGAGAAAGGAAGCCACATAATATAATTGCAAGTAATCTGGGCAAGTTGAGCATTGTTTCTAAGCTGAATGGCTCAGTCCCTTGCCTATATTTTCATTTCTTTTTGAAAACAAAGTCATAAATTATTATTTTTTGGATATTAAACAATTCAGGGCGACTAGACATTGTTTCTAAGCTGAATGGTCTAGTCATATGCCCAAAGAAGAGAAAAGTAGTTGTGCAACCTGTTCGTGTATATCTTAAGGCATGCTAGACATTGTTTCTTAGTTGAATGGTCTAACACCATGCCATATGTAAGTTCGGTATAAGGGATAAATCATCTGAGGGTTTCACGAAATAATCTATGAGAATTTGACTTGGGAAGTGGTGAAAGTACTTACCAATGTGGTTTGGCCTGCATGTGATTGAGTGAAATCACTACTTAATCTGAGTTTCAATTTGATAGGTAGTTCCTTTAGTTGCTCGCCACGTGCTAGAGCCATAGGAGTTAGATCAATTCCTGCATTTTTGAAGCTAAGTTTTTTTACTTAGGTCAATTTTCGCATTTTCTAGGATCTTTTGTTATACTTGGTCTTGTAGAAATTTTGGTAAGCTACTTTCTCTACGGGAAGCGCTGCCGAATTTTTACAAAACCAAAGAGTTAGCTAGGTTTTGACCTTTCAAAGTCCAGTTTGTCTAAATTTCATATATCGCTTAGTAAAAAATTGAAAATTCTCCTTTTCTAAAGGGATTGTTGCCCAAATTTTTACTAATTCAGAAAGCTAGACAAAATTGGACCTTGAGGAGTCAAAATTGTTACTTAGATCCTGAACTTAGCTTTGTATAAATTTTGGAAAGTTACTTTCTCTACGTGAAGTGTTGCCGAACTCAAGTCTTATGTTTGAGTTCATATCCGACTTAGTATAAACCTAAGAAGTTTACCTTTCTAAAGGATATGCTGCTCAAAGTTTTACTAATTCAGGGAGTTAGACAAAATTTAACTTTCTAGAGTTGAGAATTATTTCAGTTTTCATACTTAAGCTAGTATAAATTCCGAAAAGGCACTTTTCCTACAGGAAGCGCTGCCGAAATTTCCTTAGTTTAGTGGAGATAGATTATATTTTGGCAGGTGGAGATATTAGAATCCACTATGTATGGGGGGGATTCTGCCAAAGGTCTACCTCTGCCTTGAACACTGACTTAGGAGTAGACTTAGACTTAGTTGGCAGACAACTTTGAGTAAGAATGTGTTATGGAGATTCATTCTCCATACACTGATGATTTAGCTTGGGCGTTGACCTATCTTATAATACAGGTCCCTTTGATCGTTCTGACTCAAGATTTTGACAGTTCAGCTTGATCCAGTCGGGATCATCTTCTGTTATCATTGATAACAGATCGGTTGCCGATTCGTTGGTCTACAACTCAACTTCAATCCATTCTTGTGTCCCAACCTAAAAGGTTTTAACCTTGATGGTTTTATTGTTTTATTAAGGTTTTCACCCAGACTTTTATTGCATGGCCATTTAACGAAGGTACTGAGTATTTATTTTGGAAGGTTGGACAAAGGTTGGGGTTTGCATGGCTAAAGCAAGGGGTATGCGTATAGCGAATGGTTGAAGTTAACCCCATGTAGTGTGTGAACTTTTGTTTGATTCTTTAATGCGATTGCAGGTATGTTTTATGATTCAGACTTTGGATTTGACTATTTGCGGTTACACACATACATATGGTTAAGAGAAGCCTCACTGTGAATATGAGAAGTGATCGTCCTATTTTAAATAACCCTCATTTATATACGTACATACCTATACTTGAGTGTTCGTGTGGCCTGTAGTGCCCACACTCAAAGGTTTAATTGGAGCTGAGATTGAGAAAGAAAAGGAGACTCCCCTCTTTTACCATTTTTTTTGCTTCTTAAAAATTTATTGGTCGCACGTAGGTCCTAGGCCTTGATTCGAGGTCCTTGTCCAAGACATCCCAGGTCCTAGACTCCGCGCGGAAGGGATCACCCCTCGCGCAGAGCCTATTTGCCCTGCCCATCAAGACACTCAGCCTAAGGGTTGGAGGTGCTGCGGGGGCCGAACGGCTGTTCCTTCAGCCGTACAATATCGTGAAGGGCTCGACCTTCACGATACTTCGAGATTGACACTTGAGGGTCATAAGCGATACTCGGATCCACGAGGGACCGCTTGATTATGGGCACTACATAGTTCGCCATCACTGCGACTGCTTAGGTATTCATGCATTGCTAGTCGATATGGGAAGAGTCTGCATTGGCGTTGTTTTATACTAAGTCTCACGCATGCCGCCTATCCGATTTCATGCATTGCTACTCGATACGGGAAGAGTCTGCATTCTCGTGGTTTTATACTAAGTCTCGCGCATGTCGCCTATCCGATGTCCGCGTCGGAAGGTTATGGGATTGTCACTAAAAGGACTAGGATTGTGTTGTATTGTTTTGTTTTGCGTCGTTCCATGTGTGTGTGTTTATTTTAATGTTTCAAGTGTGGTGTAACGCTTGGTATGTAGGATGCGTCCTAGTCGACCGACGATGAGTCGCGTTTGGGACTTCAGCCCCCCAGTGCGTCAGTTCGCGTGCAGGTTCGATAGAGGTGTGGGAACGCGCGTGCCCCCTATGCTACAGCGAACGAGAAACGCCCTCGGCTGGTCCACCTCTACGATTGCAACTGATCAGCTTTCGTACTGCGGACTGGTAGCTCAACGGGGATATGCCCACCGAAGGAAGGTGACCGAAGGGAGGTGACAACTCCCGCAGGTGGAGGTAAGTTGTACCTCGTGTTTGGCCCTCTCATGTCGTAGGGGCTTGCGAGAGGTATGGCTGGCGCGCTCGGCCGGAGCGGCCTGCGGAAGCTCCATGAGTAATGTGACGAGGTAGAACAACTCCTGCGTGACGCGACCGAGAGGGTCCCGCCCTGTGCGGGTCCAATGCGCTCAACAACGTTCGTCCCCTGTTAAGTAGGAAATTCCGAAGGTTCCGCCCTTGATCGTGCAGACAGACACGCGTGTTCCCAATACTTTCGGAATTCACGATCCCTCAGACACTCGCGGTCAGTAATGCAAAAGGGGATTTCAATATTGACACTGCGGGGTGGGTGGGAAATCCAGTCATTCAGGGAGCTGGGCCGATTACAAATCTTGCACCGGCCCGTTAACTCGAAGGTGGACAATCATATTGTGAGACAGACATCTAATCATCTAGCATGCTCATCTAGTTCATATTCAAACGAAAAAACACCAAACATCCATGCACCCAGCTTCGAACACACACACACACAAACAACAAGGAGTTGACAATCATTCGTGCGTCAATTCTTCGGCCACTGGTCAGTGGTCATACAAAATTCGATCATAGGCGATCAACCAATCAAGTTGCCAATTCATACAAAGGGAGGAGAGAAGCGGGGGATACAATCACACATCAATCCTCGGAAAAGAAACAAAGGAAAAGTCCGAGATGTCGATCCAAAAGCAAAGGCAACATGCGCCAGATATCAAAATTACTCAGAAGAATAGAAGAGAAGCACCCTTACAACACATCCCGTCTCTCTCTCTCGCCTCTCTCTCTCTCTCTCTCTCTCTCTATATATATATATATATATATAGATATATATCTACACCATCCCAATGCGGCCAGTCCATCGCCGCGCACGCTCACAGAGTTGTCACCCCGCTTAGCCTGAACATGCAAGCCAGGTTCCCCGTGTGCCACAGTCCGTCATGGCCACACGTCAACCCCACAGATCCAGCACCAGCTCGTCAGATCGCCCAACTCCCAACTCACCTTCTGACTCATGCTCGTTAGCCAATCCTCTCGACCGCGCTAACTCCAAACATTCATAGAGAGCGAGTTAATCGCGCTTGCAAAATTTATAGCATGCGTGTTTGCGCGAGATACCTGGGCTTGTGTCTTAGTTGGTGAGAAGAGGAGGAAGGAGACGCCTACGACTACATGGCCAGGCCGCGGCGTGGGGAACGTAGCCACACTCCACGCATCGATCCAGTCATGTAATCGTTCGGGCCGATAGAACAAGGGGAAAGGTATGCGCATGAGGGAGCATAGTGAGGATATCAAGAAAGAAAGGATTACAATTACAATTACGCCCGCCAAGGAAGGAATTACAGTTACACGTAAGATTAAGGCACAGAAAAGTCAGAGCACAGATCCTGACGCGGCAAAGCGTGTGCAAGCAAGAAGCGCCGTGCAGCAAAATTGTGATGCACCCAAATTCCTAGCCTAAATCCTAATTACAAAAATAAATTCTGAGAAAAAAAATTTCGAGACCCTACGGGGGCTCAACATCAGTTGAAAATTCGAAATGATTTCCCCGCGTGACGATCGCGCCAAAACTCCCATTTCCCACAGTAGAATGAGAACGAAGCTATGACAATAGTTATCCTCCCCGCTCGCAAAGGCGAAGTCAACTACCAACCGTCATGGGACCATACCTGCCTCAATTCCAAAAAAAGTGAAAGGCAGGGGCACCCATGCAATCCAACGGGCCCTCTCGATTCAACCCCCGAAGTAGCCTTGCGCAGAAAGTCGCACGGTTGCAGAAAGCAGTTCGTCACAAACACATGTTTCAAGTACAGTTGGAGCCAATATTGAGTCTCGATGCACGTGGAAATGTATCACTCCGTTTTGTTTCAGTTTGGGGCAAGTTTGGGGATAATGGGACTAGGAAAACAGCCAACGTTGCACTCTGAGAATTAACGGACTGAAAGGGGGTGTCGAGGCAAGGGAAAATGAGCCTTGACATCCTCTAGATACTAGAAAGAGGTGCCTCAAACATGAGAACAAACAATGGCGGTCAACAGCCACCGTGAGATGCAGATCTGGCGACCAAAAATATTTGGTACACTTGGGACACATGGAAAGAAGGAAGTTGGGACTGACGGGAACTAGGGAGTCCCAAATAAAAATGGGGCCACATGGGAAATGATGTCGGGGACTAGATGGGTCCAAATTAAAATAATAATAAAAATAAAAATTGAGTTGTTGATTGGAAAAGGACGTCGAGTTGGTCATGGGAGTCAACCTTGGAAAGAGATTGGAAACAGCATTTGAACGAGTGTTTGTTTGAGAATTGGAAAACTGCATTGCATATCAAAGGACCCTAGGCACCCATGAGTCATGACGACCACATTTTGAGTTGCTCAGCCTTCTTCTCTTCTTCTAGTCTCAGGCCTTAGCGTGAGGGGGGATACCGGCCTCTCGCTGCGACCCCTGAACCCCTACCTTTTGAGGGAAAGTCCGAGTGCGACTTGTCCCTTGTGAAGAGGAAATATGTTGAAGGAATAAGGCACCTTTCGGTGCTCGACATCTGGAACCAACTCCGACAATGAGCTCTAGTCGGAGAGTTCAAATTGCGCTTCGCGTCAAGAACCTAAATGTCTAGGGGGCCCAAGACGGTGTCGAGCGCATCGGTCCCGCAGGGGGACCCTCCCGGCCACGTCACACAGGATTTTGCAAGACTTCGTCACAGAGCGTCGCCGCTCCGGCCAAGTGCGCCAACCATACCTCTCACGAACCCTACGACAGGATAGGGTCAGGCGAGGTACAACTTTCCTCAACCCGTGGGACCTATCACTGTCCCTTAGGTCGGTGTATCCCAGTCGAGCTACCGAACCACATGTGAAAGTTTTTCGTATGCAATCGTAGAGGTGGTCTGGCCAAGGGCGTTTCTCGTTCGTTGTAGCATAGGGGGTATGCACGGTTAACGCCCGAATCGGACCCGTGCGTCGGTCGTCACCCGAGACACTAATCTCCTGAACGCGATTTGACGCTGGTCGACTAAAGCGGCGAATCTAACCTCGCGACACACTTCATAAAAACAAAAATTGTGCTTCATACGTAAATCGTGCCTTGTCCCTTGTTAACATTTGACCCATAACTTTTGATGAAAGAATTAGGTGGGTGTCGTGCACGAGGCTCTGAATAAATATTGCAGGGACGTAGACTTCATCATATCGACCTACCATGTATGAATACGCAAGCGGTCGAAATGATGACTTAATATATAGTACCCACAACCACGCAGTCCTCAATAATTTTGAGGGTCACTTTCGACACTCAAGTGTTGGCTGACACGTGTCAAAAAAGGTCAATCTCTCGAAGCCAAACAATCGCAAGTGCGATTGCGAGACCTACCCTCTTCTGCACATTCCGTAGAGGAAGGGTAGGCGGGTTTCGGCCCTTAGTGGCAGCCAAACGCATCTGACCTTGAAAGCGGGGCTCCATCTTCGGAGGCCTGAAAACGGGTCAAGGGGTTTGACTTTAACAGCCACCACATACCTCAACGTCCAACTATATAAACAAATCTAAAAAACATAAATAAAAGGGGATCTCTCTTTTCTCTCGACACAAATCTGCTCAATCTTTATGTACGATCAAAGTAGACGTGCGTATACACAAAATATAAATATAACGAGGTTGTAAAACATGAGGTGATCACTCTCACAATCACAGTTTGATTCCCTTCAAAATATACACATGATCGCAGACAAAGTCAAATCCGGACTTTGACTCACAAAACATACCTGCAATCACATCAAAGATTCAACATCGACATACCACACACTACACGAGGTCAACTTCAATTCTTCTCTGCACTCACACCCGTTGCCTTATTCACACAAACCCCAACCTTTGCCCATCCTTCCAAAAGAAAAATGCTCAGTCCTTTTTCAATGGCTAGTTAATAAAAGTCTGGGTAAAAACCCAAAGAAACATTTCAACCCGTGTTTGAGATACAGAGTCGCGCTCAAAATTCCCTTCTTCGGTTCCACCTTCATATTAACATTATTGCTCCTCGTGATATCCCTAGAATTCTTAACAAATCTAGGAACCTAATCCATAACTGCAAATCTGGTCAAAACATGGCCTTCATGTCTGGTTTAATCATAACCATCGCAGGTGCAGATACTCGGTGCAGTGTGAGTATACCTTCTATGCATCTGGATAATCTCCCCCACTGATTTATTCTTTGTGTTCACTATCCTTACCTCCCATTTCACAAAGGTGGCAACAACCGCATCCTTTACCCTCTCTTCTATAATCCCTTCCACAACTCTCCTAACTTCCGACTTTAGAACCAAACTAGAGTATGGGTACTTTATTGTGGTCTTCCTTCCAACACTAACCCCTGTCTTACGCCTCAAGGCGTGATTTAACTTCAGTTTCAACATGTTCCTCGTTTCTTTCTTTGCAAACAAACCTGCAGTTCTATACATCCCCACTAGTTTCGTAGTCAGATACCTCCCTAGTGCTGTTGCCATCCTAGGCTGCTTTAGTAGTCGTTGTAGCTCCCATTTGTACCGCTCTGTCGTCGTAGTTGTCCTTCATATCTTTATAAGCTCTATTACCCCTCCTCGTTGGCACACACTCTTCACATCCCTCAACATCGCTGTCTTGCCCCCAGATCTTATCACCGTGCTCCCTAATCGTGCATTGATCAACCTCCATTGGTCTGTTCATGCTTGTCCAACAGTAAATACCGTGCGGATATTACTTTGTTTTGTACTCGATTTTTCTTCCGGCCAGTTCAGAATTGATGTGCGTACTCCATCCTCTGTTTCAAACTTCACAACAGTCCTTCCCCTTGATGTTGCCCCTTTCTTCTTTTGTTCTCGCTTCCCTCTCCTTCTGCGTGCCTTGCTCTTGCTTTGTCCACCACTCCCGAGCATGTTCAACCTCGATGATAGCTCGCGGATGAGATGCCTCTTGAAAACGAAGTTGTATGCTTCCACCGTATGTCCAATTGGTAGAATGACGAACTTGTCCACTCCAAACTGCCACATCCACCTATGGAGCTGAGGTGCCTTACCTAGTGCCTTCGCATTCGCTGCTCGTGCATGTTGTTTCGACCTCTGCAGGATCGGTCGTGTTGTACAACCGACATGGACCCGCTTCGCCCAAGGACTCACAATGATTTAAGTCCGTCCAGTCTTTAGATCACATGTATCTCCTCCCAAATCCATCTTGTCCACGTATTTGCTCAACCACTCGATTTCTCCCCCAAAAATTAGAAGGATCGTTGTCGTAGCAAGTCGCCGCTCCACGTGTGCAGCGTGTGGTCCGGTGATGCCCCACATTCGAATGGTTTCTCATTCATCCATGCACATACTCAAAGTCGTCCATAGCTCTTCCGATGACAGGGTGGCTAATAGTCAATCTGACCTGCGTTCGGACTCTGGAGCTGGTGCGGATTTCAAAATGATTCTTGGCGTGCCGAACTGTTTTGCCTTCCCCCGCATTGTTACGGTAGACCACCACCTCAGCAGGTGTCTTATCTCCTTCATCTTGATTGATCTTGAGTGTCGTTATCTTCCTTGACAGTGCGTAAAGAAACCGTTGTACGATATCTCCGTCTGCCTCCTCATCAATTCCATAACCATCTTGTCTTTCTGTGTGGACTTGATCCCGTGTTTGTCGCAGATCTCTCTAAGTTGTGGCACCCGCTTAGCTGAATACTAAGAACCACCGAAGTGTAGTCAACAAAGCCCTCCTTTGAGCATCCTGTCGCAATGCCCTTGTACCCGTCAGTCAATGGAGTCTTTGGTTCTAAGTCTCTCATCCTCGTGGATCAGAGTTGACAACCAATATTTTTAGGAATACCTGTACCTAACCTAACCACACACTCTTTGAAAACCAACCACCCTTACCCACTGTATAACTGGCCTACTGGACCTTTACACATCCCCACGACGTGTACCCATACCTGCCTTACCTGAACCTCTTCAGACTTGCCCATACCTGCCCATGGACTTTTGAAAAACCACCCATGGCCACCTAAACCCAAACAGTTTGTTAACCACCGATACCGTACTCAGCCCAGATTTTATTTACTCATACCCACCCGTACCTACCCACAATTGTATGAACCCACCCCTGACCGCCCTCGCCTGTAACCCACCCTCCCCTTAGTGCCTCTAACCGCCCCTAACTGCCCCTAACTGTACCCAACCGCCCCTAACCGCCCCAACCCGCCCATAACCGCCCCCAACCCCTCTAACTGCCCCTGACCACCCCCGGGCCCTGGCCGTCCCTCGAATCACGGAGTATTTACTATTACTATTATTATTATTATTATTATTATTATTATTATTATTATTATTATTTGCTGCAGCTGCTGCCGCAACTGCGGCAGTTGTTACATCTGGTGCTGCTGCGGGCGCATCTACTGGTGCATCAGCATATGAAACCTCCGTAGCAGCTGCAAAATTGGTGCAAAATTGCAAATGCAACAGCTGTCGCACACACACACATGAAGTTCACGCACATATAAAGTTCATAAACACTTGTGATACACACACACATGAAGTTCATAAACACTTGTGATACACACACACACACACACACACACTGAAACACACACCTCCTCCTGAAATGTTGAAAATCAGAATGAATCTTCGCTGGAACATGGGAAGATACACCGCCTTTTTTTTTTCTTTCTTTGCATTTCATGAGTAGTGGAGCAAGGCCCACTCGAAAGGCCCAACTTGAAGTCGGTCAATGTTTGGATTTTCAACACTGCAAAGCCCGGCGGCGCGAAACAAACAAACAAAAAAAACTGGTCGTTCTAACTTCCGACAAGGCAGTGGGGAACAAAAATTGGGCGTAGAAGTTGTGTTGGCGGGAGAGGGGGGACAAAAGGGGGGGGGGGGGGGGGGGGGGGGGGTTGGAATGGTTAAGTATACCACAGTTACCCGATAGGAACCTCTACCCGCCCGTACCCAACCCCTTTTCTTTTCTGCCACCCGTACCTGCCCATACGAGTTTTATTTTTCTTTTTGGCCGCCCATACCAGGGTTTTTTTTTTTGTTTTTCCCCTGCCCCTACCTGCCCCCCCAGGATCTCCATGAGGACAACTGTGCCTGCCCTAACAACGACCACTATTTTTTTGCCTGCCCATACCCAATTTCCCTTCGAAAGGGGTACCCAGCCCCACCTGTAACCTGGCAGTTACAGTTGGGTACAGTGGGGTACGGGCAACAATTACCCGTTTGCCCTCTCTGTCGTGCGCAACGTCGGATTAGTCAACCTCTTAGAACACTCTCCTTATCGTAGGCCCTCGGCAGAGTCCGTTTACTTGTCTTTTCTTCAATTTCGGCAAGTGTTTCTGCTCCATAAAGCTCTGACCAGCCTCAGAGTCTTCTATTCTGTGTCCGACGATTCTTGCGATGTTGAGCTACTGCTCTCCTCGCTTTCCAATGATGTTGAAGACACTGCCACCCTCTTGCCACCTTCTTCTTCGTAGCTTCTTTTTCTATTTGTCCTTCATGGCAGCCTTGCTGGTCAGTGAGATCTTCGGGCTCGTACACTTTACCGTTGCTTGTGTAGTTTCCCTCATTTTCTCAGCTGCTTCCTCTTGTTGTCGCCTCCATTTTTCAGCAATCTCTGTCTGTAATTGCATCCTTATTTCTTCGGTCCTCCTTAGCATTTCCAAATCTCTCTTTCGCTCCTCTTCTTTCGCCTTCTGTCATTCTTCCTCCTCCTCCCTCTTCCGTTTCCCTTCCTTCTCCTTCATCAAGTCCCGAACGAAGACATGTATCTCATACTCTTGTTGCGCTCGTCTTCACTGCCAAGACCAGCAATTGTGAGCCATGTGGACAGTTTTCCCGCATTCATAGCACACCAGTCCGCTAGGTATTCCTCCTCAGTTTCCATGGCCTCCATTATAACCATTCCCTCCCCCATTCCCGCTATTCCCATTCACCCCCCCATTGCATACATTGCTGTTTGCGTCTACCCACCGTACTGCATCCACTATGCTTGGTGTCCTATCGCTCTCTTTCCTTCTCCATCTGTCTATTTCTGGATCGTTCAGATTCTCCAAATCTTGGCTATTTGTTCAACATCCTCGATGTGAAGTCTCCGACGCGATCTCAAAAGCCACAGAGTCCTCTAAATCCGTGCCAATATGATGTGGAGTTATACACCCCTGTACACAATCTTGGTTCGGTAATAAATCTTGTTGTAGCGAGCCCCGGTCGTTGTGTCCTTCTTACATAGTTATCTAGTGGTTGTACCAGCCTTGCACGATCGTTTGTTCTTCTATTCCTCGCATTCCTTCTGATCTCGCCACATAACCCACAAAACCCCGGCATTTTATCAAATTGCTAAACCAATGATCATGATGCCGATGCCTATAATCACCATACCTAGGCCTATCACCAGTCTTTGAACGGTCCTCTTCATTATAAATAATGAAACCGTACTAGCATTTTCCTATCCTACCGCCGTCTTGCATCACCTCCTTCTCAACTACCTCTGTCCTGCTATGTCTTATCAGGCCGTAGCTCCTAAAACTATCTCCACCTATACTATCCTTTTGTAGCCTGCCAAACATCTAAGTCACAGCCACTGTTAACCACAAAGAACTCCGATTACTGTGTTCCTGAGAGTGGCAGACTGCAGCAACAGCCTGTCGGGAAGGGCACAGCAATACATGAAGCCAGAGAGCATGCAAACTTAGGCACAGACAAGTCATACACTTTGAACAAATTCGCCAAAACGAACTCAACTTTGAAAGTCCGCACAGAGTAACGAATCATTCTTGCATGTTCCCACTTAGCAGCCACCATAGTCAGGATCTCCCCAGAAAAACTCAACGTCTGCACATCTGCACGGAATCATCAGGAAGGTGCGCCTCATGCGTTTCCATTGAAAAAGAGGCCGAATGCCTTGCCTCCCTGAACTATATTCCTACTCATGCCTAGACCGTTCCTTGTTTCCATGACTCAGCTTTCCCGTGCGGTCTCGTGTCGTCGCTCGCAGAATAAAATAAAATAAAATAAAATAAAATAAAAGATACTCATTTAAAATAAAGACGCAAGCCTCTGGAAGTAAGTAAGCAGATCGATCCTCCGACAGTCCTTGAAGGACCTCATATCTCCCGGGAAACAAAATTTGAAACCATAGTGCGCAAATCTACCAAAACCACGAAAAAACACACAAAACGCTGATCGAAAATGCACAGGGTCTGTAACCCCGTTGTGCTCCGTGCGTACTCTCGTGTGTGCCTGCTTCCCATTAATAGGCAGTTACAGCCTGTCAAGGGCAACCGTCTTTCCTGCCTGCATCAATGCGAGCGTAGCAATCCAGCCCCATTGCTCCTACCGTTTCATACTGCATTTCCTCCTCGTTCCCCAAACGTCAGTTCAAAAACCACGTAGCACCAAATAACTCTCTCTCTCTCTCTCTCTCTCTCTCTCTCTCTCTCTCTCTCTCTCTCTCTCTCTCTCTCTCTCTCTCTCWCACACACACACACACACACACGCACACACGCACACACAGCAGCAGTCGGGTGGAGGCAGTTAGCCCATGGTGGGAGCAGCAGAGGGCTGCAACAAGCAGAGGGAAGCAAAGGGTGGAGGGTAGGATGGCGGGTAATGAGACCGTGGTGGAGACACAGAAATTGTGTCATTGAACGCCCCGCCATGCTTGCACCCTGTTCGAAGCATTATTGCATCATTGTGTCATTAAGTACGACAGGTGGTGGCATTAGACTTTACACAAGAACAACGAGCGGTGTGAGCACCTCTAATCTCGACCATTCGGCCACTACCACTGGGCCGATGGCCTGGATTGACAAGCAATCTAAAACGCCAGTACCTTTCCCATATATCGGCCACGGGCAGAGAAAAAGGCCCAAAACGGAAAACGGGCCGCCGATGCAATTTATCAACGGTGGCCCGATCCCACTTGGCTTCTGCGTTACCTGACACGGAATTGATTTTCAAGCAGGAAAAGGTACTGGTGGTTTAAGATCGGGTGATGATCCAGGCCATTGGCCAGGCAGAAGGCAGCAGCTCATATCACAGATTTGTTACATTTCTGCAAAGCTTCGGGATGTTGGCACGTTATGACACCACAACCCAGATAACGGTTTTGTTACATTGATATAACCATCCGGGCCGTGGCCGGGTATCTGCATCCTCCCTGGCCAACAGCATTGACGGCGTGGATTTCGGATTTATTACATAGTGGTTTTGATACTGTTGAGAAGAAGCCGGGCATCCAAGTGTTTATGTATCTTTCTTGGGACGCTGGATCCGTTTCGGAGCTTTGGAGTCTCAAAGCCAAAGCAATCTTTTGCAATATGTTCGAAGCGGAAGAAAGAAAAGGCTATAGGCTTGCTAGCTAGAGAAAAAAGATTAAACTAATAGAGGCATAGGCTCGCTAGCTAGAGAAAGATTAAACTAATAGATTGGGGCATGTTCTCCTTAGACCACCACTACATCCTGATTGTGTGCCAGTTAAACCACCACTACCTCTCAGGCTGGGAGGCTAAGTCATGAATATTACCTAGACCACATTCTTTGGAGGCCGGCAGAGGATGGGCACTACCGGACCAAAAAAGCTGGCGGTTTCAGCCAAAAGAAAACGAAAAACTGCCGTGCTGGTGCTTCGGCCAGAACTTGGTGTGGAGTTCCAACTCCACCTCGGCAAAAAGAGGCTCGGAGGTAAAGGTGGCTTAACTCGCCAGCCATTTCTTGGATGTACGGGCCTGGCTGCACCCAGTTTTTAAATTCATTTGTGATGAGCTGTCACAACACAAAACTGCATAGCTGGAAAATGTAGTCGTTGTTAAAATAAAAAAGCAGTGAATCCAGGACTGATGCAAGCCCAACGCGCCGCAGGTCAGCGCTAATTTCTTGCAGCGCTGAGTTTCGCGCCACGCCGCCGCGCCATCGTGTCGAGTAGTGTCCCACGAGTGATCCGCCCTCTGCGTGCAAATGCTGAGAGCTGTGTCACATGTGTGTGCAGGCGTAGCCTAGCGCCTAGGCGTGCAAGACGGTTCTCACGTGTAGCTGCAGCCGGGGGAGAAAAATCCCACAGCTATCGCACCGTCCGCTCACCAGAACGGAAGGTGGGATAGCGCCTACAGGATCTTGGATCCTCATCGAGTCTAAAAGGAATAGCGCAAAAGAGGTGACAAGACAAGGGAGATTCGGACAGAATCTTGCCGCCTCAAGACTTACTCTAAGTTGCATACGGGAGGAGTGAGCTACAGGACAAAGGCCTACAGCACTACAAGACAAAAGCTACAACGACTTTTCTTCTGCAGACAACGAAGAGGAATAGGAGGGTGAATGCTATCCAGCCGTTCGCTGGGCACAGATAAACGGTGGGATAGAGCCCACAGGAGTTAGATTCCTCAACGAGGAAGGGGAGGAGAGAAGTGAGAAGGAAAAAAGTGAGAGTGATTCAGCTAGGGGCCAGGTCCTAAAAAGGAAAGGCGCTTTCTGCCCGTGAAGGATAGTAGTATCCTACCGAAGAGGACCAGGGAGAAACGATGAAATTGTAAGAAGACCGAAACACGCCTTTCCAATTACGGGAAAAGCGCGTTACGGCCACACAGAGCCCTAGTGTCTCACTGACACGAGGGGACGTACACATCAGATCTATGAAGGGCGACTTTCGACGAGGCTGTGCACTACGACAGCAAGTGAATGTGACTGCTTTAGCATCCAAGAGAAGACAAGCTGGCTTCGTTTTTCATGTGAGATAAACCCAAACGTCTGTACTGACCATCCACAGCCCTAACTATCTTATCACAGCCCGCCTTCCCCCTCACACGACCCTTGCACGACTTTCTATCTGCTATCTTACATCTACTACACCCCATCTGACAACATCTCCCTCCCCATAGACAAAAAAAAAAAAAAAAAAAAAAAAAAAACCGAGTCCACCGTCCACCTACACCTCGATTTACTGCTCTGCTAACCCTCCCCTTCGGTGATTCCCGCACACCCAGCCTCCGATCTTCAGTCTGTTCTGCTGAGTACTAGCCCCCCCCGGATCCCTCCCCTCTCCCCCCCCACCCCACTTATTGGGTAGATATTCCTTTTCTCGATCTCAGCCCTCGCCCAGCCCTCGCCAGATAACCACTTATTTCCACACTGCCACTTCTACTTTGCTACCAACCTGAACGTTCACTGTCCACAGCCCTAACTATCTACTCACAGCCTACCTTCCTCCTCACACGACAGTCTACCTGCTATCTTACTTCTCCAGCTCATCTGACTACTTGCTCCTCCTCCCCCCCCCCCAATGTGTTGGACAGCTATCTCT
>BFEA01000028.1:3416383-3443470 GCA_003427395.1 Chara braunii
TCCTTAATTCTATCGTCTGAAATAGTGAATTAGCCATAGGTTCACCAAAAATGAATTCTGAGGGAGTTTAATCAAATGGTTGAAATTCTCTCTTTTCTTCTCTCCCTTACCATTTTTAATATTTTTCTCTGGTTTTCTATTTCATTGCCGGAAACATAAAATAACGAGGTATTTTCCCCAAAATTTAAATGCCGCGAAAAACAAGGGAACTAAGGGATATTACGTTTTTCTCTTCCCTCCTACTGTTCCCAATTTTTTCCCCCATCTTTAGTTTAGGTACCAAAAATAGACAAAAATTCGAGGCCTCATTTTGGCCCCGGCCGTATGCCGCAAAAACGTTGCGGCGAAGTCAGTTCCCGCGATGCCTCTCCGCGGCAGGTCAATCCGAGTCTAGCTCTCTAAATGGCCGGGAATGACGGTCCCTAGATGCGCGGAGTGTGGCCACTTATCTCGCCATCTCTCAGGGTTACTCGTAAGGCTCAGTACGCCCAGAATCAGGGGTGCCTTGAGTTCCCCTAATTTTTGCTGCCTGGTCTAACCAGAGTACCGTCAAAACTCAGACTCCTCTTCGCGCCTTAGTCCCAAAAATCGTAGATTTTAGGCGGCGCACTGCTTGTGGCCGCCTGACACCGTGTTAGAACCCTATATTGACCGTATTTCTCCAGCACAGACAGATAGAGAGGAAATACAGTTAAGTGAAGCTCAGGAAATGATCACACTCATAATGGAAAGACACCTAATCGAACCACTCAGAACAATATACCCAGAAACCCAAAGATTCACCTTTAAGAAAATAAATAGAGCACAACACATAACAAGCTCAACAATAGACTATTTTTTAGTATCTGAAACTCTTAGAGGAGCAATTCATAATGTAGGAATAGGCAAACTCCCTTACAACAACGGGCTAGACCACAACCCAATCTTCATTAATCTACTCTTTTACCCAGGAGCATAAAAGGGCCCTAGCTTCTTCAAGATTAATAACTCCATTCTAGACACCCCACAAATGAAAGAAGCAATAGCCCTCGCATGCATAGACTCAAAAAAAGGAAGGAGCTAACTTCCCAAACATAATAGCCAACTTATCTAAAGCGGCCTCCATAGCTTCTAGGAAACTGGCAGCCAAAAGAAACCAGCGCATACAAGAGCTAGAAGCAGCAGTCCAGGTAGCAGAAAAGTACCTCATCAGTAACCCAGGCCAAACTTCATATGAAGACTCACTTGTCAAAGCAAGAGCAGAATTGGGCACCTGAAATTCATGGAAAGCCAAAGGTATGAGACTAAGAGCAAGGGTCAAAGAGTGGGAGGAAGGGGAAAAAATGACAAAGTATTTTTTCCAAAAAATCAGAGCAAGAGGAAGAAACTCCGCCATCCACCAACTTAAAGGAGAACAAGGCCTCACTTCAGATCCAAGGAAAATGCTCACAATAGCAGAATCCTGAACAACCCACTCCGAGACAAGTGACACAAGAAAGGGCCTTGGAACTAGAAGCTCCCATCTCAAATGATGAAATTAAAAGAGCCTTGGACTCAATGAAACCTGGAAAGACGCCGAGACAAGATGGATTGTCCAAATAATTTTGGCAAAGATACTCAGAACTCTTAGGGGACGAGTACTGCAGGTTTATAAGAACAACATGGGCTTCAGAAGGACTAGGAAAGTATCTTAGTACAGGAATAGTCACCCTACTATACAAGAAAGGAGATCCCACTGATATTAAAACTATCGACCTATAACGTTACTGACAGTAGCATATAAAATCCTAGCCAAGCTTCTTGCAAACAAAATAAGGAAGATCACAAAAAACTGCTTCCACATAGACCAAACAGGATTCATCCCGGACAAATTTATACTAGACATGTAATGACACTAGCCAAATCAGTAAGATATATTAAAGATAAGAAACTAAACGCAGCAATCCTCTTCTTCGACTTTCAGAAAGCATATGACCAGGTCAACTGGGATTTCCTCCAACAATGCATGAAAAAGATGGGAGTAGGCCCGAACTTCAGAAAATGGGTTAGGATTCTATACAATGACGCACATGGAGCAGTTCAAGTAAATGGACACATATCCAACCTCTATAAGATGTCCAGATATGTAAGGCAAGGAGACCCATTAGCAACCCCTATATTTTTGTTTATCATGGAGGCAATAGCATCCTTCCTTAGGAAGAACCCGTCCATACAAAGACTCATAAATCCGTCGAAAGACCCCAACAAAACACACCACATACCCCCCTCGATCATGTTCACAGACGACTTGACAGTACTCATAAGAGCATCCAGCGCATCCTTTGAGGCGCTCACCAGCGCAATGCACGCATACCAACTAGCTTCCGAAATGCGAATCAACTGGCAAAAACAGTAGGATAGTGGTTAACGGATGGAAGTATAGAGCTCCCTCCATACACTCCTGATGGTATGATTTGGTTTGACCCTAAGGACCCATTGAGAGTTCTAGGGATCCAAATGACAGAACAAGGAGCAGAAACAGAAATAACTCCTAGTCTCCTATCCAAGATGATAAGCAAATTAAGCGCATGGGGTAAAATACACACCTCATTATATGGAAGAGCACTAATATTAAACTCGTCTATTTTTGCCATGATGTGGTATGTAGCAGCCTTCCCTAAAAAGGAAAGCCTCAGCCTATCTTTGGACAGGAGATGCGTCCAAACAACATTTCATAACCAAAGTCGCTTGGCAATATGTTACTAGGAAAAAAGGACAGGGAGGACTCGGAGTCCTAGACCCCTCAACACAAATAAAAGCCCTACAAACCAAATGGATCCTTAAACTCATCACTAGACTCGGCTTACCTTGGAGAATCTTAGCCCTAGACGTGATCCAACACCTTCTTGTATATAACACCCTAGACGACATGGAAGGCTCCTTCTGGATAATGAGCAAATCATGGTCAATGCAAGGAGGAAACCAGACCACAACACACCCAAGAAACGAATCTAGGTTGAAATTCTGGAAAGGGATCCTTCGAGATTGGAGATAGATTTTCCCAGCTAAGGTCAGGAAACCAAACAACAAAGAGGAAATACTATGACAACCCCTTTTCTGCAACCAGTGGATAACAAAAGAAGAAGGTAGCCCCTTCACACTGACTTCAAAGGACATAAAGTGGGGGGTCTGGCTAGAGAAGGGAATATGGCAGATTAAACACATCTGGGATGACAACACAAAAGAATGGAAACAAGACAAACAACTCAGACAACAGCTCAAGCACTGCCACAGGCTAAATCAGAACCTTCAGGAAATCATAACGGCCATCCCACAAGAATGAATCCCAACACTAAAAAAAGATAGACAGTGGACCACAGGAGACTGGGCCGCAATAGTAAACGAACCTCAACAGAAACACGCACTAGCATTTTGGGGCAGAGAAGAAAACAAACAGGACTGGTACATATTTACCATGCATGAAATAGAAGAGCCAGGTTCGGACCACATCAAAATTAGCAAATGCTCAACAACAAAAGTCTCTGTCCACAAGGACAACAGAATGGGCATGGAATCTACCTCCCCCAAACCACTTTAGAGAACCTAGAAGTAGACCCGACAGAATGGGCATGGAATCTAAAGCAAGGAACCTTAGGAATCAACACTAAAATCAACTTACTACAATACACAACTAGTCTAGGCTATAGGCTGAGACGCCGCTCTGCAAACCCAGACCCAATAATAGTAGAACGCTGGAAAAGACACCTAGAAGTAAAAATGGAAACATTCGACCCAATACCATGGAACAAAATAGCCTTGATACACCCGCCCAAACTCAGAAGCCTACAATGGTTAATCATTTACCTAGCAATCCCTTTGAATCAATGGTTAACGTTAGAAGAAAAAAGGAAGACAAAAGCCCACTGAAAGAATTGTGCGTCAACTGCAACAATGGACAAATAGAAAACCTATACCACTATTTTCTCCTATGTCCTAGAATAAAACCACTATGGCACAAAGCAGCAAGTATATGGACCACATTCATAGGCACAACCTTCACAAACAACAGCACACTTCTACTCCTAGGCTTTAATGACCCGGAAGACTGGACCACATTAGAATCCACCCTCTTCAGACTTCTTAGAAAAGCCGCACTATGGGCTATATGGAGGAAAAGATGTCAAGAAACCATAGAAAAACAAAAAATGCACACCAAAGAAGCATGGGGATTACTCCAACAACAAGTAGAAACCGAATAATGGGTCCTATGGCCCAAAGTAAGCGAGAAGATGAAGGAAGACAAAGACAAAGCCAAGGAACACCAACAGAACTTCGAAGAGAACTTCCTAGCCAAAGGCAATATTGCAGTCATTCGGGGCTCAAGCATAGTCCTCTGACTCTGGGAGGAAACCCCACCAAATCAACACTCACAAGACCACTCACTAAACAGTATCCCCGAATCCCTAGAAGTCAACATACACTCACAATAGAGACAACTACACCCCAACTGGATCAAGGCAACACAAGAACCTTCAGTGGCTAGAGACAGCTACACCCCAACTAACACACAAGACACAGGAGTAACATAGAGCCAGGTAATAGCTAGAATGGTGTCAAACAGCTCAATATTGGAAAGGACACATGAGAACGCACATAGGATCGGAGAGGAAGGCTAGATAAACCCTAGGGTTCCACCAAAGACACGTGCCCATGATGACAAGGCGTAGAAGTGCATAGAATCTTTCAGAGAAAAGTAGCGGTAAAAAAAGTCATCCGAGAGAAAGGAAGGGTTCACAACCCAAACTAGAGAGAGGAAGAGGGTTCAAGGTTCAGGGTTTTAGAGCCTAAGAACAGTACTTGTTTTACAATTTTAGGAACTAGGAACAAGTAAATCACCGCAGCATGAAAGTTGAGGGTTTAGGGTTTAAGGTTTAGACAGAGACGGGACAAATAGGGCTTAGGGCGTCAGAAATTTCAGAAGACTCGTAGGCGATCCAGATCGCTCTAGCATAACACACCAACCAGACAACAGCTGAGAGGAGCGGGGCTGCAGTCAAACAGATTGGCAACAACCAGGCAGATTAAATAGCAAAGGCTAACTTAGGCAGGGGCGAGGGGTGGTACATCCTTCCCAAGGGAAGTAATCAATGTCGTCCACTCGGGCCTCCCAGCCATAAAGGGGAGGAGCGTGGATGAGTCTCTCATGTATTCCATATTGACTTGTCGAGGATATAGGAACGAGACTGTCGCTCCCCAGAATGGTAGGAGCCAAAACCAAGAGGTTTTGTTCTTTTGTAAAAAAAAGAAAAAAAAAAGGAAGCAAAACTCAAACATGTTGGGGAAGCCTTTTTTTCTCTGTAGAATTTGGGTGTAGCAACATCATGGTGCTCTTCAACAAGGAAGATCACGCACGGATCGCAGCAGAAATGCAGTCCAGGAACTGCAATGGATCGGTCTGCACGATAACCAAATGGACGAAGCTGACTATTCAGAGGCAAAATTCGACCTTCACGGTTTCTTACAAGCAAACACTGATGAAAGAGAATTTTTGGGTACAGTTCGACAACATTCAACCAGGATTCTATGGGTTGTTGGTGGATAGAATGGAGAGACCGTATCCAACAAATAAAATCCTCAAATGGATCCTACCGACTCCAGACTTTCTTTCACCTCATTGTGGCTCTATGACAACCTTACTAGAAGTCAAGACAGATGACCCCCCGGTTTTTCCACTAACGTGGAAATTCCAGATCGAGAACAAATTACTAGAAGTCAAGGTTTCCACCAAGCCTTCTCCGATCTGTTTCAGATGCATGGAACGTGGTCACATGGGAACCGATCCGAACTGCCCGAAGTTTCCGAAACAGTCGAAGGAATGGAAACTCCACCCCAACATGCTCGTGGAAGTTGAGGATGCTCCAGGTACCCGGTTCATCGTAGATTCTAACTATGATGGTTGGGTGTTTGATGACAATTTGGATGACCCAAATTGGGTGTGGCACTACACTGATCAGGAACCTTCAGTGAAAAAACTTAACATTTTCCCCTCTGCAGACAGCAGATGGCAGAAAAAAGCAACAGGCAAAGTAACAGGAAATCCAACAAAGACAAACACCAACCAGTTAATTAACTCACCTATTATTAGAGAAGAAAAAGCCAAGGAAAATTTGTTATGGGACCTGGACGCAGTTCGAGAACAGGCAGAACAAAAATACAGCAAAGAACCAGCAGCTTTTCAAGAAATGATGAGACAGTTGGAACAAGAGGCCCAAGAGAGAAGGGCAAAGGTGCAAACAAATAACAAACGAACGCTGGATGAAGTTGACTTCCAAGGTATGACAGAGGGGGGTCTCAAGAAGAGAAAGGCACTGAACTCAGACGAGAAGAAGGGGACCAAACAGACCTGTGTTGAAGAGGGAAAAAAATTATGGTTTCTGATTCCCTCGACGACGCTGCAGATGACAAAGCAAGCAAAGACAGTGAGGGGACAGGGGGTTAGCCGCTGACAGCGCGTCTGAGCCCCAACGGTCCCTGCAGTGGCTGAGGGAATACATTGAAAAGGCCAAGAGGGAGAGAGAACACACGTTCGACATCAAAGCAGTCTCTCTAAAGCACATTGAGAGATCCCAGAAAAATGGGAGGAACGAGACAATCGCTGACATTGAGAGGTCAAAGCATCAGTATGACACTCTAAAGAAAGAGAACGCAGAGGAATTCTCTGAATACACTGCCTTCAGATATGCAGAAAAAAATAGGGCGAGAGAGCAAGGCCCAACAGACAAAAACAAAACAGTTCTCAACACCAAGGACCACTTTCAGGATCTGCGTCCAAGGAAATGGAAGACAGGGAAAAATAAGAAGGAATCAAATTCACATCAAACAGAGGCAGAAGAGAAATCAGCACGCTCGCTTTTGGAAAAAGAAGTGGCTATGGTTGTCGCACAAACAGAAAAGTTAATAAACTGGAATGCAGAGTACACCCCAGAGTTTACTACCATTCAGCACATTGCAAATGGGGAGGCACCATATGTAGTGGCCTCGGCCAAATCAGCACAATTGACATTGATGGACACCCGCCCGCTGATTGCGGCCAGGTACGTCAAGAAAGAGGGAGAATGGCAAATTGCCACAGATGAGTCCTTCACAATACCAAGGATTGAGGAAGGACAAAATGTTGCCAATGTTCTTCAAGAAAAGGTAACGTGGGGGTTCCCACTGGGCATGTACGAAACAGTTGCTCTGGACGATGGCCAGGAGGACAGGTCCTCCCAAGTAGGCCAGGAGGACCAGCATGACCATCATATGGACCTAGAGAGACACTCCCCTCGTGCCATCTCCCCTTTGATTGCAAAATTGTCCGAGGAAACCAAGTTGAAGAGTGGGATGATGTGGAGGCCATGGAAAACCGTGATGGCAATTCCAAACATCGTGCTAGCGGGGCCCGACATTCCAGCGAAATTGTTGGCGGTCTCAGTGGCACACCTCCTGACTCATGGGATTCTGAAGGGAGACAACGATCTGGACTCAAGGGCGTTCGCCATTGATCTGGACAGATATTACAGAAGTGACTACTCCGAGAGTGATATGGAAGTGTGGGGGAGTATAAGCTAGATGATTCTCTTACCACGGTGCTTCAGGACCCGTCGGGTGATGCGTCGACAGAGATGGATGCAAGCGACCAGAGGCCCCCTCCTAGGACGTCTACACTATGATAGTACCCCTGCCTCTTCCCCATAACCCCAATGATGGAGATAATTAACAAACTGGGTAGATGGGGTAATACATTCACATCATTGTTGGGGCGTGCATTAGCCATCAACACATCTATTTTTTCAATGATGTGGTACATAGCGTCAATCTGGACAGTTTCGGACCATACAATCAAGGAACTTAACCGCAAAGCAAGAACATACTTGTGGTCGGGTGACCCCAACAAAGAGAATTGCATACCGAAGATAGCGTGGCATTACAACACAAGGAAACCAACCGAGGGAGGTCTTGGTATCATAGACCCCAAACAAGAAACCAAAGCCTTAGAAGTTAAATGGACAGTCAAACTACTAACTAAACCTGGTACGACATGGAATAAACTGGCCTTGGATAACATCAAGGGCTTAGCACCTACAGCCACACCAGCAAATATGTTCGGCCTGTTCTGGGTAATGACCAAGGAATGGAGTCCAAGTACAGGGCGCAAAAATCAACGAAGAGGAACCGATCCAAATAAAGCCAGACCCCCTACACCATATTGGACTGCGTTGCTGCGGATATGGCGGGAAGTCATGCCAAAGAAAGTGGATAGACCCAAATTCAAGGAAGAGATACTGAGGCAACCCCTGTTTGGTAATCCGTGGGTGAGGGATGAAAGTGACCACCAACTATCCCTTAAGCCTAGAGGAAGGAGATGGCTTTCATGGATCAAACATGGAGTTTGGAAGGTGAGCCATCTATGGAACGAGGAGAAAAAGGATTGGGTGATAGAACAGGAACTTGCCTCCCAGCTCAAAGGATGTCACCGACGAGACGAGATCTACAATCCATTATCAACTGCATCCCGGAAGGCTGGAAGGAGTTGTTGAGCGAAGGCTCAACTTGGAAATCAGGTGAATGGGGAGTGAGGGTGCAGGATTTAACCCCCACAAGGGACTATCAATTCTCCCATAAACAGCAAGGGTCGGATACCCTGTCAGTGTTCACCTCCATCCCAATTACCCACTCCACGCAAGGCCCTTCTATCATGAATAAAGAGGTGGAAAAAACAGTCCTAAACCTTTGTGTACTCAGAAAAGTCAGAGTATTGGGGTCATGGCCAAAAACAATCTTCAAAATGGATACGGTGATTCAAGACTTGGAATTTGATCCAACAGAGCGGGCTTAGACACCAGACAGAAATAGAAGCCTCAAAACTAATGTTTCCATTCAAGAATACACAGTCAAACTGGGTTACAACCTACTCCTCAGAACAAAGAATCGTGACCCAACGATCAAGAACAAATGGCAGAAGTTAGTAGGTCAGGATGCTAATCAGATACCACAAATACCATGGAAAAAATTCAAGTCAATTCGTCCAGTCAAAATCACAAGCCTCCAATGGCTGATCTCATACGTAGCTCTACCAGTTAACCAGTGGCTACACATCAGAAGAAGCAAGAATGACCCTAACAGTTCAGATTTATGTGCAGTATGTTCAGAAAATGAACCAGAAGATATGCTGCATTGCCTGATACGATGTAGAGAGGCAACCGAATATTGGGCGAGGGCCTCCAATCTCTGGGACTCCCACTTCTCGACTCCCCTCCCTGAACACCCCATCCAACTCCTCTTATGGACTAACATCCCAGCTCAATTCGACAAGACAGAGAAAACGTGGTTTGGAATGATCAGAAAGGTAACGCTTTGGTCCATCTGGAAGGAAAGGTGCTGTAGAACCATTGAGGGGCTCTCAACTCCAAGGGAGAAGGTTTGGGCGGAGACAAGGACTTTGATTCAGGTGGAGATCCTTTGTAAATGGCACAAGACAAGACAGTCCATGCCAGATAATGAAGAGCAACAAAGAAGAATCAAGACAACATTCACTAAGGTGTGGCTTGCAAGGGGCAAAGTGGCAGAGATAAATGTCTCTCACATATGATGGAAAGACTGGCACAACTCAGAAGTAGGGTGGAGAAGACGGAGATTCCAGCCAGCAGAAGGACAAGATCCATCACAGGTCACATAATATTGAAGGGCAAATTCCGGGACTATAACTGTCGTAGCTTCTCTTACCTTTCTTGCTCTTTATTAATCATCCGACAGGTTTGTGCAATGGACCTGAGAGGAAAGTTGGAAGGCAAGTTGACAGTCAATCCTCCATTCTGCAGGAGTAATCAATGCTGGTCAGGGTTCCTTCGGCTAGACGGAAGGAAGCGTGAGTGTGTTTCATGATGTAATATTTTATTCTGACTTGCTGGTGGAAAAGGAACCGGACTGATGTTGTGATGCGCAACCTCACGCCCTGCGCAGCGCCCCGTACGTTGGTCGCCGATCAGAGTAGTTAGGGGTGTGGCCGAGGATTTTTGGCCGTGGGGGTTGAGTCGCCCGGATGAAACGAGAGATTCTTGCGCCAGGCCGAGGTGCCTAGTCAGGGGTTTGAACTGTCGCTGGGGGCGAATGACGGGGGAACTGTGCCTTACAGCACGACCTTCGTCACACAAAAGAAAACGAGAGGAGGTGAGAAGAGGAAAGAAATTGACGGGGACAGGGTTCCTTTCCCCGAGGCACCTGACTCGCACAGCCTTTGGGGGCGGGAGCCCCGGAATCGGGTTTCAGGCTTCTTTGTCCGATTCGTCGAGCCCGTGCGGGCGGCACGGCAGGAGGCTGCCCAGGGTTGGGCAGGTCGAGGGAACCCAAGTTCGAAAATGGGCAGGGAGCGCGCCCGCATTGCAGGAGAGTTCGGGGAATCGGGTGGCCCCTTCCTACCCCAAGACTAATCGTCGCCACGAACACGAGTCTCCCTGGCGACACCAATGGCAATTAAGCAGAGGCCGCCACGGTGCGTGCACGGCTGACCAGGGTAACAGTGTGAGGTCAGTGTAGGAAAGGATTAAGGGAGGGGAAGAAAACCGCTCAATCAGCACGAACCCACTCCCTCCTATGTGGCACGCCCAGGTTGGGTTGTAAAGGTGGATTGGCTCAGTGTGCCGCAGTATGCTCTGCACGGCCGCATCGCAGTATACGCTATCGTCATCTGCGTTCGGGAAGGGCGGAAGAGCGCTGCGACGTTCAGGGACAAAGTTCGAGCTCGGGCCACGGCTCGCGCTCCCGTCCGTTGAGACTAGACCTGACTCCATGCAAAAAACAACGAGTACCACCGAAAAGGATGCGCCTAGCTCTCTTTCTCTGTCTCTCTCTGTGGCATCAACCCGAACGCGGTGTCGGGGATCCTGGGGTGGGCGCAAAGAGGTCGGCCGCTTCGCGGGGATGTGAACGACCGATCTTTCCGAGATTATTCGTCTCCCCCGGGGTCCCGACCTGCGCACGATGAGAGAGAGGGACAATGGAAGGAGGTTGGCGTGTATCCTGCACACCCGCGCAGGATTAAGGGCGAATGAAAGGAGGAAGGAACGATGCAATCATGCACTCATGCAAGCAATTGACACTCGGTACTTATCATCCGGCCTGGGGGCGCATACACACACGCCTACTCATAGAGCCCTCAATTAGACATTCAACATCCATAGACTTCCATACCCGATAATGCATACAACTGATTACCCACACATTGGGACCTTGCACACATCACATGGGGACAAAGCAGCAATGGAGAAAAAGCACGTTCTTAGTATACAGAATTCTCACGACTGGCCGCTCAGGGGCCAGCCTCCAATCTGTCAAAACCACCGACAACCATAGCCACAAGGCCCTGCCACTGCCGGCATCTGATCTCCACCACCGCTCAGTCCCTCTGACTGCCTTACCCCAAGTCTATCGCTAACTCCGCCACCCGCCGTCACTCCGCCCATCAAGGGGCACGTCGAGCCTTTCCGGTGCCGCGGATTTCGCGCATAGCTTGCACAGCTTGCAGCTGAGATCAAAGAGAGCGAGAGGAACGGGTTGCGAGAATTTATAGCGTGGAAGGCGGCGGAGAGGCTACGCGAAGCACGGGGTGTAGATGAGCAGGACAGACGAAGGGCAGAGGTTCCAAAAGGATTGAGGGAGGCGAGTCGAATGATCTGCATGATTGGGGTGGCCATCCAAGTGGGGTGTGCTTCCCGCTATCACCACATGGCCCCGACCATCCCAATCAGACAGCCAATCGTTCGCAGGGAAAGGGGAAGGAAGGGATCGGACTTCGCTTAGAGGGAAGACGAAGAGGCATGCAGGAAGGGAATGCGCAGCAAGAAACGAAGATGGTGCGGGGATGCAGAGTGGGTGAACGGATTTACGTGGCGCGCAAAAATTTGAAAAACAGCCGTGCGCGCAAAATTTCAAAATTTCTACTCCCGCTAATTCCCAACTGTTTCTTGAATTTCTTGGCGCGGCCGCTAACCGGCCATGCGAGACCCGAATTAAGTTTTCTACTCTGTCCCTTTTTTCGTAAAGGGAAAAGAAAGAAAAAGAAAAAGAAATGAAACCCCGTTCTTCCCTATTATCTTGAATCTGTACTTCGGGGTGTTACCTGGGATTTTCCCCTAAGGGTACGGGAAGCCGCCGAGTACGGATCCTGGCTTATCACATGCTCCCCAGAATGGAAATGGAGCCAGGGCCATAAGGACCTGTTTATATTAAAAAAAAAAAAAAAAAAAAAAAGCAGTGAATCCATGGACAGTTGCATTGTGTGAGAATCTTGATCAATCACGTTACATCAAAGAGCTTTATTTCAGCTCTCACATACAATACCCCATAACTTGTTTATGTTTTCCTGCTTGCAAGTTCTCCAGAAGCTCCTTTTCTTTTTTGTATTGAATCTGTTTTGCTATCATCCTGAAACTTCTTGAATATGACTAGGGTACGAGATAGAGAAACTTTTGTAGAAGAAGAATGCATATGAATCAACGGGTTGAGGAGAAAGAGGCTAAACCCGCGTTAAGTCATGGAGTCTCACTGGAATAGCACTGGTTTCCACTCCAACTGCAAGCCGTCGATGTCAAGCAGGTTGGTTCATCATATGCATCTGAGCATGGGTCTGCATATTGCAATCCGAATAGATGAAAAGGAGAGTTGACAAAACACCCAGTAAGTTTGTGGTGAATGAATGCAGCAAATGCAAACCTTCTGAGTAAAAACATGTGCTTGCGGGCTCTAGTTCCTAAAATATTTCAGAAAAGGACAGTGAAATTTATCACACAGAAGAACAATTGAGGAATGTTCAAAATATTATCTCAAAAAGATAGATTATCCTCTTCCAGGGAGCTCTAGCTCCCTACTGTACAAAATACTTTTCACATTCAGCATCATGATTACACATACAGACACGAGCCACAAAGATTATGTCTAGTGCACTGGAATTTTTTATCAAACAGCAACAGAAGTGAATGATCAAAGAGCTTTCAACCTCGTTTCAGAAACCTCAGAAAATCAGAGGTCGTTAGTGCATCTCACTCAGTCCTTGCTTGCTTTTGGACTTCATGAGCTGCTGGCTACTTTTGGAGATACAAGTCATCGCAAGCCGTGGTGGAGCGGGTACGGCTGTACATGGTAGGAAGTTGCCCGCAGAGGGCGGAGAGAACAGAAGAGCACGAAGCAGGATGCAGACGTACAGAGTGATGCGACTGAAAAAGAGAGAACCGTTACGCTCTTGAAAAACACACACAGACATGACTCTCACAAAGCTTGAAAAACACAGACACAGACTTTTTTTTCTTTCTTTCTTTTTATTTTAACTGGTCCTTATGGTCCTGGCTCCTTATCCATTCTGTGGAGCATCAGTCCGGTTCCTATTCCCCTGGCAAGTCAAGAATCAAATACATGGTGAACACCCTCATGCATCCTTCCGTTTGGCCGAAGGATGTCTGATCAGCATTCATTACTCCTTTGAGGAGGATTGACTGTCAGCTTGCCCTTCCCTACTCTTCCTCTCAGGCCCTGTTTTGGGTCCTGTCTGATACAGCTCGACTTAGCAAGAATAGTGAGTTCTGCCTTAATCCTGCTGTTACGCTGTCATAATCTTCTTGGTGGCACCTATAATGGCGGCTCTGATTGATACCATTTCTTCCAAACCAGCCTGTTGTCTGTAATGGTGCCGATCTTGCCCCGTATTAACCAGTCCCTCTAGAATGTGTGTCTCTTGATTGCGTGCTTTTCTGGCCTGTGCATTGTTGGAGTGGCCACTTTTGCCAACTGCTCTGGATTTCAGTTTCCACCATTCTCAGGAGGGTCCACATTTCCGCTCTTGCCACTTATGTCCCTCGATTGTCTGTGTGCATCTGCGTTTCCAGATGACCCAGAGTGCCAACCTCCTGAGCAACTTGAACCAGATATCCTTGCTGCCTTTGAGGCTTCTGGGGGAGTTAGTGAGAAGCAGAGAATTTATTGGGGTATTGCTGGGGGATGGTGAAGAGAAGAGAGTGGGCCATAGGGCCCCGATCTTGTTCCAGATCCAGGCTGCTTCAGGGCAGAAGAGGAGAGAGTGAGGGATATCTTCTGGTGTACTGGTATTCCACGTTATGCATAGTTCTGAGCTATTGGGATGATGGGATCCGATTGTTTTCTCATTTTATGGAGCCACTGGTTGACCGGCAGAGCCATGTGGGCTACGAGCCATTGCATGCTGCGGATTCTTACCGGTCAGATGGGAAGGTACTTTGCCCACAAATGGTGAAGGAGACTGTCGAGTTCAGACTCAGGATCTTCCTCCATCTCTCAATTAGTCCGGAGTTTGGATCAACTGTCCGTAGGACGAGGTCGTACCCGAATTTCACATCATATCCAAATATCGTTCTTGTCTTACTTGTATTATCTTGATTCCACATCCATTCCTTGGCGTCGAATTCCAAATCTCTTAAGTTCTGGTTGGAAGACTAGCCATGGTTTAGTTTGTGAGACCCTGACTTTCCTGAGTAGCA
Organism: Chara braunii; assembly: GCA_003427395.1. Taxonomy (NCBI): domain Eukaryota; kingdom Viridiplantae; phylum Streptophyta; class Charophyceae; order Charales; family Characeae; genus Chara; species Chara braunii. The sequence goes on from BFEA01000028.1 coordinate 3,430,885, forward strand.
AGGTCTCTGGGATCTCGGTTTGAGGTACCGCGTTTAGGATTACTAGTTCCTGTAGGTTGTGATTGGAGATTGGGTATTGGACGAATTTGGACTGATAGTTGGCTCCTTCTAGGCGCTTGATGAATCGGTATGCTCACAGGGGCGGGGTTTGATAGATGAGTAGGCCCCATTCCCCGGCTTTCCATGAGCACTCTTATCTTAGAAGCGCTATCCAGTGTTGTGGAATGCTTTGTCGTATCAGGGCTATGTTGGCTTCTAGAGAGTGACACCCCTTCAGGGGAACTCATCCACTCCCTCCGTTCCTCTAACCATAAGTGTTTAATCTGCCAAACTCCTTTTTCTACCCATGCATGATAGCCACCTCCTGTCCTTGGCGCGCAGTGACCAAGGGTTGCGCTCCGCATCCTTGATCCAAGGATTGCAGAATAGGGTTGTCTGCATACTTCTTCCTTATTTTTGGGGGCACCGTGCTTATTCGGCATGAGTCGGCGCCACACTTTCAGGGTAGGCGTCCAATATGAGTTTGGTGTGGCAGTGGCCTGATCCGATGATTGTGGCCGAGTCCTGCTACGCGGCCTGCCTGTTCGAATTGACGACTCTTTGCCCATTATCCAGAAGAGGCCACTCATGTTAGGGGGGGACCTAACAGGTGCTAGGTTCCTTATGCTATCCAGGGACATTTTAGTCCAAGGGAGGCACTGTCTGGTTAGAATTTGATTATCCATTTCATCTGGAGTGTGATTGCTTCTTGTTTTGGGTCTAATAAGCCCACGCCTCCTTCCTGTGGTTTCCTGGTGATGTAATGCCATGCCACTTTGTTAATGCAGGTGGTACAGTTAGGATCCCCAGTCCATAGATAGCACCTGACTCTGGCCTTGAGATTCTTCAGGTCATCATCGTGGGGGGCCCAGCTGGCAGCCATGTACCACAGTGTGGAGAAGATAGCCGTGTTTATGATTAGCGCTCCACTGATCAGTGACGCCTGAGCATTCTTGCATGGGGCTAGATGAGCTATTGCCCTAGCAATTAGATTTTGTCTCACGCCTGGCCATGTGCCGTCCTTGTTCACCATGATGCCCAAGTAGCGGAGTGCTTGTTCGCCTGTAGACCACCATAGGGGTGTGGGATTGTTGTCTGGTTGAGGGGTGGTGCCGTCGGCTAGTCACCATCAAGATGGAGGCCATGGCTATGGTGGACCTCTAGTTATGCCAAGCAGCAGAAGTGGGTTTTGTACATTGATTCTGGTTCTGCCATTCATCACTATTATTGCTATTTATTGTTTGAATAAGAGAGGAGGAGAAAGGAGGAGGAGTTTGGTTTGCGAGAAGAAGGGGGAATTATCATTGGTCTTTCGCTGATGTACACCTTCTTCTTCTTCTTTCTTTCTTTTTTCTTTTTTCTTCTTTTTCCTCTTTATCTCTCTCTCCTCTCAAGTTCATTCATTTCTTTTGAAATTGGACAGCATTGTGCTTTCTCCTGAATTTTGCACTTCAAATTGGCCAGGATCGTAACAGCTTTCTTGAAAACGAAGAAGAGGATTGCAGCTTCCCTTCGGTTCTCAATGATCTTCTTTGCTGCCTCATTCAAGGTCATCACATAGTCGAGAATGTACCGCCTTGGAATGAAGCCTTCTTGGTCAATGTGGAAGCATTAGTCGGTGAGGTTTATGATCCTATTTGCCAACACTTTAACCAAAATTTTGTAGGGGGTTGTTAGTGGGGAGATGGGTCTGTAGTTCTTCAGATCTTCTCTATCCCCTGCCTTGTGCAGTAATGAGATGATACTCTAGTCCTCCCCTGTCCTTGCTGCCGTTGAAGAAGTTCAGGAAATTGTCCTCTAGTGTAGGCCAGAAGTGTACCCAAAATTCTTTTGATAGGCCATCGATGCCAGAAGCCTTCTCGCTACCCATTTGACTTAGGGCTACTTGAAGTTCCCCCTTGGTGATTGGCCTATCCAGGCCTCCCAACTGTTTCGACATATTAGTCTGGTCCAGGTAAGACATCATGCATTGTCGAGCTGCTAGGTTTGCTGAGGGGGGTGGAGAGGATGTTTTATTCGTAGAGATCTGCATAGAAAGACCGGGCTATTTATACCACTCCCTCGCATGCAGATTCGACCCTTCCTTGATTCATTCGATCTATTAGTCCCTCGATCATGTTATTTCTGGCGTTTGCTTTAATTTTGGAGAAGAAGAATTTTGTCATTGATTCATTGAGGGAATAATCTGGCATCATGGGTCGTAGTTGCAGGCCTCTCAAGTCCCACATTCTCCACTCACTGAGTTTCTCCTTTGATGATCGAGCAGGTCGATGTAAAAGTCATTGGTAGGGTCTACTGCGAGGTTAGGCTCGGTTAGTGTAATGGCAGTTTGGAGTTCCTGTCTTCTGATCTTTCGTTCCCCTGCTATACTTCTTGATTGGGCTGAAACTGAGTGAGGTCTTTGTCGCTGTCGATAAACCATTGGGGTCTGTCTCTTCTCTTACCCTCGTCTCGTCTCATGAACAACTAGTTCCACTTGACCGCTTCTGTCAGACGGTCTGTGGAGAGGAAGGAGTTATTCAATTTGTAGACGCCCTGTCCCTTTTCCACTGGGAAGTTGAAGTTTAGAAGCAAGAGAATGGGTTTATGATCCAGACCCTTGAATGCAACTGACGACATAATTTCAGCCCATTTGACTGCACCTTGTATTTATTCCGAAATTAGGAAGAAATCGATCAGCAAGAGTGACGTCTGGTTGGCTTGATTTCTTTCGAATTGGGAGAAGGCTTTCGCGTTTGGATGAAGGGTTCTGAAGGGATCAATGAGTTCGTATTAGATTGATGTTTCGTATGTGGGTACCTGCTCGTGTAGGGACTATCAACAGGGAACGCCAGATACGGTCAAGATTGGGGTCCAAGGTCGTGTTCCAATGCCCTAATGCGAGGAACATGAGCAATAGCGAACTTCAAAAATCAAACAACATCATACTCATGAGACCAGATAGTCGTGACCTCGAACCAATAGCAGAATTGCATCACGAGTTTCACCAAATAAGAGCACACCAAAAGATCATAATTGACAATGCTGGAATAGTCTCATCATCATCAACGAAGAACCAATGTTGATATCCTATCTGGCGCTCGGCGCCCAGACTACGAATGGCAGATCCTATCTAGCCTAGACTACAATGCCGCTGATGACGTCAACATCTTCCCAAGTACGAGCAGGTCTCGGCCAATGCCGCACGCCTCAAGCACCAGGTATGTCTCTCGCATCACTCACAACCTCGTTCCCCAACTCACAGATGCCACTTGCATCGAAGGACCACCATGCGGCCCATCCAGCATACGGCAGCGCAGCTCGGCTATGGCTGCCTGCTCCTTCCAGCTCGCCCGTGAGCGCGTGAGCCTGGCCAGCGTTAGCGCGCAGCGCTTGCGCAGCATGCAGCCAGTGCCCGAATGTCCGGTGCGTGGGCAGGCCCTTCCCTATATCAAAGTGGCCTGCTGCTGCGTGCTGTGCTGCGGTATCGGGCCCCAACCCAGAAGCTTCCGGTAGGCCCAGGGAGGATGAGCCTCAGTCCAAACGAATCAGGCCCAGGGCCACCGGCAGTTACCTGTGCCCAACTACCCACAGTCTGAGTTGGGTCCATGCTGCGTATCTCGCCCAGGGCCTGACTTAGATACATTTGTTAAAAGGAGGCCAGGGCCTGGGCGCCTTCAACCAACTGGCGCTGCGCAACTGCCTGAATTTTTACCCCAGTTGCGAAGTAGTCCAAAATAGGCCTCTTATCGTCTGTCGAGCCTGCCTTCACTTAGGGCGGCCGACCTGTTGCAAATAGGGGCCCGGTCGGGCTTAGTGAGGCCTTGTGCCTCGCATTCCCTCCTCCATACTTCGCTAGTCCTCTTAGAAGTTCAGTCTTCGATAATCGGGCGCTTTCCCTTCTACAGAGACTTTTCATATTGGGATATAGCCTGAGGAGCGGTCTGCATCAGTTCCTCCCCGGTAAACCATCGGTCCTCCTTTGAATCAGTGTGATGTTTGAACCGAACCATGTACCGCAGCGTCGGTTTCGGAGGACGTCCCCTGCCTGTCGGTCTTGGAACTAGCATTTCCCGATGATCAACAATGTCATCGATGTCGACCTCTCCATCCATGGTTGGGGGCAGCATCGAGCGACGAGAGGGAAACTGATCTGTTTCTTCAAAAGGTGCAAGCTTGGAGGCATGGAAAACATGATAAGTGCATAAGTGACCAGGGATGCGAATAACATAAGCAGGACCATCCGGTTCTTCCCCAACGACATCTAGAATCTCCCATGGTCCAAAGTACTGTGGCATGAGCTTGCGGGAGATCCTGTGCTCATGTCCCAATTCTGAGGACTTAACCCAGACTCTTTCTCCTACCTGGAATGTAGATGGGCGGTGGTGTTTGTTCTCTGATTCTATCATCGCCACTTGAGCTTTATGCATTTGCTCAACGGCCTGCTGCATCAGGTGCTCATACCGATAAGCAAACTCCAAGGTCCCTGGTGCAGCGGTTGGTTGATTCTCAGGTAGTAGGAAATCCAAAGGCAGTCTAGGCTTGAAAGTCAGTAGCACGCTGTTCGGGCTCACTCCTGTAGCGTTGTGCACAACGTTGTTGTACAGGCGGCGATAAGAGCGAGTTTCTCATCCCAGTCTACCTGACTTGGCTTGATGTAATGCCTCAGCAGGTGTTGTACAACGCGATTCAACTGCTCTGCCTGCCCATTCGCCTCTAGGTGATTGTCTGATGTCATTTGCAACTGCGTGCCCTGTTCTGCAGCTGCAGCTTTCCACAGTTCACTGGTGAATTGCACATCCCGGTCACTGATTATAGAGGCAGTCCGAAATATCTGACCAGTTCTCTTTGAACAGCTTGATCACATACTCAGTTTTAGCTGTTGCAGGCATTGCGACTAACCTAGCGTACTTACTAAACCTATCCACAATGACATAGACGTAGCGCATTCCACTCTTGCTGGTGACCAGCGTATCCATGAAGTCCATGGACAAGCTTTCACCAGGCCTTTTCGGAATTAGAAGGGGCTTCAAAAGCCCAAGAGGAGCCTGTGTACGTGGCCTGTCCCTCTGACAGACTTGACAAGTTTCCACTTACAGCTTTGCGTCTCTCATCATCGTGGGCCACCAGAGCCGCTGCAACAAATTGGCTGCAGTCTTCTTGAAACCAAAATGGCCGGTGGCGTCATGACACTCTCCTAAGAATAAACTACGCAAAGACTCTCTATTAGGCACATACAAACGTATATTCCCAGCCTTCTCAAGGAACAACAAGTCTTTGACCAACTCAAACTCGCCAGAAGTCACTTTGTCCTTCGCCTCGAGTCTGCGAATGATCTCACACATAAACGGATCCTCGCGATAGGCTTCCACCATAGAACGAGTGACATCGTCTGCAAGCCCGAACTCTGTGATCAGCGCACCAGAGAAGTCAGACCTACGTGATAAGGCATCAACAACTTCGTTGTACTCCCCCTTCAGATACTGGGGCTCGAAGTCATACTATTCAATGACTTCGATCCAGCACTTAAGGCATCAGAGAGCACAGGCTGAGTTCTCATCCACTTCAGGGTCTGGTGATCAGTCCTAACGATGAAGAACCTCCCAAGGAGATAATGTCTTCCAATGGGTCAGTGCCTTGTAAATCGCGTAGAGCTCCTCATAGGTGGACTTAGCCAACTTCCGAGAGGGCATATTTTTGGCCATGTACTCGACTGGCCTCAACTTTGGCCCCTCCTGCTGCGCTAGCACGGCACCAATGCCATATTGGCTGGCATCCGTGGTTACTATGAATGGCTTGTCAGGATCAGGAAGTTTCAAGACCTCATGGTGCGTCAACGCATGCTTCAGATGTCTGAAAGCAGCCTCGCACTTGTCTATCCACTCCCATGGGGTGTCAAGGCGCGTCAGGTCAGTCAAAGGGGAGGCCACCATGCTATAGTTCTTTACAAAATTGCGGTAGTAGCCGGTCATCCCTAAGAAAAACCTCATCTCAGTCACAGACTGAGGATGCGGCTTCAATCCCTCCACGGATATCTCATGACCCAAGTAGAAGATACGGGTGCGGCCAAACTCGCACTTCTCACCGTTGATCTTGAACTTGTGCTGTCGAAGGAGACTAAGGACTTTGTCCAAATGAGCTACGTGCTCTTCGACAGTACTATTAAAGATAAAGTATGTCATCGAGGTACACGATGACAAACTTGTCCAAGTAGTCATGAAAGATCCGAATCATCGCGTGCTGAAAGGTGCCAGGAGCATTGCAAAGGCCGAAAGGCATCGCCACAAACTCGTACAGACCGTACCTGGTCCGAAATGCGGTTTTGTGCTGATCCTCGGGCCGTATAGCAATCTGATGGTACTGAAGTACCGACACCCTTGCACTCGATCTAACAAGTCGTCGATGCGCGGTAGGGGCTCTCGGTTCTTGACAGTGATGGCATTGAGGCCCCTATAGTCAATGCACATCCTGCCTCCCTTCTTTGGTACAAATAAGACTGGAGAACCATAAGGCGAGACACTCGGCCGGATCCAACCCTTCCCTACGAGTTCCTTGAGTTGCCGGCGAAGCTCATCAAGCTCGCCTGAAGACATCCGATAGATCCTACCCTTTGGGATGCTAGACCCTGGGATAATCTCTATCGCATGGACGACCTCCCTCTCAACAACCCTTGTTGGCTCTTCAAATAGATCAGGGTACTTAGCAACTACTCCCTCTATCTCTGGCGGCATTTTCACCGACTCGCCTGCTGCAAAGACATAAACCAGATACATACCCTCCTCCGGATTTTGCTTATAATAATTATAGAACGCGGTCGCACACATACATCCGTAGGACTCAATCAGACTACTAGCTTTGAACTTACGTAATTTGGCGGTCCCTCCACCTGGCAAAGTGTGTTTGACCACTTTTCGGTCCCAGTCAAATTGGGGCTGTGCTACGGAGAGGTAGTACATACCTAACAAGATATCCATGGGGAGATCATTGATCACCAGGAACGAAACATGATGTCTCAGTTCCCGTCCCGCGTACGGGAAACAACACTCAACATTCTGGAGGTGGTCATTAACTACCATGCACTGTTTGTTGGCATAGGTCGACTCCACAGGTCGACTCAGGCGCTACACTTGCCCCTGTAAGCGCAGCCTCTCAACGCACGCGCGACTGATGAAGTTCCTTGTCGAGGAAGTGTCATAATAGGCCCCGGACTTGCGGCCGCCAATGACTACCTCGCCGACGAACATCTCTCCCTTAGGGGCTTTAGCCAATGTCGTCCAAGAGGCTAGTGGGTATGATCTAGACCACTCCTCCTCTAGCTCCTCTAAGGATTCAAACACATTCATCGAACATAGGCTCGATGGGTCTGAATGTGTTTTTTGTGGGACGACTATGGAGTCAGTAGCTTGGGCCATCTCTCGAGATGGTGAGGGTGTGTCCACCACCTTGACCCTAGCAGGAACAACTACTATTCCTACTGGCCCGACGCGTTTCCCGGAGCAGTGCCATAACTGTTGGCGACATTGCTACCAACGGGAGCGGAGGATCCCAACGCCTGCCCCATCGTAGGCGGGATCTTTTCGGTCACCTTCTTATTTCGGCACTTGAACTGGTTATGGCCGTATTGGCCACAACGGATACAAGTTCGCCACGTGTACCGATCTCTCCACACGTCCTCACCGAGACCCATTGTCAGTGCGAATACCCTTACAAGGGTATCCGCCCTGGTTTTTGCGAGTAACAGAAAAATAAGCTTGATTTAAAAAGTTTAGGTATACCGCGCGAGGGCGCGGCTGTGTCTGTTGGGTACGCTGACAGGATGGTTGACTAGGGCAGAGAGTGTGAGGGTGCGCAAGCTTGGGGCGCGCATGATCTTTTAATTTTTGATGGCTGAACGGCTGGCGTGATCGCCGACCAGATAGTTTATTTCTAATTAAACAGGGATAAACAAGATTAGGTCTCGTTGATTGGTGCATTGCCGTTGACTTGTTCGCACATACGGAGGACGACAACGAAAACAATATGATCTTTGAAAACCTCTCGGTAGGTCTGCACGTCGCGCAATATCATTTTATTTAGGTGTCCGCCAAAGCTAGACCCAGACTTGGGCCTAGCCCTATTGGTTACGGCGTCGAACTTACAACAGGAAGATTCAGGGATTGAGACCGAGTGGCGACGACGTGAGAACACCGGAGTGGCGCGAAGTAACCGTGGGGTTGAGGGCCAGGCGAGGCTATCCCCCATGGTTTTAGCCATTACAGGGACAATTCTCTTTCCTCGTCTTACGACGATAAGTTTTATCTTCCGGAGATATTATTTCGCTTTATTTATTATTATTATAATTATTTTTTTCTCGCCTTATTATTCTTCTTAATCCAGGCACAACACCGAAAAATCGGTGGGTGATTAGCTCCCAAGGCGGAAGGACCATGAGTGGCATATGCCCCTATGAGTACGCCGTCAGCCATCAGTGATTCGCCGAGGGAGGCCCGGGTGACAGCGTGGCCACCGGGACCCGAAAGGATGGTGGACTATGAGTGAGTAGGACAAGGTTTGGGAAACTCTGGTCGGGGCTTACAATGATTCTGACGTATAGGTCGTTGGACTTGGATATGCGGACGAAATGCAGGGTGAAGCCATGGGCCACGGGTCGTTGTGACCCGGGAGTCTGGGTAAGGTGTCGGCCGCTGTACTAACCAGGCTAGGTTCAGTCGGCACAACCGTGAACAACAGCAATGCAGATGCGAGGTTCGGATCTGAGCTTGTACAGTCCCGTAAGTGGGACTGATGTTCGTCCTTCGGGACATCTGTTAGAAATTTGGAGCGATACGAAGAGGGTGAGGTTTGGCCATCCAGAACCTAGCAGAAGAGAGTGGGTCAGATCCGAACGGTATGCGTCAATGGGACGTGAAGCCAAGGGCACTGTGATAAAGGTCGCTGCAATGCTATGAAGTGAGTCAGTCGTTGGGTTTGGGTATAAGGGCGGGGAAGACCGATCGGGTCGGTTAGTGTCGAATTTTTCTTTGAGATGCTATCCGTACGAGTGATGTTGCGGACCGGTCGGTCTGCACTAACAAGAGATGAGCGGCTGAGCTTGGGGAGGAGCGAGAGGCAGCGGGCGCTAGAAAGAAGATACAGTGGGCGCTTACACTGAGCAAAGGGGGCAGGAAAAAGGAATGAACCGAGACAGGAAGTCGCGACAGGTGCACGCGGAGAAAGGGGGGGCTCGGAGATGGCGAAAAGACAAGTAAGGCGCACTGGAGAAAGAGGTAGCGCGCGCGAATCTCAACAGAATCAAACAGGGAAGGAGTCAAAGTTGAGGTTTGGATGTGAGGCGTGGCGGGATCAAATTAGCAAGAGAGTCAATAGGATAGGAGTTAGATAAGATAGCGGGTGCGCCGAGTTATGGCGGAACGAAGGAGAAGAGGAGAACAAATGGTGTAGCTCATCCGATTGTGGATGAGATCGGGCAAGGGAGGTTTCCTTTTGGGGGGTTTTAAGTTAGGCGAAGTTAATAGAAGAGTTAGTTTCAGTTTTGGGTTAGTGAAACGAAAGTTAGGTCGAAAAATGGTTGCGTGAAGATATCAGATCGACAACTATGGCGGAACGGATTTTGGCTAGTTCACTCGATTCTCAACGGGATCGAGTGAACCAGAGTAGAAAGTGGAGGTTTTGTATAGTTCTGAAGTGGACTATAAGGTTAGTTTTAGAGGTTAATGGCTAGATTTTGAAGTGTGATTAGTAAAGGTTGCGCCCAGGAGGAAGATTCGAACACTGCTAAGTATACTTCCGTGTTCCAGCGGAAGATTCGTTCCGATTTCGCTCGACGGGGGTAGCGGGAGGCCAGCCGCAGAGTTGGAGACTTACCTGCTTTCGAGGTCGCTGCCGATCCTACCGTGCGGAGTAGCGAAGACCGAGGGGCAAGGTCGGAGGCTTACCGCATGATTCACTGCCTATTCCGTTGAGCAGAAGAGGCGGGGGACGAGCCGCAAAAGTTGAGGGCTTGCCTGTGGCTGGTTCAATGCTCGTTCTGTCGAGCGAGGCAGCGGGAGGTGGCCACAGGGCTGGAGACTTATCTGTCAGCAGGTGCGCTGCCCACCATATCGATCGGAGCGGCGGGGCGAGTGGGCTGTAGACTTAGAAACTTACCTGTGGTGCGGTGAGTCGAGGTGTGGGATGCGCACGTACTTGGAGGGGACCGGTGACAGGAGACGGGGCTGGGTCCGCCTTCGAAGGCTACGGAAGGGAGCGAACCTGACCGTTATTGCGGGCCAGGCACGCCGGTGTTGCCTGCAAGTGGTGACGAATGTTTGTCGGAGTGACTCCCTGGCTCGGTGGGTTGGTGGCCTTGCTGTTGGTGCCTTGTGCCCCGTCCCATGATTGCCGACCTGCTGGTCTGATCGCTCTGTCGTCCCCTGCCATTGCTGTTGCCTTGCCTTGAAGCGATTAAGACTGTGCCTTCTAAGCCACGACTAGTGGGCCGTGCATTTTACTAAATGAAAATTGGCAGCGGGTTATAATAAGGTGGAAGGGCGAGCTGAAGGCCGAACCATAGCGTCGACTGTGCTGATGCCTGAGAGCTGGCAGTGTGTCTGCCTATAGGTCGAAGGGAGGATTCAAGTCGATTCTTGCTCAGTTGTTTCTGCAGAGATTCGCGAGGGGGTGTTGCCATGAAAAGAGGGTTCGCAATGTATGTGGGAGCATAGTGACTGCGAACTGTGTCTTAGGCGCGTATGGGTGAACCGTTGTGGAAAGACGAAATTGCCAACGCTGTATTCAAGTGGCAAAGTGCGTACAGCTGACCTGTTGCCACCTCCGGTATACTCTTGAATAGTTGTTGCGTATCGTCAGGCTACTCGCGAGAATGGACAGGTTGAGAACTCCCCCCCGATCTAAAGGCTGCAGCATAGCGACAACAATTTTGAGGGGAAGTGTAGGTTATTGCCAGGCAACGGTGCTGTTTGAGGCCGAGGTAGTGGGGCTTGATGGCATGATCAGACTTGTGAAAGAGGCTATCACTGCGACTTGAGGCTTCGTCAGAGTGTCGATTGTCAAAAGTTGACTTCATTTGACCAAGTTGATGTGAACATTGGCCACCATTGCGGGGCCCTCAGGCGACTGAAGGTATTAAGGCCCTCTCCTGGGCGTTGAGTTTGTCCCCCTCTTGTATCTCGAGAGTCTCAAACCCCTCGTTCTGCCTTTCTTACTCTCAGTCTAGTCCTGTTACGAGAGGAAGGAGGCAGGCGGGATTGCAACCCGTAGGACCGCAGCAAGACTCTGTGGGGAGTCAGCCCACCGATTGCAAGAGCTCTGCCGGAACTCAGGAGGAGTTCTGGAGGCAGGGAATTGAAAGGTAACAATTGCTTCCCCTCTATAAACCTAGTTATAACCCTTATCTGTATTCCTTGTTATGTTTTGACTGAATATAGTGCATGCATCCTTACTTTGACTTTCATTTTGACATTCAGGACAAACAAGTTTTAAATAAAGGAATGTATGTGCAATGTCAGTTTCAGTTTTATTGTTTGACTGAAAGCAGATTGTGGGATTGCATCTGGGGGGAGGATGGGAGAAAGGTTGTATTGCTTGTGTCTGACTGGGTCAACCAAAGGATGGGCAAGTCTCCATAAGTTTGGGGAGGCCCAATGCTATGTTTATTTTGAATTGCCTAGAGAACCACATATGTTCCATAAGTTTGGGTGGTCTGGTTGCTCTGACTTGTGAGGGCTGACTGTGAATGACTTTTCCAAGGACCAAGCATGTTCCATAAGTTTGGGTGGCTTGGTCGCCTTGTCTACTTTGTTTTTTTCTTCAGTTTCTTTAGTTTCTGAACGAGGAGGTCTGAGCATGTTCCACAAGTTTGGGTGGCTCAGCCTCTTCCTGCTTTGAATTTAAGAGAAATGAACCAGTTTGAGGACCAAGATATGTTCCATAAGTTTGGGTGGTCTTGGTCCAACGCCACGCACATGCTGGAACCAAAAGGTTATAATTTGGTTATACCTTATTACTATCCTACTTATGAACAGGCTAGTCAGACAGGGTTCCATAAGTTTGGGTGGTCTGACTATAGCTTATCACCAACTGAAGAGAGTATTAATTAAGAATAAATTTGTGGTACGAAGGGGCAGGCTGAATCTTGAGCTAAAGATGATCGGTTCAGTTATATGCTGCCTCAAAAGACTAAATGCAAATAATTATATAGAGTTGGGATAGTTAAACAGTTCAGGGCGACTAGGGTGGCCTAGTCATATGCTCAAAGAAGAGAAAAGTTGTTGTGCCATGTGTTTGTGTATACTCCATGGCTAAGCTAGACATGTTCCATAAGTTTGGGTGGTCTAGCTTTATGCCTTATGTAAGCTGGGTATAAAGGGATAAATCATTGACAGACCATGAACTATTGTTTGATAAGTTGACTTTGGGATGGTGAGAGTACTTACTTTTGTGGTTTGGCCTGCATGAGACTGAGAGAAGAAACCTGGCATCGCGTGTGGTGCATTGTGCATAGTCAGTTCCTGCCCCCTCCCCCCCCTGCGCCATCTCCCTCGTCGATGGAGATTGTACCTCAACCGAG
>BFEA01000028.1:3443776-3458418 GCA_003427395.1 Chara braunii
GACCTGTCAATAACACCCCCCTCCCCTCCTCCCTCCGTCCCGACGTCCTTGACACCCTCGGCTTTCGGGCCTGCCACCCCGGCATCTGCAACCCGGCATGCTGAGACCGACTCTTCTTCTTCGCCCTCTCCCCAGCCACAACCACATGGCCTGCCGTGGGACACAGAGGTTCCAGAGCTGCCCCGCAGACCGCGCTTACGCCATTTGATGGGGAAAGGCCTCTCGCAGGGTCCCCTCCCCATAGGAAATAAAGTTTTGGCGATCCCGTTGAGAAAAAAAAATGGCAAATGGGAAGTCGACCCTCTCCCAGGTAGAACAAGGCGACTATGCACAAAGTTGGGGGGAGGTCACACTCCACGGGTGGCGGCTGCATCAGGACCCGGAAGGGAAAGGGGGTTTTAGCTTAAAGAAGTCAAGGAATTCATCACCTCTCACTACGAGGCAGGAGCCAAATCCACGATCAGGGTTGGATCGGGCTCCTACCGAATAGCTGACAACGACCTCTACATCCTCTTTGACGACAAAAAGGAGGCAAACCTCATATGGATGAACCATAATGCCCTGCTGGACCTGCAAATTGCGAGAGTCCATCCTAGCTATATTTGGTCCAACACCGACCTCCTTATCTTCCTTTGCTCCATCCTTAGGAGGAATGTCATAAACGACGGGGTGGTTTGGGATCAAAATAACTGGCACCTGCTTTAAAGGGACAACAACGGGTAGAAAGGATGGAAGAAAATGGACTGGATAGAAGCGTTATACGGCCGTAATCGTGCCTGGCGCAACGTCCTTACGAACGCAGACCTTGACTTGAGGTCCCTCAATGTCAATGGGCTAGCCACCCTCAACCGTGACAAGTCCCAAGCAATCAGGGATCTGCTCACGGGAGTAGGGGGGCGCACCCGACCGGATGTGATTTGCGTCCAAGAAACCCACCTGATGGACACCCCTGAACACCGCAGAGCCCACAAAATGGTCTGGCCCTTTGACGCCTACCGCGCCCATGCACTTGGTCCTGCGAGATCTGGAACAACTATTTGGATCCCGCCGGATTCCCGACTGGAGGTGCTGTATACAGAACAAGACGACGAGGACGGGCGATGGGTCTCAATTCTAGGAGCACTAGAACTGGAGGTAATATGCATTTTTTGTATCTACGCTCCTAACACGACGCCTGAGCGGGAATAGTTTTTTGGTAGGATCCAGACAAAGATCCCGCAAGGGATCCCGGTGATCCTAGCAGGCGACTTCAATGTGGCACCTGACCGTTGGTTAGATCGCTGGCAGGTCCCCCCCTCTATGGCACGAAGCGCAGAGGAGGACGAAGTTGTGATCAGTTACTTGTGTGAGTCACTCTCACTTTTTGATACCTTTCGCCGCACATTTCCCACCGACCGTACCTTCAAGCTTATTCGTAACACCAACCCGGCCAGACTTTCCAAGTCAAGAATCGATTTGATTCGTGGCGGGAAGCCTCTCTTTGGCCGCCATTCTTCCCTCTAGCCCATATCCGGGGTTGGACCATAAGATGCGCATGGTGGCACTGGCCTTTAGGAAAAGACCGGACCAAGGGTTAGGCTTCTACAAACTAAACACTTCCTTACTCCGACTCACCACATTCCAGCAGTATGTGGCCCAAGTATGGGCATACTGGAGGGAGCGCCGCCCGAAAATAAACTCTACGGTTTCCTAGTTTAACAACGGACTCTATTTTCTGGCTAAAAAATGTAATGAATTCTCTAAGCAATTACCTAGACAACGCCACCAACACGAGATTGACCTAATGCAACAGCTCCAAGCACTGGAATAGTGCGAGCTGGACCAGCAACACAACCCGCCTCCAGCAGAGCAGCACATACAAGCTATCAACAAAGTTAAAACGGAACTTTTTCAACAAGCTCAATATAAGTGGCAAGGTGTTAGAATTCGCGGAAAACTAACCAAACACTCTACTGAAGGCACAATGGACTCACATTTTTTTAGCCTCGCCCGTGCCAGGTCTAAGCGTACCATAATTGAAGCCCTATACGACCTAGAGAGGACGGAGGAAGACCCCACCCTCACTACGGCAGGATGCGTCAAAATAGCCCGTGATTTCTTTAAAGATTTGTTTGCCTCACATACCCCCCCCACATAGGAAGCAACCCGTCTACGTCAGATAGAGGACTTCCTGTTACCCATGACTAGGACGCTCGCCCCGAAGCAAAGGGAAAGCTTGGAGGCACCCCTCTCCAAAGAAGAGATATGGACAGCCTTGCTGCAAATGGAGGAGGAGAAAACTCCCGGGTTAGATGGCCTCCCAAAGGAATTCTGGAAGACAACATGGAATCAGCTGAGTTCAGACCTTATGGACTACTATGCAGAGGTCTGGCATTCAGGAGATATGGGGGAATTGGTAGGCCAAGGGGTGTCGTCTCTCCTTAACAAAAAAGGAGACCATATGAACATTCGGAATTACCGCCCCATCACCCTCTTGACTGTTACCTACAAAATGGTAGCAAAAGCTTTGGCGAACCGCATGATCCCGGTTTTAGAAAAGTTGATACATCCATCTCAGACGGGGTACATGCAGCATAGACATATTCACGAGAACATCCTCCTCATCCATGAGATGGTGCAACTAACCCGCCAGTCGAAGAAAAACGCGGCTTTTATATTCATAGACTTTGAAAAAGCCTACGATCACGTCGACTGGCTTTTTTTGGACAAATGCCTAAAAAAATTGGGTTTCAGACCAGTTTTTCGGTGGTGGATAAGAATCCTGCACCAGAATGCTACCACAAGAGTACAGATCAACGGGTCCTTGGCACCACCGATAAAACTGGAAAGGTCGGTGCGACAAGGAGACCCTATTGCCCCTTTCCTCTTCCTCATCATTATGGAGGCTCTGTCAGCCAACTTACGGGCAAACAGGGATCTGACCAGAATAAGCATATATGGGGTCCCGGAGGAAGCCATTCCAATATGCTCGCTGTTCGCGGACGACCTAACCATCATGGTTGATGCTACGCAAGGAAACATGGAAGAGGTGAGAAGTCTGATGGAACGCTTCACAACTGTCTCGAATATGGTTGTGAACTGGGGGAGCAAAACCCAGGGGTGGTGGATTCACCACCAGGGAGGGAGACCCCCTGACATCCCCCGTATACGATGGTTACTTCTCGAAGCCCCACTGCGGGTCTTGGGGGTATCCATGTCAGCCACCGGGCGCCCACCGACCAATGATGAATGGATTAGTGCACCTGCCCTGGCAAAGTTGTCCCAATGGCGGAACAAGCACACCTCACTTTTTGGACGAGCACTAGTTATTAACAATGTAATTTTTGCCACACTGTGGTATAAGTCAGTGCTCTGGCCATTAAGCAAAGCTGCATATCAGGCCCTTAGGGCCAAGGTAGCAGCCTTCTTGTGGCGTGGCGACGACGAGCGGGCAAATGTGCTCAGTCGGGTGGCATGGGACTCGGTGATTCAGCCAAAAACGGGGGCTGGTCTAGGTATCATTGATCCTCAAACGCAAGTCCGTGCCCTCCGCCTGTAGTGGATTAAGAAACTGGTTTTTGCCCCTCAGTGCCCTTGGTGGGCTCTTGCTTTGGAGCACATTGCCCGCCTGGCCCCCCCGGCCCCGGAGGGAGTTCACCCGCTTACATGCTAGAGGACAGATACTGGTCGATCCCACGGAAAATTCAGGGCCAGCCTATGGAACAGTTTTGGCCGTCGCTATTAAAATGCTGGCGTCAATTACCCCTCCCGGAACAACAAACACCCGGATGATGGGAGGAAGTGACCCGACAACCAGTTTTTGGAAACCGATGGATCACATCCCATTCAAAGCAAGTGGTCTGCAGTTCAGCAGCACCATGGAAGGGGTGGGTGCAGCGTGGGATTACGCGCGTGGGACAGTTATGGGACCCGGAGAGAAAAGACTGGAAATCGGCAGCACAACTACGGGACAACCTTCGCTACTGCCACCGTATAAGCGACCACTTGGACACGATCACGGACGCTATCCCGCTTGCATGGTTTAGAATACTGAGGCGGGGCCCCACCCTCCAAGATGGCGATTGGGTTGGCCTACGGGGAGAGCCGCATAGGGTGGCCAGGATCCACCAACTTCGACTCACAGATGTGCTGGTAGAGTACTATACAATCGGACCAACAAACCAGTTGAGAGACTCCCGGGACCCTTTCGAATGGCGGGAGAGGGAGGAGGTCTTCCGTGTACGAGTGCTAGGAGCTGACACAAAATTTTTTGTGTTCCAGCCCCAGTCCCCCATACAGGAGCTGGCATTGGACCCCTTAGAAGGACAATGGCAGTCTGCAAGGAAACCGGTGACCGGCCCTGCAGGCAAACCGACGACTAGGCCAACCAGGGAGATCTACCTCCACAATCTGTCGGTTAAGACCACATACGGGATGCTCAGACTAAAGAGGCAGCTGAGAGACCAGATAAACGACAGGTGGGTCAGACACCTTAACGTGGACCGGACACTCGTTACCCCCATTAAATGGTTTAGCCAAAATAAAGCCCGGTCAGCCAAAATTTCCTTTTTTGCAGTGGCAGATCGCCCACCGCTGCCTCCCTACAAATGCTTGGCTAATAGATCACACTCACCTGGAACAGAAAGGGGTTGCATTGCCCTAGTGTCATCGGTGCCTCACGGCCTTCCCGTCACGTAAATGCAACGAGACCATCGAACACATTTTTATGCAGTGTCCGGTGGCCGTGCTGACGTGGCATTGGTGGGACAGGGTATGGCACAAGATGGTACCCGACACTCCCTGGCCGTGGTCCTGGAGGGCAATCCTAACTGGACACTGCCCCGAAATGGCTACAGCATCTTCTTACACAGGGAACTGGTTCAGTCTTGGTAGAAGAACAGTCCTCTGGGCCAAGCAAAAGATTGAGAGCTCAGGGAACAGATTAAGGAACAGATCCAGATGGAATTGCTGCGTAGATGGTATGATTTGAAGAACCAGCTGGATACCTTCCAAATGGACCAGAACATTAAGCGGACCCTTAAGGCTTTCTGCACGGAATGGCTCGGACGAGACCGAGGGGGATGGGTAGCTAAGATTCAATGGGGAGGGGATCAATTAGGTGGACAAGTTGGAGCAGAACAAACCCCCCCCAGAGATTACCGCCTGGTTTTTAATGATGGGACCAATTTCGAGCCCTCGTTTCCTATGCGACCCCCTTCTGATTTCCCGGACCCTTTCCCTCCCCACCCGCTTTCTTTAGTCAAGCCCCTTACTTAAACATTCCCCCCCGGGTGGGCCCCCGGGGTAACACAAAGATGTCTAAAGATATAGCAGGAAGGGATGACAGCTGGTCACACCCGGCAGATGACTGCATGGTTGCATGGTTGCAAGGGGACCGTTCGAGGAAGGGCTGGGTGACGAGAGGACCCACTAGTGCCCCCCAGTGGCTCGTCTCGATACCCTGACCAGATGAAGGGTTGAAGAAGGAGAAGGGGATCAGCTGGACTCCTGCTACTCGCCTACACATCTCAGGCATCTTTCTGCATAAGGGTTGTTGTTTCCAGGCCCATGGCGTCTGCAAATTATGGATAGCTAGTTTGGTGATTACATTTAGAGAGCCTTCACAACCAGTTCCGGGGTCCAGAGCAGTCAATACTGGCAGGTTTTCCTCCAGTTATTGTTCTAAAAATCGTTCTCCCAAGTTTTTTTTCCAACGTCCTGCTCAGTCAATCCCCTGTAATCCAGGGTAATCAATGCTGGCCGGATTTTTTCTCTGATGTTCTCTGAGTACATTCTATAAAAGGGACGCTGGACCCGTTTTCCAACAGGTGATACTACCCACCAATAGATGGAGCCTCTCCCCGGGTGGTAGTGGTGTCTGCTTTTATCAGCACCACTAGCACCGGTGGGAGTTTCTTGGAAAAAAAAAAAACAAAAAAAAACAAGAGACTGAGTGCGACTACTACTTAGTCCGAGTTTCAGTTGATAGGTAGTTGCTTCAGTTGCTCGCCACGTGCTAGAGCCATAGGAGTTAGTTTCAATTCCTGCATTTTCTAAGCTAAGCTTTTTTACTTAGGTCAATTTCTGCATTTTCTGGGATCTTTTGTTTGTTCTTGGTCTTATATAAATCTTGGTAAGCCACTTTCTCTACGAGAAGCGCTGCCGAAATTTCTACGAAACCAAGGAGTTAGTAAGATTTTGTTTTTTCCAGGGTCCAGTTTTTCTGACTTATTGGCTTAGTAAAAATCTGGGAAATCTCCTTTTCTAAAGGAAGTGCTGCCCAAATTTTTGCTAATCCAGGGAGTTAGACAAAATTAAACCTTGAGAAGTCAAAGTCGCTTTAGATTCTGAACTTAGCTTTGTATAAATCTTGGAATAGCACTTTTTCTGAACTTAGCTTTGTATAAATCTTGGAATAACACTTTCTCTACAGGAAGCGCTGCCGAAATTTCTACAAATCTAAGGAGTTAGTTAAATTTTGTCTTAGTTGAACTCAGGTCTTGTTTCTAAGTTCATATCTGACTTGGTATAAATCTGGGAAGTCTACCTTGCTAAAGGAAGTGATGCCCAAATTCTTATTAATTCAGGGAGTTAGACAAAATTTGACTTTCCAGAATTAAAGTTTGATTTTTTGAACTAGTATAAATTATGAGAAGGCACTTTTCCTACGGGAAGCGCTGCCGAAATTTTATTAGTTCAGAGGACTTAGATTATATTTTGACAGGTGGCAATTATGGCAATCCACTCTGAATAGAGGAGATTCTGCCAAAAGTCTACCTTTTCATTAGGCACTGACTTAGGGGCAGACTCAGGTTTTGTTAAAGCAGAATGATTCTAGGAGAGATCGTGAAATGGAGATTACTCTCTATTTGGACTCATAGGCTTAGCTTGGGGATTGGCCTGCCTTGTGTTACAGGTCCGTCTGAAAGTTTGATTCGAAATCAGGACTAGATTCAGCTTGATCCTGCAAGAATCACCTTCTGTTATCACTGATAACAGGTCGGTTGCCGATTCGTCGGTCTACGATCAACTCCAACTCACCCTCAATACTCAACCTAAAAGGCTTTGGCCCAAGTGTTCTTTGTTGTTTTATTAAGGTTTTCACCCGGACTTTTATTGAATGGTCATTTAACAAAAGTGTTGAGTATTTAATTATGGTTGGTTGGACAAAGGCCGGGGCTTGCATGGCTAAAGCAATGGGTATTGAGTATAGAGATTGGTTGAAGTTGACTCCGTGTAGTGTGTGGACTTTTGGTTGACTTTTTGATGTGATTGCAGGTATGTTCTGGGGTTCGGATTATGGATTTGACTGCCTGCGATCACACATATATATATGGCTGTGAGGAGTCCCACTGTGATTGTGAGAAATGATCGTCACATACTTGTTCCCCCTCTACATATATATATGTATGTACCTATATTAGGTATTCGCGTGGCCTGAGGGGCCCACGCTTAAGGGTTTAATTGGGGTTGGGGTCGAGAAGGGGAAGAAAACCCCTTATTTTGTTATATGTTTCTTAAAGACTTCTTAGTCGGACGTTGGTCATGGGCTTGGATTCGAAGTCCTTGTCCAAAACATCCCAGGTCCCAGACTCTGCAAGGAAGGCATTACCCCTCGGGCAGAGTCTATTTGTCCTGCCTGGCGGGACACTCAGTATAAGGGTCGGACGTGTCGCGGCGGCCGCACGAATATTCCTTCACTCGTGCAATATCGTGAAGGGGTAGACCCTCACGATAAGTCGAGTCTGACACTTGAGTGTCATAAGCGGTACTCGGATCCACAAGGGACCGCTTGATTATGGGCACTATAGAGTACGCCATCATTGCGACTGCTTGCGTATTCATGCATTGCTAGTCAATATAAGTTAGCCCTGCATCCGCGCGGTTTTATTCTAAGTCTCGCGCGTGACACTCATCTGATTTCCGCATCAGAGAGTTATGGGATAGCTGCTAAGGGACTAGGAGTGTTGTCGCATTGTTTGTTCAGTGTCGTTTTGTATATGTACATGTGTGTGTGCGTGTGCGTGTATTTATTTTTATGCTCTTTAGAGTGGTGTGCGCGTGGAGTGTGGGATGCGCCCTAGTCGACCGGCGACGAGTCGCGCTTGGGACCTCAGCCCCCCAAGATGTCGGTTCGCGTGCGGGTCCGATAGAGGCGTACTACAACGCATATCCCCTATGCTACAGCGTACGAGAAACGCCCTCAACTGGTCCACCTTTGCAATTGCACCTGATTAGCTTTCGTATTGTGGACTGGTAGCTCGGCGGGGATACACCCACCGAAGGGAGGTGACAGCTCCCATAAGGTGGAGGTAAGTCGTGCCTCGCGTAGGCCCTATCCTGTCGTAGGGGCTCGCGAGAGGTATGGCTGGCGCACTCGGCCGGGGCGGCTTGCGGAAGCTCCATATGCATTTGCGACGAGGATTAAGAACCAACTCCTACGTGACGCGGCCGGGAGGGTCCCGCGCTGGCTTGTGTGGTGCCAGACCGATGCGCTCGACACCGCTTTCTCCCATGGAGGAGCATTGGGGTCAACTTGACTCCTAGACCGGGAACCTCTACGGCGTCTACCGGTTACCTTACCTTTTTGAGCTACGGCAGCGACTACTCCACCCCCTGAAGCTTCTATGCTGCCGGCCTCTAAGCGTCCAATTCGATGGTGGAACCATCGTTGTCGATGAACATGATGCATCCCTTCGCTTTCCAGTTGGGAGGCAGTGACTTTTTCCTACCATCCGTCGTGGGTGTCTGACCATACCCTATCTCTGCTTCAAGGTCTAGGGCCTTCTTAACAACGGGAAGTTGTGCATGTTGATGTTGGCCTCACCTGCCAACTGATTCCTGAGAGGCATGGGAAAGCATCTCAAGTAGGAGGTGAGTAAGACCTGGGGGTCATAGCCCACCCCAGGGACACAAATCAGACGCTCTGCTACATCAGTGGCCTCTCTTACTGACTTAAACTGCCTGGTATGCACTGTCAGGATCGTCAGTAGCCTTTTGGGCCTCCTGAGGATCATGCCACCTGTCTTCCACCAACTTGAGGAAGTCATCCAGTTTTTGGGTGACCGCCCAAGCGCGAAAGTCATGACTGTACCCCTGGAGCTGCACTAAACCACTCAACCATTTGCTGCACTCCCCTCCAGATAGGAGGCAGCCACAAGCACTTCCTCGTGTGGCAAGGTAAGTTTGCACTTGACATAGACTGGCACTGCCCTCAACCAGGTGTCGAGGTCTTCGCCCCTCTTATCCCCTGTAAAGGGTTTAGGAGCGGCGATGGCCATCTTTGGAACCCACTGACTTTGTCCCGGTCCCTGCATCAATCCGGGTTGTGGACCCTGTGGTGCAGGCGGCTGCACTAGCTGTTGGGGTTGTGTACCCTACGGCTGTGCAGGCTGCGAGACAGCAGATTGCCCGCTTACGGCAACTTGCGACGGAGGTTGGGAGAACACTGTCTGCGCAGGAATCTGTAAACTAGGACCTGTTGAGAACCCGCCTGTTCAAGGCATACCCAGGGAAACGGGTTGAACCGATGCTGGAATGGTATATGGGGATACCCCAGTCACCGGTGGGACAAAAGGAGGAGGATGTACAATGGGCCAGGCACCAGTCACCGGTGGGACAAAAGGAGGAGGATGTACAATGGGCCAGGCACCAGGCCCGGACAACGATGGTGCCGCCTGCGCTCGCCCGACCAACACAGCCAGACTCTGCTGGATGTCTTGTAAGATCGTCGTATGGTGATCTTGCATCTCTACTACTAGCAAGACCGACCTCAGGGTCCTCACTTCATCATCCAACTATTCTGGGTCCATCTCCTCTAACTCGCTAATGTCCGCTTGTCTCCGCTGCAACCTGGCTTTTCTTCTAATCATTCTTTTTTTTTCTACCTTAATCTCTCCTAAAGCCTGTTGTAGCCGTGCCTCGCGATCACCAGCTCGCTGTATGGCGACCTCCTCGGGTGTCGTCACTAACGGCTGGCTTGCCATTACGCCAGTTGACTGACTCAGGGTCTCTGCAACCGTTGACCCTACAGATTCTCAACTGTCGGCCTGGGAACTTTGTTGCGTAGCAATTGCCATGGATGTTGAAGCGGCGGCTTCGCTTGCTAAAGCCCTGCTTGCCTCTGCGGCCCTAACCCTCCGCTGCCGCTGCTGTCTCTCCCTCTGCTAACGAAACAGATATTTGTTGCCCTCTGGTCTAACGCCAAGTGGGCTATCGGGCGTCTTGCCGATCGCAAGCGCCTATCGTCCGGTTGTGGGACCTCCCTGTCGCTCATAAGCTACAATACTGCACACCGTTTGCACTAGGACACTCATTCGATGCCTACCGCAGCGTCATGCACAGACCGATTTAAAATAAATAAACTAATTAATCGGTGGCTATGTCATGGTCTATACATTTGGGTTCAACAGGTAAGTTAAGATTCCTACAAACGAACTTCTTTGACTTTGACTAGTTCGCAAACAGAAAGCACAATGAACAAAGAACAGTTCTAAACTATGTTGTCTGTCAGATGTCAATGGCTGTACATCTAACTAATCAAAAATAAAAATAGAATCGTTTGTTAGGTCTGTTTGCAGAATGGAATCTTGCCCAAACTTATCACCTGGAATCTATCCCTCCCTCAGTTCTTCCTGAATGTCTCTTGTCGTCGAAGTCCCTGAGCAATCCGGACAGCGAGCATGTCTAAAGGTGTGCACACGGCTGTACATCTAACTAATCAAAAATAAAAATAGAATCGTTTGTTAGGTCTGTTTGCATAATGGAATCTTGCCCAAACTTATCACCTGGAATCTATTCCTCGCGTGCAGCGAGCCTTACACCGACCGATCGGCTGATCAGGAGGTTTTTTTATGGACGGCCCCCAAAGTCCTCAAGAATTATTTAACGTCGCAAACAGGACGACGATCACAGCCAATGGAAGATACCCCGCCGATGCTTATTTATAGACGCCCGCTCTCATCTGTCCCCTAGGGCTGGCTTGTCCTTCATAACCCCTCTACAGCGCAGCGAGAAGACAAAGGACAAAGCAGCAATGCATGCGTGCTCTACTACCGGTGGGTTGGCATGGTGACCGTGACTCAGTGCTTCGTCCAGGGCCCTTCAGATAGCACCGCCCTCTCCTTCCAGATGCTCCAAGTGAAGATTGACGACTCTCAAGGTTGAGCGCACACGACTCCTCACATGAAAGGACTCTCAAGACAGAACATGCATCCTCACGGTAAAAAGTGTCGAAGAGGGTAGATAAGGTTAGGTGCAACGTACCTCAAAATAGCTGCCCCCAACCACATATATTCTCACCAGATGACCCAATGTTGATTGTGATGACCAATCGCTGCTTCGGCACAACCAGCATTGCACAACCGTTCCACCTCAGCATCAATCACACACCGGATAGTTCTCATCACACTGCGAACACCCAATAATCACCGATTAGCCTTCCAGGCAAACCCCTCTCCACTTGGGTCGCCTACTTATCTTCGCCCTCCTCACTACACACGTCCCACGACACGATCGCTCACCGCACACACCACGTGCATGTACCGCATTAGGTAGAAGATAAGCGCCAGATTAGCGCACCGAACCACAACTCCGATACCAAATTGCAACGAAGATGAGCAATAGCGAACTTCAGAAATCAAACAGCATCATACACATGAGACCAGATAGTCGTGACCTCGAACCAATAGCAGAATTGCATCACGAGTTTCACCAAATAAGAGCACACCAAAAGCTCATAATTGACAATGCTGGAATACTCTCATCATCATTAACGAAGAACCAATGTTGATACCCTATCTGGCGCTCGGCGCCCGGATTACGAATGGCAGATCCTATCTAGCCTAGACTACATTGCCGCTGATGACGTCAACAGCTTCCCAAGTATGAGCAGACCTCGACCAATGCCGCACGCCTCAAGCACCAGGTATGTCTCTCGTATCACTCACAACCTCGTTCCCAACTCACAGATGCCACTTGCACACAAGGACCACCATGCGCCCCAACCGGCATACAGCAGCGCAACTCGGCTATGGCTGCCTGCTCCTTCCAGCTCGCCCGTGAGCGCCATGCCTGGCCAGCGTTAGCGCAGCAGCGCTTGCACAGCATGCAGCCAATGCCCGAATGTCCAGTGCGTGGGCATGCCCTTCCCTATATCGAAGTGGCCTGCTGCTGCGAGTTGTGCTGCGGTACCGGGCCCCGGCCTAGAAGCTTCCGGTAGGCCAGGGAGGCTGAGCCTCAGTCCAAACGAATCAGGCCCAGGGCCACCGACAGTTACCCGTGCCCAACTGCCCACAGTCTGAGTTGGGTCCATGCTGCGTATCTCGCCCAGGGCCTGACTTAGATACATTTGTTAAAAGGAGGCCAGGGCCTGGGCGCCTCCAACCAACTGTCGTTGCGCAACTGCCTGAATTTTTACCCCAGTTGTGAAGTAGTCCAAAACAGGCCTCTTGTCGTCTGTCAAGCCTGCCTTCACTTAGGGCGGCCGACCTGTTGCAAATAGGGGCCCGGTGGGGCTTAGTGAGGCCTTGTGCCTCGCACTAAAATAACCACCAGTTGGGGATTTGGGATGAGATGTTTGATGTTGTAGACGAATTCTAGTCGTTCGTTCTCTGCATTGGGGGCAGACAAGTTTAAGATTCTGAGTTCTTCCCTCCATCTATATCGAGCCAAGACCATCTACCCTCCAACATATCTCTCTCTCCATTTAGAACTAGTCCTTCCTAGAGAATCTTGGAAGAGCGGGGCACGAGGATTGTTGTACCTTGTTTGCTAAGGCCATCTCTTTTGGACCAAAGAGAGAACGTGCATCCTCCCAAGCTTTCCTCCACTTTCTTTTTTATGTTGGTGTGGTTTGTGAGGTTGGACAAGGGCCCCCAGCCTCATTGTCCGTGTGCAAGTTTGGCGACACACTGGTTGGAGCGCTGGCTGGAGCAGCGCTAGCAACAAGAGCAGCGCTGCTGGGGAAGGAGCAAGGACACGGAGGAGGAAGAAGGGCAGGAGGAAGGGGGAGCGCCAAAGGTACTTACCTGGCTAGGGTGGCAGCCATCCTCATCACCTTGGTGGGCGCTGCAGCAGGGAGACCCCAGCTGGGGAGATGTTACATACTTCAATGAGTATGGGCAGAACCAAAGATCAACCAATGTAGGATGAGCATATATGCAGCGGAAGTCTGATGAACGGACTGACTCACATAGACTGACTCACATAGAATCACTCCACACACATACAATCGTGAGATGGTGGGGTCTGGGCCAAGCATGGATGATGCCCAGATCCCGTACACACATACACAGATGAGAGGTGGGAGGAGAGACGAAGGAGGTGGGGGAGGTAGACAGCACCGGTAGGTCACTGAGATAGAATCCGATAGGTCACCGATATGGTAGTCCAAAATCTCATCCAACAAGATCAAAATGTCGAGGACAATCAGTCACCAATGTCGGAGATACAGAGTCCAAATGTAACCGGTGTCCGAACTGTGATGCTGCCAAGTATCAACCCCAACAATCTCCAAGTCTCCAATCCGGTAAGTACCACATTCTCATACCACCGAAGTCCAACACTGATCTCTGTCCACTAGTATAAGTCTCCAATCTGAAGAAGAAGAAGAAAAAGAAGAAGAAGATCTGAAGAGGAGAAGAAGAAGAAGAAGAAGGAGCCGAGGAGGAGAGAGAGAGAGAGAGAGAGGGGGCTGGCGAGAGGAGGGAGGAGAGAGGCCTCCGACTCCCGATACCTCAGGCGGCTATGGCCGCCGGTACACTCAGTCGCCGCTGCTGCTGCGCTAATGCTGCGCTGCCTCGCTCCTCGCTGCTCCTGCGCTAAACTTAGCGCCAGCGCTGTTTCGCGYTGTACCATACCGTACCGGTAGAATGCCGGTAGGTCGATGCCTTCGAAGTGAGGCCGGACCAGTACTAAGTACTGGTTCAAAGAGGACCGGCCTCAATGCTGCGAGGCCTTGGTTGGGGCTGAACCGTCCAGATCGACGATTCAGGTCCAACCGGAGAGCGGCAGCCTCAAACGGCGCCGCCAGGCCCAAAGACGAAATGTTGTTTGGGTCTGGTCCGTAATCGGGTCCAAGTCGTGGCCTTTCGGCCTGTTATCCCCCAAGGTCGGGCCTTTAGGCCCTGATGTGTCCCTCTAGCCGTAAGTCGGGTCCGGTAGGACCCGTGTGGCGTCGAAGATGTAACACACTCCCCCTCTTAAAAGACCGAGCTACTTGTGAGGGCGGAGTTGTCTGTCCGATACCGGGATGGGTCGGGTGGGACGAGCTGCTGCCTTGGCAAGTCGTGTCTTCTCATAGTTGGCGAAGATAAGGGGTGCAGAAGTCTGCAAGTCTGCACTAGAGATCCACCGAATGTGACTTTGTACTGCATTGGCTTGTTGCCATACTTGCGGTGCGTGATGACTCGGTCCACTTCCTGATGTCCGTCCATGGAAGGCGGATCCTGTGATCGACGTCCCGGAAACTCGTCAACTGAAGGTGGCGTGTAGATGGCCAGCTTCGATGCGTGGAAGACCCGATGCACTGTAAGGTGCAGTGGAATGTTGATCACGAAGGAAGGACCTGCGGGGTCGTCTCCAACAGCAAAAGTGACTTCCCATGGTCCGAACCATTTTGGAAGGAGTTTGCGCGAAACGTCCTGCTCGAGCGCAAATTCCTC
>BFEA01000028.1:3490448-3504663 GCA_003427395.1 Chara braunii
GCTTGCATTTCGACCCCATGGGGGTGGGGAAATGCCGTTAAATATTTTATTCAAAGTTCTGTTCTGATTGGACTGCATGTCATGATTCGAACTTCTGCTGCAATTCATTTCGACCCCATGGGGGGTGGGGAAATGCTGTCAAATTTTTGATTGATTGATTGATTGATTGATTGATTGATTGGTTGATTGGTTGATGAGCTTGATTGATTGATAGAGGGAGAGCGAGAGACGGAAAGGCAGGGAGAGAGAGACAGACGTAGACTCAGACAACATTTGATCTGATCTCCCATGGCCCCTTGTCGTTTGATTGGGCGGTTTTCAATGTCTGCAGGATGCCTAAAGGAGGTTCAGATGCCATTAAGCGGCACTTCGTGCAGCTCGAAACGGTGGGGGATCCGGGCAAGGGCAACTACAAATGGAAGTGCAGGTACTGCGAACATGTCTTCCCGGGCACTGCGCTGCGGTAAGCACTTCATGTCTACGACGAAGGGGCCAAGATGTAACATGGCGAGGGTGAGCAGTAGGCTGTCGGCGGAGGAGAAAGAGAGGAGAGAGTTGGGCCGACTTGAGGCCATTGCTCTGGTCTTGGGAAAGCGGCAAGCGCATGAGGATGTTGATGAATTTGAGGAATGTCGTTCCCAAGAGAGGGACGTGGATGAGCAGGTTGTGGGGGAGGAGGACGAGTGCAATAGCCCAACCTCTCCGCAGGCAAGTACCCAAAAGCAGCCAAACAGCACGCGTTCATCCAACATCCGGGCGCGGCAAACTACGCTCGAAGAGGGTGGGGCAATCGTGTCAAAGAACGAGGAAGCCCAACACTCAACTGATGATTGGTTGGTGTTTGATCGGATCCCATTCACGATGGTGCGCAGCAAGTACTTCTTGCGGATGTTGCAGAAGGTTCGCGAAGCGGAACGGTCCTTCATCCCTGCGAAGTACGATGTGCAGCGAACGAAGAGATTGGATGGGTGGACGGATCAGAGAGGACGACCACACTTGAATGTGATGGTCTCCAACCTGACCGGTGTGTTTTTTTGGAAATCCCACTGCATGTCGGGAAAGGAGAAAGGATCAGAGGCGTACTTCAACATTCTGTCGCAGTCAATCAAGGAGGTTGGCGAGAAAGCTGTGGTCGGTGTCATCATGGACAATGCGGCCATGTGTGCAAGAGCGGGAAGGCTGGTAGAGGACACATTTCCCACCATCTTTCATGTACCATGCGCAGCGCATTGTCTGGACCTCATGTTGCACGACATCGATCGGACCGATTGGGTGAAGGAGGTTGTGGGAAAGGGCAATGACGTGGTGAAGTTCTTCATGAACCACCAGCGCGTACGTGACACCTTCTATGTGCACTCCGGTGGGAGGCAACTATTGCGGCCAGCTGCAACACAGTTCGCTACAACTTTTCATATGCTCGACCGCCTAAAAAAGCAACGCAATGCACTGGTTGCCATGGTCAGTCATGATGCTCGTTGGAAGCCGACCGTCGTACCTCATGCGCAGCGCGACACATTCCACGAGATGGAGGAGATTGTCCTTGATGGAGCGGGCTTTTGGGAGGGCATCAACAAAGTTATCTTCGCTGTTTATGACATTGTCCTGCTGCTGAAGGTGGTGGACGGCACTGGACCCACCATCAGCAAATTATATGCGAGGATGGACAAGGCAGTGGAAAGATTGCGGGCCAATCCGAAATTGCCAAAGGATGAGCGGGAGGATATCGAGGAAATGATCATGCGCCAATGGAATGCGATGACCACCCGCCTGCATTGTGCAACATTGTTCTTGGATCCGGAGTACCGCTCGTATGAGCCACACAATGACCCGGAGATCCAAGACGGGTTCTTCACGTGGTTATACACGTGGTTGGGGGGACGCTCGCAAGAGGTGATAGACCAGGTGGAATATGAGGTGGATTGTTGGGTGCAAAACATTGGGAAGTTTTCCTCGGAGAAGGCGATGGCAGCGGCACGGAAGCAAAACCCTGCAGCATGATGGCTTCGGTGGTGTACCGAGTTACGGTACTTGCGGCCACATGCCATCTGCATTCTTGGCCAGGGAACATCTGCCTCGGGTTGCGAGAGAAATTGGAGTCTCTTCGAGGCGATCCACACTCGCCCGCGCAGCGGCTTGGCCCCTGAAACAATGCAGAAATTGGTGTATTGCAGGTGGAATATGTACCTCTTTGGTACCTTGCAGCAGATGCCCGAGATGGGCCAAGATGTGATTGACTGGGATGCCCTGCCCACCGAGGAAGAGCAGAAGGAGCAGGCTGAGCGGGCGAAGTTGGCTGAGCGCAGATTGAAGCGGATCGAGTCGAGAGGGGAGGATGCTGCTCCACCTCCAAATGAAGGGGGTGAAGAAGGCGGGGATGAGGCTGCTGATCTTCATCGTGAGCCATGTGAGCTGGATGCCATCGAGGATGGGCACGCGGAAGACTGGAGAGGATTAACGAAGGCAGGCATGTATATGGCCTCACGTTCGCATAGACAAGCGCGCAAGAAGGCACGGTCCTTGGGAACAGCAGAGCATATGCGCAAGCATATGAAGAGAGGTGGTGTAGCAGATCCTCGTGCTGCTGCAACCGCAGCGCAGGTTGAGCAACAAGAAAAACGCGGAAGAGGCAGGCCGCAAAAATACAACGTGGCCCCCGAGAATGGAGAAGCTTCGAATCTGGCTGCTATAGAGGAAGTTCAGGAAGAAGGCACAAAAAGCCAAGCAGATGCAAAGGAGTGCAGCAACAGCGACAACGAGGAGGAGAACGAAGGAGAGGGGGGTGGTCTCCAACGAAAGAGACGCCGAGATGGAGGACAATCTGAAGAGGCCGCTGGTGTTGCTACATCTGAATATGGCACAAGTGATGAAGAACGCCCTATCGGTGAAAAACACCGAAAGGAGAGAGAGAGAGAGAGAGAGAGAGAGAGAGAGAGAGAGAGAGAGAGAGAGAGAGAGAGAGAGAGAGAGTAAATTGAGTTTCAACTTCTCATTCACAACGAATGACAAAGAGACCTTTTAGGAATGTCTGAACTTTAAAGTTTGAAGTTCAAAGTTCGAACTTCATAGTCTTCACACCTCAAAAGTTCAAAGTTCAAATTGTTTTATAAAAGGTTATGCAGACTTATTTCTAACTTCATGCCAATTTGGTGTTTGTTGAGCTGTTTGAAATTCATGTGGTGTTTACTGACATTTTGACTTTCTTTCCAGAGTAAAGCTATGTTATTTCACAAGGTATGTTCAGTCACTTCGGTGAGATTTCACAACGTTTCCCACTCCCCTACTTCCCACATCCCCCATTCACCCCAAGGCTTTTTTGGCGCCACTTGATTTTTTTTTTTTTTTTTTTTTTTTTCAAATCCGGACGTATCTACCTATCCGGACAGGAGTCCGGACATGTCCTCATTAACCGGAAAATACCGGAAAACCGGACGGTCGGATTAAACCGGAATTCCCGGTGTCCGGTATCCGGATTTGTCCGGTTTGGTTGTCCGCCGCTGCCATGGTAATAACTCTGGATGAATGGTGGACATGATCACGCAGCGCTGACCGCTCGTTTCTTTTTTGTGGTTTTGAGTCGTTTTTTCTTCGGTAGTTCCTTTTGCACATGATTTCTTAATGGTCGGTGGAATTTGGGTCACTAAATTAGGGTTCACATGACTATTGTGATTAGAATTTTTAGCGATGAACTTTAAACTTTGATGATAAATTTCGTTGATTCTTCTGTGGTAGGGGCTGTGGATTTGGTTGTGGAGTTGGCTGCAGGGTGAAATCTAGTGGTACTGTTACGATCCTGGTCAATCCCAAAGTGCAAATTCACAATGAAAGACGATGCCACCCAATTGCGAAAGAAATGAAAGCGCTTGCAAAGAGATAGAGACCAAAGAAGAGAGAAAGAAGAAGAAGAAGAAGAAGAAGAAGAAGAAGATGTACACCAGCAAGACCAATGACAAATCCCCCTTCTCTCTCCACCTTCCTCCTCCTCCTCCACTTCGCCAATCTGATTCTTCTTCGAATAATAATAATAATAACAACGAGTGGATGACCCAGAATCAATCTCCGAAGTTCCCTCTTATTGCTGACATCACCATATGTCCACCATAGCTATGGTTTCCCCCCTTCTTCCACCTCTCACAAGCCTAGGCTATGGCGAACAACTGAGGGCTCTGCCCTCCTGTGCAAAGGACAACACAAAGCAGCTATGTTGCTGCACTCCTGTCCAAAAGACAACCCAAAGCAGCTATGCCGCTGCTGATTAAGCCGCCATGCCTGAATCTGCCTCGAGCTTCCTTGGTGCGGCACTACCCCAACTGGGGCCTTCCAGGTGCAGTGCCCAACAAGGTGATGAAGATGGTGTCCACCATAGCCAGGTAGGTACCTCGCCACTCTCCTCCTTCGCCCCCTTCTTCCTCCTCCTCAAGCTGGGCTGCTCGCCATAGCCAGGCTGAGCGCCCAGCTGCTCTTCACCTCCAGGCAGCACTGCACAAGTCCAACGCTTGGCTCAACAGCATGTCGCCAATCCTTGTATACCGCAAATGAGGAGGAGCTGCTTGCTCCTCCGGAAGATATAGCGGCCTACTGGCCTCTTGGGCGGTGACTTCCTAGGCCGAGCGGCCTCCCAGCAACTGGTACCTCCTCCCTTTCGGAGGGAAACATCATTGCAGGCTCTGCTATCGTCCGGATAGGCCCTAGACTGGTACCGGCCTACCTCTAACCTACCGCTACTGGGCCTCTAAAAATGCCAACTTTTTGTCTTCTTCTGCTCGGCCTCCAGTACCTGACACTTGTACCACTACTTGAGTGGTTCCAGCCTACCTGCTACTTGAGTGTTTTTCCCGCTGCTCTAAATGTCGTGGTCCTACCCCCACTACTTCAGTGTTTTCCCTGCTGCAACCCTCAAAGTCACGGCCACAGGTAAGTACCGGCCCTGCGGGGCCTTTCAACCAACAAGTACCCTTGGGGGTCACACACACACTCAACCGACAAGTACTCAGACAGGCATGCAAACCAGCACACACACACACAAACTTGGAAACCACAGTAGAATGTGGGAATCTCAGCAAGGCATTCATTCCAGCGGCAAACCCCATAAATCAGCAGTGTTCTCAGTCTGTGTTTTGGCAGGTCATTACACTACCCCCCTCTCTAGAGCGAGGTCCCTTCGAGCTAGTAACTCATTCAGCGTCGGCACAAAATGCGTCGTAGGCGTAGATCAGAAAGAGAGAATTAGTAAGACCGTGAGGAGTGAGTTTTGCAGAAAACTTAGCAATCTGTCCATCAGCGATCTGTCGTTCATAGGCATTAACAACACAGGGAGCATTCTTTAGCAGCTCTGTTCGGTCGATCCAGAAGAACTCGTTCAACGGGCGATAGAGGAAGTGAACCTTGTACTCTTTGTTCCTCCCTCTTCCTTCATGGGAAACAATTATGTCTATCTCATGGCCGCCGTCGATAGGACAAGGTATCATAGGATCTCGACAGGGAAAAGTCTCGTCATCGATGTGTGGAAACAGTTTGGACGCGTGAAAGACCGGATATGTGCGCAGATGAGGAGGCACGTCAATTACATACGAAGGACAAAAATCATCCCCAACCACCTTTAGAACCTGCCAAGGGCCATAGTAGAGTGGAAGCAGCTTTCGTGATACGCCCTCTTCGTCATAAAACTCAGACATTTTGACCTAGACATAACTTCCTACTTCGAAGTTCCCTTCTTTGTGCGACTTGTTAGCACGTTTGATCATGGCATGCTGACGCTTGTTCATCGCTGTGATAGCATGAGCAAGCGTGCATACTTGGCATTATAGCCAGGTATAGCGGGTGTCAAACCAAGGGACCGTTCGGGGAACACATAGGAGAGAGGATTGCGCAACTGCCAACCATATTGCAACTGATTCGGTGTCTTGCCAATTGCAGAGTGAATGAAGTTGTTGTACAACCCCTTCACTTTGTTTAGCTCCTTGTCCCACGTGTTCTAATCTGGAACAATTAACGCATGAAGTGGTTGGATGATAAGTCTGGTTGATTTCCTCGACCAATCCATTGACTTCGGGGTGTCGACCAGAAGTCTTCTTGAGTTGAATGTCGTAGATTTGAGAAGTGAAGTCCTTCCAATCAGCACTAATGAACCTGGTGTCCCGATCACTCACAATAGTTTTCGGGGGTCCGTACTGCAAAATGTACTGCTGGTGAAATTCTTCGATTACAAGCTCAACTGGTGCATGAAAGGTAGAGGAATCAAATTCAAAAAAATTGGAAAAACGATTCACGATGACCATGACTTGTGAATATCCTCCCTCGCTCACCTTCCCCATGTCTGTGAAATCGATAGAGACCGACTCACCAGGTCCATCAGAAATGGGGAGGGGTTTCAACAGACCATAAGGCTTATGCCTATGGACCTTGGTTCTTTGACAGACTTGACATTCAGCAATAAATTTCTGAGCAGATCCCTTCATTCTCGACCAATCAAACTGCTGCAAAAGAGTTCCATAACTCTTCTCAAAGCTGAAGTGTCCACTCCGACCATGTGCCAAATCCAAGAAATGAGTCTGGAGAGGCGCATGGTTGGGTACACACAAACGATCAAAATTCCCATACTGGCGGAATACAAGACCCTCACACTCATGAAAATTAGGCTGACTGCTAGGGTCAGCCTTGAGCTACTCAAGGATGGGACTAAGGTCCGATCCTTGGCAGTGTGTTCGGCCAGATCCTCCTTTAGTTTCCTTCGCAGGTCATACGAGCTCACAAGGCAAGTCAAAAACTCAGGATGACTCGACAAAGCATCAACAACACGATTATAACAGTATTTCTTATGCTTTAGTTCAAAATTGTAAACATCAATGTCATGCAGCCAGTGGGTCAGTGTCGGAGAGAGATCAATTTGCGTTTTAATCCACTGCAAGGTCTAATGATCTGAGTACACCTTGAAGTGACGACCCAAGAGGTAGTGCTTCCATTGTGTGAGCGCTTCTTGCAAGGCATAGAACTCGCGCATATTTGTGGAGGTAGCTACCTTGTGGTTGGGCATGCGTTTGTTGTAATACTCGAGCGGACGCAGGCCATCGCCATCATCTTGTTGCAGCACTGCACCAATCCCATACTGGCTCGCATCCGTAATAACTACTACGAACGTGAGGTCGGGATCCGCAATGTGGAGCACATGATGACTTACCAAAGCCTCTTTCAAGGCTTGGAACGCAGTCTCGCATTTCTCACACCACGCATAGGCAACATTTTTGCTTGTTGGTCTCGAGAGTGGGTGAGCAATGACAAAAAATTTGGGCACAAACTTCCGGTAATACGAAGTCAAACCAAGAAAAGAACGAAGTTCGCGTACGTTCGCCGGTTGAGGCCACTTTCGTATGACCTCAACCTTGGTTGCCTCCGGCTCAAGGCCGTTTGAAGACAACCAGTGCCGAAGATAGATGACGTTGTCCCATCCAAACTCAGATTTCTCTAAGTTGAGGTGCAGTTGTGCCTCCTTGAGGACTTGCAAAACCTCCTCAAGGTGTTTGACGTGCTCTTCCATGGACTTGCTGAAAATCAGGATGTCGTCGAGGTAAACAACAACAAACCTGTTGGGATGATGGCGGAGAACCTTGTCCATGAGGCACTAAAATGTGGCTGGTGCATTCGTAAGACCGAAGGGCATAACGATGAATTCATACAGCCCATCGCGTGTTTCAAATGCAGTTTTGTGTTAGTCGCTCGAATAAACTTCAATCTGGTGGAAGCCAAACTTTAGGTTGATCTTGGAGAAGACCTTGCATCCATCTGCAGCATCTAGCAGATCATCTATGCGAGGCAAGGGATAAGTGTTCTTTTGGGTGATACGGTTTAGGCCACGATAGTCAATACACATCCGGAGTTTGCCTCCTTTCTTCGGCACAAACAGGACAAGTGCACCGAACTCTAACTCACTAGGCCTAATCCATCCATGATCAATCATATCATCAATTTGTCTCCTCAACTCCACCAACTCGCCTTGTCCCATACGGTAAACGCAGCCCTTTGGAGGAACACTCCCTTCTATTATCTCGATCTTGTGTTTGACCAGACGCTCAAGAGCTCCGTGAGGTTCAGCCAAAACTTCAGGAAATCGATCTAATAGACGACGAATGTTTGTTGGGACTTCCGGTAGATCATCCTCATCAAGAGAGAGAAAATCAGACTGAGAATTTACAGCAATTACAACCGAATTCGAAGTACTTGGATCAGAAGTAGACTGATTCTTTAGAGTAGAAGTAGATGGAACAAAAGTAGAGATAGTAGAAGTAGAATTATTTTACGAGGTAGAAAATGCAGCAAAAGTAGAAGGCACATGGAGAGGCTTTACAAGAGTTACATGCACATGCTCAGCTTCCTTGCGCCTGCGCACTGATTTGCAGAATTTGTTTGCACTCGAAAGAGTCACAGGAGACTCATGTGTCTCGTCCAATAGAACGGTACGCTCGTTCCCCTTGGCATCACGCACCACAAACTGAGTATCCGCCCACGTGGTCCTTAGACAATGAGCCTTTAACCAGCCCAACCCAACGATCGCGTCGAAAGGACACTTGTCCAAGACGTAAAAGTTCAGCTCATGTGTGACAATGCGATCCTTGTCAAAAGTGACGCACACACCTTTGACAGCATGTGTTGAGGGGACAACCTCTTGGCTGCCTACCTGGATTTCTGCAATTCCACTTGCTTCATTCCCAGGCCCGCCTTACGAATCCCGTTAGGAGAAAAGAAGTTAGTTGTTGAGTCATTCTCAATCAGCACACGGATGTATCGGCGGTTAATGAGCAGCTTAAAGAAGATCAGTTCCACACTCCCTTGAACACGGTGTTGCTGCTTGAGTTGCAACCAATGTTCCAGGTGAGAGTGGAAGTTGACTGACTTCCTTAGTCTCCTCCCAAGGCTCAGTGTAAAGTACTTGGACTGCAGCAGCCTTGGTTTCAGCATCAGTTCGGGCTTCAAGAGCAGGCTGTTGATCAGATTCAGGCTCCTTGGAGGGGCCTGCAGCTGACTATTCAGCTTCCCTTGTTGTAGAGAGTGTTGACGACTCTTCTACGCCCTTTGCCTGTTTCCCCGCAGACGATAACATTCCTACACAGCGTGCCCAGGCTTTTGACAATGCATGCACACGCGCAGTTTGGATCTTCTCTCCTATTCCTTTTGACTAATGCGGAGGGTTTCCCAAGGCTTAGCGGAAGCATCCTCCGGCTTCTCAGGGATCTTTGCATTCTTGGGGAGGTGTGCTATAGTTCCCCTACCTGAACCACGATTAGGCCCCTTGCTTGAAGCAATCTTTTTAAAGGCATTGCATTTCTCTTCAGTATTTATGTCAAACTCAAGGGCTGATGTAGAACAGCCCATGTCAGAGTCCGACTCTAGATCGTCATCTAGAGACAGATCATCCGCATAGGACTGATCCTCAGCCTCTCGATGTTCATGCAGGGCAAGCTGGTTGCTGCTTCCGTACCGCTTGCGTCGTGAGGTTCTACCTGCAGCGGGTGTCTTCACACGCCTGGCGAGGTCCTTAGGCTTCTAGATTGATGCGTCAGTAGCTCACGCCAGGTCGTATGGTCCTTGAGTCCTAGCCGGGAGACATAGCCTTCAGGGGTCACTCCCATTACTACATCCACGCAAGACACGTCACTCCATCCCAGGTTTGGAGTGGTGAACAGACCAGTGAAGTGTTGCTCCAGAGCCTGCATGGAAGCCCTCCCCTTTTGGCCCTTGAGGGCCTCAAGCCTTAGCCTTGCCTTGAGCGCAACATGCTTATCTTGATACTGCGCGATGAGGAGGTCCTCAAGGGTATGTACAGGAATTACGTTCAGCTACTCAGTTAGGTCAATCCTCTCATAACCTGCAGTAACAGCCTGAAGTTCTACGAAACTCCGTACGGCGGGCTCAGTATTTGTGCCCATAATGATGCTTCGGGCTTCCTGCGGTGTTCGCAGTACCTTGAAGTATAAGCGCATGGAGCTGATCCAAGAGGTGATGTCCCCCTTTCCGTCGTACTTGGACGACAGTGTGGCCGCCCTCTTGTCCACTACGGGACCGTTGTATTGTACGTCAGTAAGAACTGCGGCGTTTTGGACTTATGTTCCTGCATTTGGGACTAGGACCAGTGCAGAACTGTCGGCGTTGCCGCTTGAGGAGCTGGCACCGGTTCCTGCGCTCGTCACAGTTCCACTTGCTCTCGACATGAGGACTGTGTTAGGGTGAGAGACTGGGACTGCAGCAGGTCGAGGACTAGGAGGCCGGGGGGCAGTCAGTTGGGACTATTTGAGGCTGAATATCTCAGCTTGCAACTCTTGGTTCCGCTGCTCTAGAGCTGTCACGCGGGACTCGAGATCTTCCAAGGTCCACAGTTGAACCAAGGCTGCTACGGCAGCAACTAGCTTCTCTTGGAACCGGTCATCACTAGATTTCGAAACCTCGCGGAGGGCCACTTGTGTAGCAATACTTGCGGCTTTGGCTGCTACCTCTGCCTCCCTCTCTCTGTGCATTGCGTCCTCGTAAAGTTTCTGACAGAAAGGTTTCTCGCTCTCGGCCGCTGCATCCAACATGGCCTTCCATTGCTCGGATGTGATGTCTGCCATGCTGGAGGATGGGGTATCAGTAGATCTCTCAAGAGGGGTCCGCACTTTGGTTATGTTTGGACGAACTCTCCTCTTACCCCTCCTCACACTCTCAAAAAGAATACCTTCACGCTCCCTTC
Source organism: Chara braunii (assembly GCA_003427395.1). Lineage (NCBI taxonomy): Eukaryota > Viridiplantae > Streptophyta > Charophyceae > Charales > Characeae > Chara > Chara braunii. The sequence continues at coordinate 3,501,163 of BFEA01000028.1, forward strand.
TCTCTCTTTCCGCTTTCTGTGCACGCGTCTCGATGTTGGACATAGGTAGTTCAAATAAAAGAAAAACAAATAAATCACAAAGAGAAGAAGGTAGAACTCCTTGCCGGAGCGGCAATTCATTTGGAGTTAGAGAATGGCATTCACGCAGCAAAAAAAAAAAGTAATAAAAATAAAAATAAAAATAAAAGAGAGGATTGACTTAACGAACGGGCCCCATCAGATTAGCTGGAGATCCCCTCTTGTCTAATCTAACAAGGAACACGTACCACAATAAGTCGGCCGAAGAAAACTAACTGCAGCAATGGAGATTTCGAGGGGTGCAGACGGTCGCCGAGCCAGACGCGGGGCAGTATGTGATAACATGCAGTAAGACCACTCAAGATCCCCTTGAAAGGAATGTCCTTACTAGACGTATGTCCCCCAAATTCAGCACAACAAAGAGATGCACTGAACGACAACAGATTTGGGTCCTAAAGGTCATGTCCCTCTTGAAGTGCAGATTCCAAGTGCGAGTACCTCTCACTCTCTACTCCCTCTCGCTTACTCCAATCAGCCTCCTTTATGTCTCGCCACCCCATCCAATCACACAAGCAACCTGGTCAAGTCTGATGTCGACCCTACATGACCTAACCAGGTGGGGGCAGTATCCACATACCTCACTGCCCCTCTTAACCCTAACTTCCAACCCTAATCCGAGATTAGGTTAGCCCTAACCTAGTTCGGAATTAGGTTTAGGGTGACTTACACCTCTCGCCAGCAAGTAAGTCCGCTCCGATACCAATTGTTACGATCCTGTCGTTCCCAAGTGCAAATTCACAATGAAAGACAATGCCACCCAATTGCGAAAGAAACGAAAGCACTTGCAAAGAATAGAGATCAAAGAAGAAGAAGAAGAAGAAGAAGAAGAAGAAGAAGAAGAAGAAGAAGATGTACACCAGCAAGACCAATGACAAATCCCCCTTCCCCCTCCACCTTCCTCCTCCTCCTTCACTTCGCCAACCTTATTCTTCTTCGAATAATAATAATAGTAACAACGAATGGATGAACCAGAATCAATCTCTGAAGTTCCCTTTTACTGCTGACATCACCATAGGTCCACCATAGCTATGGCTTCCCCCCTTCTTCCACCTCTCACAAGCCTAGGCTATGGCGGACAACTGAGGGCTCTGCCCTCCTGTGCAAAGGAAAACACAAAGCAGCTATGTCGCTGCACTCTTGTCTAATCTGCCTCGAGCTTCCTTGGTGCGGCACTACCCCAACTGGGGCCTTCCAGGTGCAGCGCCCAACAAGGTGATGAAGATGGTGTCCACCATAGCCAGGTAGGTACCTCGCCACTCTCCTCCTTCGCCCCCTTCTTCCTCCTCAAGCTGGGCTGCTCGCCATAGCCAGGCTGAGCGCCCAGCTGCTCTTCACCTCCAGGCAGCGCTGCACAAGTCCTGCGCTTGGATCAGCAGCATGTCGCCAATCCTTGCATACCACAAATGAGGAGGAGCTGCTCGCTCCTCCGGAAGATATAGCGGCCTACTGGCCTCTTGGGCGGTGACTTCCTAGGCCGAGCGGCCTCCCAGCAACGGTACCTCCTCCCTTTCGGAGGGAAACATCATTGCAGGCTCTGCTATCGTCCGGACAGGCCCTGGACTCGGGCTACTTTGACTGGTACCGGCCTACCTCTAACCTACCGCTACTGGGCCTCTAAAAATGCCAACTTTTTGTCTTCTTCTGCTCGGCCTCCAATACCCGACACTTCTACCACTACTTGAGTGGTACCGGCCTACCTGCTACTTGAGTGTTTTTCCCGCTGCTCTAAGTGCCGTGGGCCTACCCAAACTACTTGAGTGTTTTCCCTGCTGCAACCCTCAAAGTCACGGCCACAAGTAAGTACCGGCCCTGCGGGGCCTTTCAACCAACAAGTACCCTTGCGGGTCACACACACACTCAGCCGACAAGCAAGACAGGCATGCAAACCAGCAGGCACGCACACACACACAGACTTGGAAACCACAGCAGAATGCGGGAATCTCAGCAAGGCATTCATTCCAGCGGCAAATCCCAGAAATCAGCGTTCTCAGTCTGTGTTTTGGTGGGTCATTACAGGTACCCTCTCAATGTGCTTGGCCGGTGATGCTTTGCCCGCGAGGGCCCCAACTAATTTTGTGAGGGATGCTGGGCCCGGTTCCCAGCTTTTATATATAAAAAAAAAAGAGAGAGTCCTTCGGGGGAAAAAAAAAAAAAACTCAACTTGGGCGATGGGACTTCACCCCAGGATGTATCCTGCACTTATTTTTCTTCAACCGCATATGGGCACAAAACACTGTACTCCGTGCAATCAGGCGGTAGGGGTGGGGTGGGTGGGTCACGTAAAAAGTACTGGAGCCTTGGCGTGGTCCCGGCAGGGGTTGGGTGGGTGGGGTGCCTCCCTTTCGGTTTCTATTTGGATATTTGAGGCTAGTTCCTGACTGTTGCGTGTGGGAGTGCCCCGGAAAGGGTACCACCATCCAGCTCACCGTTGTCCCTTACGCCATGTAGTACAAATGGAAACAAAAAAAACATGAGAAACGAAAAAAAAAGAAGAAATGGAAAAAAGAAGAAAGGAAAAACTCAAGTCAATGACTGTACCAGACTGTTTCGTCGGATTTTCACCGACTCATCAGGAGGTTGAACCCCGACAGTCTGCCCAGGATGCATTTGACTGATGGATAAGGACTCACCACATCGCCCAGAGTTAGCAATACCCCTGAGAAAAGTGGTCGACTTTACTCACACCAACCTCGCAATCCTAGCAGACTGCCGGTCCAAACCCCTGACAAGAACGGTAGTAAGTCTGAGAAACTAATCTGACACAGTCATAAGACCCACTCTACACACGCACTCAGCCATAGACACACAATGGTGTGTGTGTGTGTGTGTGTGTGTGTGTTTTAGATTTTCCTCACAACAGCCCCAATTCCACCCAGGTGAATAGATTCAGAATCAAAGCAGTCTTTGTCCTATTGCAGACAACAAGAGCATTTGAGATGTCCAACATATTAAAGCAATTTTATAATTAGACAGTTTTTTGGTTGTCCTTGGGGTACCCCTTTCATTGTTTTTGCAGCTCCCCTTTTACTGTGCCTCTTACGCACAAGGCTGCACAAGTTGATTGTGGTTGAGCGGCAGCTGCCCACATCCCCGTGCGCCTTCACGGCCCACTTGCACGTTATTTCAGGAGGCAGAGTAAAAGGGAAGGTATGCTCCTGTGCATCTCTTCAGAGCTTCCTGCTCCTGTTCATTTCACTTCAGATCTTCAGCTTAAACAGTCTTGTGTCTGTCCTTCATCTTCATACTTCCGTTCATTCCACTTCTGATCTTCATATCGTCTATTCTCTTAATGATGCTCATTCATATGTTTTTGTTAGTAGTACAAAGGGAGTGGACGGGAGGGTGAAGGGATAGAAGGCGGAGTTCTCTAGGAGTATGGGGCAGGGGAGGTAGGGGCAACGGGAAGGAAAGAAATATGTGGGA
>BFEA01000028.1:3516423-3527849 GCA_003427395.1 Chara braunii
CGCTACTTGAATTAAGGAATATATACATATATTCCTTAGTATATATGAAAATCAAAAGATTCATGCGCACTTCTTAATGGCCCGGTGCAGGTTTGGTGTGAGCAAGATATGGATCCAAGTGCAACCAAAAGCCCCCCACGTACCTGTTTTTAAAAAAGAATAATATTCTCGACTATTGTTTTAAAGAAAAAAATTGTTTTTATACGCACTTCTTAGCTGCCGCATGATGTGGAACCAAGCCCGAAGTAGGAATATATGTATTTTTTTTTTTAAATTCAAGTAGCAGGGGGGGGGGGGGGGGGGGGGGGGTTTTTTTTTTTATTTAAAAGGTTTTGATTTTTTTTTTTTTTTTTTTGTTGCGAGACGGGGGGGGGGGGGGGGGGGGGGGGGGGGGGGGGGGCGCTACTTGAATTTTTTAAAAAAATACATATATTCCTTAGTATATATGAAAATCAATATATTCATGCGCACTTCTTCGTGGCCCGTGCGAGTTTGGTGGGTGGTGAATCAAGATTTTGACACAATGTTCATGATTGACTAGCCTTCTGCTCTTTTACGTAAGGGCATTGCCCGCATTGCCCGCACCGCCCACACCACGGGCGCTAAGCTAGTATATATATATACTATCCCTTAAGGAGCATTGGCCACAGGGGGGAGGTCGATGGTCCGTTCCGCTCCGAAATCGGGCTGAAGTTTTGGTGCGGGCCGGCGGATGAAGGTGATTGAGGGCGGGGGGGCGTGCAGAGCGGTGCGCGTACCGAGTTATTCACAGCGCGCCGGCAAACGTGAGCGAGCGCTCACAGGGGCGGGCAGCGGCGGGCACAGCTGCGATGGAATATCTTGAAACGACAACCGTCGATAAGCAGCTGGCGCGGACTATTTTTTTCTTTTTCTTTTCCGTCCTGTTCCGTCTGTTTGAAGCTGCGCGGATATTCATTTTCTTTTCGTTGTTCGTTTGTCGTTTCGCGGTTTTCGCGTCGTCTGTTTTGCGGCCCTGCGTGTGTCGTTTCCCTTTTTTTTCCTCATTTTCTTTCAAGGCTTTGCGCGGCCACGACCCTTCTTTTTTTTTTTTCTCTTTCGTGGCTTATTGTCGTTTCCCACTTCTTTTTCTTTTTCTGGTGGCTTTCCTGGTTCTTTTTCTTTTTGTGGTGGCTTTTCGCCGTTCCCCGTTTTTTTTTCCAGTTCTTTTGTGATTTTTTGCATAGCCCCGACCCCATTTGTGGCATGATGGCAAAAGGCATCGGGGTGGTTGGGCGGGCGCACCATGCACCCCACCCACCCACCCACCCACCCACGCATACAACGGTCGTAGTAGATGGGATGGAATATCTCAAAGCGGCGAACGTCGATAAGCAGCCGCCGTGGACTTTTTTTTTTTTTTTTTATCGTCTCGTTTTGTTTGTTTCAAGCCGCGCGCATATTCATTTTCTTTTTTATTTTCGTTTTTTGTTTTGTGGTTTTCATGTCATCTGTTTTGCGGCCGCGTTTATCATGGTTTTTATATCGTTTGTTTCACGGCCGCGAATCTGTCGTTTCGTTGTTCTTCCCCAATTTTCTTTGGGGGCTTTTTGTTGTTTCCTGCTCCTTTTTCTTTTTCTGGTGGCTTTTTGGCATTCGCTGTTTTTTTATTCTATTTCTTTTATGGCTTTTTGCCTGGCCCCGACCCTGTTTGTGGCAAGATGGCAAAAGGCATTGGGGTGGTTGCACCATGCACCCCACCCACCCACACTAATATTAATATTTTGAAGTTCGTTGCCAATGGTTGTTGTTGGGGTTTGAACCCACGCACAAATTTGAGATACACAACTGTCCGAATTGATAACCACTCATGTTGACTGGGTCCCTAGGTGTTTTCGGGGACTGCTTCTTTATGAAGTGTATCCAACGTCAGGCGGCAGGTCAGGATGTGCCTGTGTCCAAACCCTAACGTTGCACAGTGTGGCAGGAGGGTCCAATCCCGCAATTTTCAAGCGTCAACTCTGACAATTTTTCGTGCTCAGTGGAATTGAAGAAAAAATATGAAAAATTAAGATCCTGTAAATTAGGTTATGATCTTTCCAGGACAAACAAATGAAAAAGAAAAAATAAAACCGTGAAATAAATGACGCCCTGTTTCGTTGCATTTTTCATTTTCGTCATTTTGGCACGTGTTGGCCAATGGGAAAAATACCCCAACTTCCGCAATTTTTAGCGCTCAAAAGGATGACTCCACAACTTTGCAAATTGAAGGGCCTGTAGATTTGGTCGTGATCTTTCTACAAAAAATATTTAAAAAATTTTAAAAAATATTGAATATCGCCAAATAAATACCGCGCGAAATCGTCTCATTTCCCATTCTTGCCTCTTCACCACGTGTGGCCCAACGGGAACACTACCCCAACTTCAGCGAGTTTTTGCGCTGAAAGAAAAACATTAAGAAATCTGAAAATGAGAGGGTATGTAGATTTCTTCATGATCTTTCCAGGAAAAATATTTAAGAAATTAAAAAAAAAAAAAATTCAACTACGAAAAAAATCACGGCGGCAATTAGATGAATGTACAGTTTTGCCGCTTGCCAACTCTCCCCACTATGCTACCGATAGCCCTCATGAACTTGTGCTACTTGTCCCCCCGAATTTCGGACGGCGGGGGCACTGGTGGTTTAAATATTCATTATGAAAAATATAAAATCCATGGGCACTTCTTAGGGGGTGCAAGTTTTGTGTGTGGTGACGCATGATATGGATTCGAGTCCGAAGTGTGGGGGGTAGGGGGCTCGCCCGCAACTTAGAAAAAAAAACTACTACTCTACGACACACATACACACACACACACACACGCATAGACACACACACACACACACAAACATACAGCAGCACACACACACACACACACACACACACACACACACACACACACACACACAGAGGGCACATAAGGGGGCACACAAACACACACACACACAGGGCATACACACACACACACACACACACACGTGATACGCACACGCACAAACACACACTCTACTCTACGACACTCACTGTGGGCGCGGTGCGACACACACACACACACACACACACACACACACACACACACACACACACACACACACACACACACACAACAACACACACACACATACATACAGACACACACGTGATACACACACGCACACATACACATTCTACTCCAAGACAATCTACGACACTCTACTTCACGACACTCTACTCAACGACACTCTACTGTACGTACTCTACCTTACTCTACGCACTCTACTCTACTCTACCCACTCTACTTTACTCTACTCTACTACACTCTACTCTACTCTAACACACGCCACAACACTTTACTCTACGACACTCTATGACACTGTACGACATTCTACGACGCATTACGACATTGTACGACACTCTACTCTACTTTACTCTACAACAGTTTATTCTACTCTACAACACTTTATTCTACTCTACGACACTGTAGGACAATCTACTCTACTCTACAACACTATTTTACTCTACGACATTGTAGGACACTCTATTCTACTCTACGACACTGTACTTTACTCTACTGTATAACATTCTACTCTACTCTACGACTCTCTAGCACAAGCGGTTAACGGGTAGCTGAAAATTCAGGAATGAAAATTCTGAAGTGAGAGTTTTGGGCAGTCTGAAAATCCTGAATGATCCTGAAGTGGTGAAAGGTCCGAAGACCCTGAAAACCACATGTTTAGGCAGGCTGCGTCCTGAAGTGGTGAAGTGAGAGTTATGGGCAGTCTGAAAATCCTGAATGGTCCTGAAGTGGTGAAAGGTCCGAAGACCCTAAAAACCACTTGTTTAATCAGGCTGCATCCTAAAGTGGTGAAAGGTCCGAAGACCCTGAAAACCACCTGTTTAGGCAGGCTGCATCCTGAAGTGGTGAAGGGTGTCTTGAAGTGGTGATGAAAGATACGACTGTTATTAACCTTCTTTCCACTCTAGGACACTACTCTATAACACTGTACTCAATGACACTCTACGATACTCTGCTGCACTCTACAAAACTCTACTCTACTCTACGACACTCTACTCCACTCTACTCTACTCTATTATACTCTACTCTACTCTATTCTACTCTACTCTACTCTACTCTACTGTACGACATTCTACGACGCACTACTATACTGTACTCTACGACACTCTACTCTATGGCACTCAACTCTACGACACTCTACTCTATTCTACTCCACTCTACTCCACTCTACAATACTCTACGACACTCTACTGTACTCTACGACACTCTACGACACTCTACTCCACCCTACAATACTACAGTCTACTCTACTGTACTCTACGACACGCAATTGTGCACTACTCTACGACACTCTACTCGATATCTAGGTATCGAACAGTAATGGCTGTTCCCAAACTCATTGACAAAAAGATACATAGAGATCATATAAAAATACATAGAAATCATATATAGCAAAACTATGCAAAATACAAACACTTCTCTACTCTACTCTACTCCACTCCACTCCACTCCACTCCACTCCACTCCACTCTACTCTACTCTACTCTACTCTACTCTACTCTAAGATAATGTACTCTATGATACTCTAATCTACGACACTCTACTCTCGTCTACGACACTCCACTATAATCTAGTCGACGACACTCTACGATAGTCTACTCAACTTTATGACACTCAACTCAACTCAACTCAACTCAACTCAACTCAACTCAACTCTACTCTACTCTATTCTACTCTACTCTACTCTACTCTACTCTACTACTCTACTCTACTCTACTCTACTCTACTACTCTACTCTACTCTACTCTACGACACTCTACTCTACTCTACGACACTCTACTATACTCTACGACACTCTACTATACTCTACTCTACGACACTCTACTCTACGACACTCTACTATACTCTACTCTACGACACTCTACTATACTCTACTCTACGACACTCTACGACACTTTATGACACTCCATGACACTTTATGACACTGTACTCTACTCAACCCTACTCTACTCCTACTCTACTCCACGACACTCTACTCTACTCTACTACACTCTATGACACTCTACTCTACTCTACAATACTCTACTTTAGGTCTACTCTACTCTACTCCACTCTACTCTACTCTACTCTACTCTACTCTACTCTACTCTACTCTACTCTACTCTACAACACTCTACTCTACAACACTCTACTCTACAACACTCTACTCTACAACACTCTACTCTACAACACTCTACTCTACAACACTTCACTCTACGACATTGTACTCTACTCTACTCTACAACACTCTACTCTACGACACTCTACGACACTCTACGACACTCTACAACACTCTACAACACTTCATGATCCTTTACTCTACTCTACTGTACTCTATGACACTCTACTCTACTTTGCGACACTCTACTCCACTCTACTCCACTCTATGACACTCTACTCCAAGGCACTCTACGACACTCTATGACACTCTACGACACTCTACTTTGTGACACTCTACTATGTGACACTACTCTACTCTTCTCTACTTTATTGTACGACAATCTACCCTACCCTACTCTACTCTACGATACTCTACTCTACTCTCCTCTATGACACTCTACTGTAATCTACTCGACGACACTCTACGACACTCTACTTGACGGCATTCTACTCCACTACTCCACTCTATGACACTACTCTACTTTACTTTATCTACTCTTCTTTACTCTACTCTTCTCTACTCTACGCTACTCTACTCTACGATACTCTACTCTACGATACTCTACTCTACGATACTCTACTCTATGACACTCTATTGTACTCAACTCTATGGCATTCTATGACACTATAGTCTACTCTACTCTACTCTACCCTACCCTTCTCTACTCTATGACACTCTCTACAACACTACAACACTCTACTCTACTCTACTCTACTCTACTCTATGACACTACTCTATTCTACGACACTCTACGATGCTCTCCTCTACTCTATAGTACTTCCTTTACCGTTTCAATAGTTTTGGTTGCGAGCGTAGCCTGCACTGCCCACACCGTAGACGCTAAGCTATTGGTCAATAAAACTCAGACTTCGAAGCCAGTTTTAGGATATTCTTTATTACCCTGTGATTCATTTTTTTATTTTTTTTCAAGTCTGTCTTAGTTTATGCGAGTGGTCTGTGTCAAGTTGCATACAACATTTCTTATTTCTGTGGGCATGGCCCCACCGCCCGCACCGCGGGCACTTAGCTAGTATATATTGTCACATTGTGAATCAGAGCGTAAAAAAGGGGAAAGAAAAAAGGAAAAGGAAAAAAGGGAAAGGGAAGGAGGTAAGGAAAGCTCCACCTGTTCATAACCTCTTACGTACAAGGCCAGCCACGTGGATGACAGGTTGAGCGCTGGCTGCCCCCATCCCCKTGTGTCACAAGGACCCACTTGCACGCAGCCAAAAGGCAAAGAGGTAAAGAARGGGAGGAGGAAACCAAACCTGACAGGGAAAGAAAGATAGGGAAAGAAAGATAATCCAATTATCACAAAGCAAATAACACATCCCACAGATCAACGTATCTTTTTTCTTTTTTTCTTTTTTTCTTTCTTTTTTATTTTTTTATTTTTTTCTTTTTTTCTTTTCTTCTTTTTTTCTTTACCTGCCCCCACCTCGGCAGATAGGACAGCTACGGTGAGGATGATGTGGATGTTCACAAGGATGCCCAAGGAGAGCTGCGCCAGCACAACATTCTGCAGGACGGCTAGCACGAACCATCCCATCAAAACAGTCCTGACAGAGGACGTGTTGTCCACATGTCAAAAACACGGCAGGACATTCATCACAGTGCGGCATCATACAATTCTGATAGCGTCCTTGGACACAATAGGGACAACGTATATCTGGGTGATAGGGATGTGTACAATGAGGAAATGTTGGACACCTTTCAGGACAGACGGCGGCAGTCGCAATAGATTGATAATGGCTATGGCATAGATGATGCATTCCACAGCCAAGGCGCACCGCATCTCGGTCCCGACAGGCGTCACACGAGAGTCGGTCAATAATCCAGAATAAAGTATGATTCGACAACGCTCGCAAAAATTCATTCACGTCGAAAATGACCTGACTCATCGTCCCACCATCCCACAGTTCCCACTGGGCAGCTGCACGAATGAGTGCCATATAATGCCCGGGTCTATGTATGTATGTATGTATGTATGTATGTATCTGTGTGGGCCTCCCTGGACCGCTCCAAGTGTGATAAGTGGCGAAAACCGGAATTATACGATTACCATTTTTTGTCATTTCTCTTATTTCGAGAAAATAAAAATGTACTGGCCATTTTTCACATCTGGTGAGTGGTGCAACGGAAGACGCCCGGAGGCTGCTCTCACCTCTCCACAGTTCAGAGATGGCGCGCTCGATCCGGACAAGGGGCCTCGCCACACTACTCCCGACTTGGCCATTTTCGGGAGTGCAGCATCGCCCCACCCGCTCCCGAGTTCAACCTGTCAGATTGACTTCGTGAGCTATCAGAATGTGGCGTGGCTACCGAGAGCACTCCCACTCCCGAACTCACCGCCTACAAAGCTGCCTTTTCGAGAGACCTCTCTCCTTCGCTCCTCCGAGTTTCATCCCAGATTGGGGAGTGGAGCTGGAAGCGGCAAACGACTTCTGCCAGACTGCTTCACACTGATCGTGTCCACATGTGTCAAATGACATTTTCAGACTTTGAGTGCGGCCGGGTCGAGCGTGTAGTGTGGCTAAAGGCACTCCCGAGCGGGTTTTCACTTCCGGGAGCACTCCCGATAATTTTCGCAAGTCGGGAGTGGTGTGGCCAGGCCCAAGAGCATGGCTATACCAAGGATGGCCACGTCGATCACATGCACGATGCCGACGAGAAATTTGGCGATGGTGACGATTGACACGTGGACGAACTGGCACGATGGCACGATGGCACGATCGCCACGTGGACGAACTGGCACGATCGCCACGTGGATGAACAGGCCTTAAAACTGACACCTGATGATCAGGAGATCATGGCCAAAGATTGTCGCCATCCTACCTGGCTCGTGGCTGAACTGCACTGTAGAAAACTTAGTACATATATATATCGTCATAAACAGAACTGCCCGGTAAACCGTAGGCAGAGAGAGAGAAGAGGACAACAAACGTATATAACACGGTCGCACCGAATCTCCCCAGTTAGACTGCTGCGGTAGCGACGACAAGACACGAATGGTGGTGAGAATTTCAAGGCTCCCTCGGGTCACACGCAAATGACCGTAGGCTTCCTTTTCATTCCAACCGAGGAACGCAAGGTGCCGGAATTTCCCAAATAGGTCATCGTCACACCCCTCACGAAATGTGCAAAAATGAGAATGAACTTCCTGCCAGAATACGGCCCGATGCACAGGTGAAGCCCAGATTCGGTCCCGCTAATCCTCCGACGCAAGTCAAACCGTCGGAATGCCTTGGACTTGGAATGTCCTAAAACATTCGTCTCGGTCCGACTAAGTCCTAAAACATTCGTCTCGGTCCGACTAATCATTCTAATCATACGTAATCATATGTACGACCGACCCTGGCAAACTTTTCTGCCCGGAGTCAAGGCCCATTTTCATGTACTATGTACCATGGAAACTCCGACGCCACACTTCGTGCCGGCAGACTGAAAGAAGCAAAAGTTCAAGGCATTCCCGAATTTTCTAGGTAGTGGCAACTTCGGTGCACTTAGGATCACCACCTGTAATAAGGGTCTTTGTTTTTCTTTTTTTCTCATTTTCTTACCGTCAATTTCACCTTTCAGCATCTACCTACCACTACTCCTAAGCCTCTACAGGGGACCCCTGCAAGCATAGCTATCTCTAACAATTAAGCCACCAGTACCTGGCCCAGCTATCGAGTCCGAGCCTCGGCCGACCGGTACGCCGATCCATGCCGAGGCTCGGACTACCAGGCGCAGCCATCCCAAACGTGCAACGTACACAACGGAAAAAACGGGCAAAAGAAACAAAAAAAAACAAAGAAATAAGAAAAACGATCCGAACGTGCAAAAGGTACACAACAAAAACGGGAAAAAAAAACAAAAAAAAAACAAAGAAATAAGAAAAACGAATGGGTTCATCTTCCCGCTATCGTTTTGAAAAACGAAACGGGAATGCATCTTCCCGCTAACATGCATTCCCGTTTCGTTTCTCGAAGAGAGAGAGAGAGAGAGAGAGAGAGAGAGAGAGAGAGAGAGAGAGAGAGAAAGAGAGAGAGTGTAGCGGACCCACCGGGAAGGTGCTCCACCTGGGATAGTGATGGAGATGGAGGATGAGGGAGGAGCGAGATGGCACAGCACAGCTCCCACGCAAGACTCCAACGCACGTACTCCAAACCGTGCAAGTGTAGAATGAGCTCGAAAACAGACACAGGCTGGAGTATACCCCAGCGGACTGACGGGACTGGACTGGACTGGCTGGTACCGACAGAGGTACTGGCCTGGACTGGACTAGACTGCCCCCAAATAGAACACAGGCCTGTGAGAACAGGCCAAGGGGCTGGTCTCACAGGCCAACCAACCAGAGGTCCGCTACACGATCCTCAGCCTGTGATGGATCGCATAGATACAAACACGCTTCCGCCAAGAAGCGGAACTCTACCAAAGAAAAGAAAACCTGAGTAGTATAGGATAAGGAGCAAGCTCCATGCTAAGTCCATGTGATGCAACCTAGGCTAGAAAATGTCACAAAACAACAATGTCACAGCTAACAGCCTAAGTAAAAGCAAAAGCAGCTAACTAGCATATATGTCCTAGGAAAGCAGAAGCAACTAACTAGCATACATGTCCTAGGAAAGCAGAAAGTAGTGACAACTAGATCCTAGAGTGTTGGAGGCAGTAGCCTCATTCTGGGAACAACTGACTAGTGTATAAGTTCTAAGAACAACAAAAGCAGAACAACTAAATCCTAGAAATGTCAGAGGCCGTAGCCTCAGTCTGAGAGCAACAAGGCAACAACAAATCAACCATATGTCACGGGAGGAGTGTGTCGCAATCAGGGGTCGAAACTCCTAAGGGCATCCACACATAGATAACAGGGAGACACATGTCATCAGGCTCAATGAGTAGGGAACTGGGAGCGAACAAAACCAATGACCCTAACAGATAGACCATCAGGGCGGGTAAAGCTCGACTAAGGGGTGACCGCTATGGAGGGTCGACCATGCAAGGGAACAAGGGAGCCTGGTATACTGGGCGCACCTAGATGAAGCATGCGGGGCTGCCTAACTAGGGCGTGAGGGCCGGCAGAGGGTAGAAAGATGATGGGTAAGGGAATCATGCAGGTGACTCCTAAGGTGGGAAAGTCGGAGATAGATCCGTAAAATGGGAAGCCAGGGCAACGCTACGGTCCCGATGCCTATGCGTATACTAAGGGAGAGCCCAACTCAGAGGAACCCGGCTAAAGGGAGACCATCATGCGACACAAGCAGGGTACTGTACAGGGTAAAGTGGTAAGGGAGTGATGACGTCTGAAGTAGGCAGATCTTATCGTGACGAAGTCCATGAAGCTGCCGATGACGTCCGCAATGAGAAGTCGGGAATGCCGTCGAGGAAGAGCCGCAATGTCGACGAGCTGAAGTAGCAAAACTGGAGTGGATGGAGTACTGAGAAGTCAAAGACGTGGGAAGATAAGTCATGAGAAGTCAAAGACATGGGAAGGTAAGTCAGAGTCAATCGTCATATCGAGCAGGACGACGACGAGTGCGCTGTGGACGCTCAAAAGCATCCGGCTGCTGCTGAAGGTCTGCCTCAGATGGAGCAGGCTCGACTTCAGTGGTCTCCTCTGCCGGGGGAGAAGGAGGAGGGTCAGTGGGCTGAGGAGGAGCAGTGAACTCAGCACGACGAGCACGGTCATAGGCACGCACCAACATGCGAGCGTGCTGCAAGTGCTCGAGGGGCTCCCAGGTGGCCTCCTCATCAGGGTAACCCTTCCAACGTACGAGATACTCGATGTGGGGAGGGTTGTCGTCGGTGACTCGGCGACCAATGATATCTGAAACGAGGAACTCCTCGTGGCCGTCCACCATGAGGGGTGGAGGGCGCTCGTATGGTCGTCCACAAAACGCTCAGACGGTCTGCGATAAGGACGCAGTAACGAGACGTGGTAGACATCGTGCACACGAGCCTGGCGTAGGTAGTCGGGCAGCTTCACACGGAAGCTGACCGGGCTAGAAGCCGTATCAGAACCGACGGCCTGGAGGATGCGGCATGGGCCAAAGAAGCGACGTCGAAACTTGCGAAGCATGTCCGCTTCGAGCTGTAAGTGGCGAGCGTCGATAAGCACATCATCACCGACTTTGAATGGGTGATCTATCCTCGATCGATTCGCACGTGCTGCCATGCGGGTCTGGGAAGCGGCTATGTGCTCATGTGCGGTCTTCATGATCGACGTCATGTGTGCAACCCAATCATCCAGCGC
>BFEA01000028.1:3534694-3548517 GCA_003427395.1 Chara braunii
ACAGGCAAAAATATGAGGATGGTTATTGAGGTCATCGCCTGGCGTCGCATGATGCATAAGAAGGTGGCGACCGTGAAACGCTAACTGTAAGACATTTACAGTAAAGCCTCCTGAGGTAGTATAGTTACTACCTTCTGCAGGTGGACTATTATGGTCAAGCAACACCTGATTTTCAACAGCGTCAAGCTGATATGCAATCGTAAGAAATTGGGATGCACTATAACGTTGACGCTGATAAGCCTGTAGGCAGACATTTGTGGCTGTCAAACCACAAGAATTTGGTAGGTCTGCCCGCAGATCCGAATCGGTCACCACTGGAAAGCCAGATGTGATCTGGCGGGGTCGGCGCGTAAAAGACGAACGCCGCCGACGTGGCAGAGAAGGTTGTCGGTAAGACAAAGATCCCAGCAGATTAGCATCAACACGACGTCGAGAGGAAGGGGGACTGGGAGGAGGAGAGAATGAACGAGCCTGCTGACGTCCCAATATAGACAACGAAGACAAAGGAGGGGCCGTTCGCAGTATATATATATACAACTCAAGAACATGAAGTTGGAATCCCTAGTAATCGCAGATCAGCATGCCGTGGTGAATACGTATATATATGTATGTACATACATATATACATACATATATATATATATATATTATATATAGTAGCTAAGAGCGCCTCAGTCACCCACTTGGCTGGCAGTTTGACGAACCTTCAGCATGGCCAATGATATCGCAAATGGTTGCGAGTTAGAGAAAGATCAATTTTTTTGATTAGTATAGCCGTGAGCTTGCGCATGCACCAAGGCCCGACACTACCGTGGTCCTCATCTAGGTTAGGCTAAATGCTGATGTCGGCCTGGTGTGGTTTCCATCGACTAGCTTAAGACGATTCTTTAGTACGCGTCGTGCTGGGTTTACGCGGCTTTTTGTACCTTTTTGCTCTCCGAAAGAGGCCCTTTGTGACCTCGATAAGGCCCCCAGGAATGGAGCCTGGCGCAGGCGAAAGGTCCGGCCCATAAAAGCGGTCGTTTGCTGGGGCTAGAATCGATGACGACGCGAGTTTTGTGTGGTACAAGTGTGTCGATCATTGAAACCACAACCCCAAGCCCTCGCGCGGGTGGTGTGGGGCTTCGACTGCTGTGGGAGGGGCCTTGGTGGCCCGGGCCCGACACAAATACCATTCATACCAATTTTGCAGTTTTTAAGTCCAAGCTTGAGCCTAGCTTTATTGGTTAAAGCATTGGAATTTCACGCAACAGGGGCGGGGATCAAGACCACCGAGCAGCGACGAAGCGATGAAGAGCGATTTGAGGAATTTGAGGGCTTGAGGTCCCACAGGACTATACCCTTTGGTTTTGTCACCAGTCCCAAGCACAGGCCCGACGGCCAGGACCAACCGGGTGTCAACGGCTTCCCCTCTTGCTTCTTATTTTTATTTTTAGTTATTTATTTTCCTTCTGGTTCCGTTTTTGGACTGCAACCAGTACCGGTTTCGGGGCTAACTGGTGCCAATTTGTCGCCGGTCCCGAGCACGGGCCCGACTTTCGAGACCAACAAGGTGCCAACAACTTCCCCTCTTGCTTCTTATTTGTATTCTTATTTTTATTTTTAGATATTTAATTTCCTTCTGGTTTCGTCTTTGGACTGGGCCCAATACTGGTTTCGGGACTAACCGACGACAATCGGCCTACCTCAGTTGGTACACCCATCAACTGTTGAAATGCATACGTGGGTTCAAATCCAAGTAGAACCAGACGAACGCAATTCCTGAAAGTGGTCCAGACCGTGAATGACCGACTATTTGGCACATATGGAAGGTTGTCGATCGCAAACTGGGAAGAGTGCCCGACCCTGATGGGTGCCTAACACTGACGGGTGCCGTCAGGTCTGAACTAAGGAATGACACACTGTCCAAGACAACACCAGAGAACATGTCAGTGAGATGGTATCTTGGGCCGTGGCCCGTGACCTCTGTCCTCCGGGACGCTCGTTGAGATCTGAGGACGGGCCCAAACGCGACAGAACCAAAGATCCGGCTCGGGGAAAGCTATAGAAGTCGCACGGTCCGACAGTCGGGGGGATATGACTTTTACTTGGAACGTGAGATTGTTGTCGCTCCGTATGCTGACGCGGTTGCACTGTAGTTGAGAAGAAGAAGAAGAAGAAGAAGAAGAAGAAGAAGGAAAGAGGTTGACAAGGTTGAAGGCGAAGACGACGAACAAGAGAGAAGGGAAGGGGTTGTAGTTCATTCACTCTCTCTTTGAATTCACCTGGACGCGATTGCGGCCAGGTGCAGGGTGATATTGAAAGGAAGGACTTGTGCGCTCGGCTGAGGGATGCACAATCTCGTTTTGCAACTTCTTTTGCATGAATTCAAATGGAGGCGGTGGCCACGTGCATGAAGAACAGGGAGATAGAGGTTGGAGTTACTTACCTGATCGTGGTTGTGCATCCTCGTGATCATTGCAACCTTCCTCACAGTCACGCTTATGTTCGGGTATATTCTTCATCGGGCCTTCTCGTTGCTCGTGCTCTTTGCCGAGTCCACGGTCGTCCGTGCCATGGGCCGAATTCATGTTCATCGTTTTGGTTTGCAGTAGAAGACCTGATCATGCTATTTGCTTTAGTTGCGCTCTTCCTTGTGAAGGTTTTCAACCCCGATAAGTGCGTATCTAGTCAAAGTAGTAGGCTAGGCACGGTCAGAGGCAAGGTTGAGACTGAACGAGGTCACGATGTACTTACCCGGCGTGGCTGTGGTGTGTTCCGTGCTACTGTTGACCCCAGCGCTCCTGATTGGCCAATAGGAGAGGGCGGATCATCTGCACGTTCATCAGCTCGTCGTGGTTGCTCTCGTCATCCCGTTGCCACATCGCTACCTCGTTGTGATTGCCTTCCTCGTTTGGGCCACCATGGTGTTCATCATCATTGTCATTGTTGCATTCATACCCTTGTTGCGTTCGTCCTCCTATTTTATTCGGCCTGGTTCTATTTCAATTTCCCCTCTATCACTTTCTCACCGAACCTGGCTGTTATGACGGCCAAGTGCAGGTGCAGCAAAGAGGGCGAGGTAAAGCAGAGGGGGAGAGATAGGAACAAGCAGAAAGCGGGAGTAGGAAGGAGGGAGGAGGTAGAGAGAGGGACTCACCTGGTTGCCTGATTGGTGTCGCGCTGCCTTCTGCACAAGGGTGCAGTGTATCTTCCCATGTTCTAGTGGAAGATTCATTCTCATTTTGCCCGATAATGGGCGCAGCAGCAGGGGACCTCAACAACATGCAGCTTTCCGTGTTCCCGCGGAAGGTACAGTTGATACGCCTAGTGGACAACAAGGTGAGGGCTACAGATTGGTTGTGCCCATCACTCTCTCCCTCTCTCCTAGACGGAAGGGCACTCGATGTGTCATGTTGGGATCCCCACTTCTTCGTGGGTGCACTGGTGATCCAGCAAAGTCGAGGCTCAGGATCTTCTGAACAGGCGAGGATGTTTGTGAGGTTATGATCTGTGGAGAGGTAGAATAGGCGATATAGAAAAGAAGGGAGTCGGTAATCATGAGAGGGGGCAGCAACAAATACGTACCTGGCTGAAGGAATGAACCTTCCCATGTTCTAGCAGAAGATTCATTCCGGATCAGCACTTTGTATCTTCCCATGTTCTAGCGGAAGATTCATACTCATTTTGCACATCTGGTGACTGGTGGTGCAAGGCCAGCAAGGTTACAATCGTTTTCGCTCCTTGAGGTCATGCTCATCTTTGGGCATGATCATGGGCTTCGCTGCTTGTTCATGGACATCGACTTTCTGGGTGTGATCGCTCTGCCACCCCTTCAACGCCACGCTCGATCTGGCGCTTCAAATTGATCATCCCCTGTGCTCATATTCACTGTCATGGCGTTCTTCTCGATCGAGCTCGTCGTTGTGGTGTTCACTCGGCCCTCGTTGTGGTGCCTTCTCCTCGCGACAGTTGGTGTCACAATCTTTGTAGTCTTCTTAGCCTTGCTGACTGTGCCTACTGCGAGCCTGTGTGCATCATTGATTTGCTGATGGGATGGTCCGTTGAAGCGCTTGTTTCATTTTTCGGTGTTGGGCTCGGGCTTGTTACCTCAGGCACGAGCTAATGAAGGAGGCGAGCTCAGAGTGGAGAAAATGTCGGAATAGGTGAGGAAGACACAAACAGCATCACTGGATATAAGAAAGGGCTGTCGAGAAGGGAGGTGGTAAGGAAATGGAAGGGAGAAGGTGAGATGAGTGGGAGTCGAGAAAATGTGAGACTAATGAGCCAGGTACAGCTTGCTGCATGCAGAGGACAGGTAGGAGTGAGTAGAAACTCGACAGCGTACCTACCCATGTTCGAGGATACATTCTCACCCCTGGTGTGTATCTTTCCTTGTTCTAGTGAAAAGGTCATTCTCATTCTGTGTTTTTGGTGAGAGGAGAAGGAAATGGAGTCAGGATTACCTTGACCTGTGAAGGTTGCTGCTTGGGGCGAAGGGGTAGACTGCTGCTTAGGCAAGGTGCTGATGCTAATCAGAGCTGCTGTTACGTTTCAGCAGTGCTGTGGCAGCTGCTGATACTTCTCTCTCAGCAGCACTGTTGGGGCCGTCATGGCTTCTCGATAGCATTGTTAGACCTGATGCTACCTTTCAGCAGCACTGTTGCAGCTGTTAACACCTTTTCAACAGCGCTGCTGGAGCTGTTGTTGCCTCTCAGCGATGTTGTTGGAGCTGCTGCAGATGGTACAGGGAGGCTGCTATGCGACCATCTCCATTGAGGACGTGCTGCTGCAGCAAGGATAGCCGATGCTACAACAGTCTGAGCACAAAGACAGAAGGGACCTATAGATCTACTTATTGAAACCCTTCCTTTCCGGTAGCCCTTTCCCCTACTGGCAATTGATTTTATTAACAACTCAATTTCTTGGACCGAATGCTGACTATTCCTTTGACTAGGTGCCAGGGTTGGATAGGGCGGGTGGGGCCGGGCAAAGAACGGGGCAAATTCAGGATGACTGGTAACAAGCCAGAGGGAACAGGAATGACAGGGAAGTGATGGTGGGGCATGGGTGAAATACGAGAAAGAGGGAGAGGGGCAGAAAGGCAGAAGAGGAGTCGTGGGCAGGAGCGAAAGAGGAAAGAGAGAGAGGGGTTGGTGAGGGGGCGGAAGGGCCGAAGACAGAAGGCCAAGAACGTAGGCCTGGTGCTGGCCAGCAAGGGACGAGAAGAAAAATTGAAGGGCGAGTCAAAGAGGAATCAGGATATAGATAGAGGTGGAGGTCAGAGCGGAGGGTCGAGCCCAAGGTCGGGGAGGGGGGGAACTGGAGGAAGAGGGGACGACTGAGAAACTATCCCTCACACCTGCTCCTGTTTCTCGGACCTCTCACTCGAAGCACTGCAGACTCGTGACACCTTTCCAGATGGACTGCTGGCACCTCCTTCTTCCACCGAGGATAAAATATTTCTCGGGGGCCCCGAAGAAGAGAGGTTGGCTTGACCAGTTTCCTCGAATCGAGGTTCGCTATGCCCGCCCCCTGAAAACCTTCTGTTGTGGCAACTTCTTGCTCCCTGAGAATTCAAGTTCTCAGGGCCCTTGAGGAAGAGGGGCCAACTCCAGGACTAGCCCCGCATTTACTCCTATTGTTTCCACCTCCCACTCAAAGTTATACAGACTTATTTCTTTCTCTACCACCGAGCTCAACTCGTCTTCTTCCTTCGCCTCGATGCTCCTCTTGGAAACGCACTCGCCAACCAATGGGGCTGCTCATCTCTAGGGTCATTCCATAGGACACCTCGCCTTCCCGAATGAGCGCTGCGAATTCCTAGCTGCTCCAGGTCATGAACGCTTCCAAAGAATGGCAGGACAGTGCTAAAGAGTGTTTTGTCTCTCATAGACCGGAACCTGCGGCCACTGTCGTTGACGGCTTCTCATACTGGCGCAGGTCAATCCGGACTGTCGTACCAGGCAGAAGCGCAGTGCGTCTTAGTCCACGTCAGCAGACCGGATAAGTTCCTTTCGTTGTTGTCGTCTCTCCCTTGAACGTGGCTGGTAACCTCGTGCTGGCAAAAACACGCGCTGCTGGTCGCCGTAAAACCGTCCCGGTGTGAGGCGATCACAATCTCCTTCCAGATAGGAAGCAGGCACACAATGTCATGATTGAGCACTTGCTCAGATGTCTTACATTCTTGCCTTTGTTGTGAACACAACCAGCCACAAAAAGAAAGTGCTAAGATCTTAGCACGATTCGGAACCCACCTGAAAAGAAAAAACGCCATTAAACCATCCAATGGGAGAACACAACAAACCTGCCATTTTCTCTGTTTTATTTGCGAAAAGACATCGTCACCGATGTCTGTCCATCAGACGGTGCCTGACTGTCACATATCCAACCCACTAACCCAAACACATGACCAGTGGGATTTCCCTCCTGTAATGTCGGCGCTTTTGGACCTTCAGGGTTCATGATTGCTAATATACTTGCAAGATTTCCCTTTGTTAGGCAGACATCACTCATCTTCTTTTTTTTAAGCCACGGCTATCACAACAACACAGCAGGCAGCCACGGACAATCGCTCCCAGACATGCATAGACAGGCACATACTATGTTACTCCGACATGCTCCGTCATTCTTTTTGTAACATTACTCGATAATCCTTTTGTACAATAACGGGATGCTGGACCCGCTTTCCAGCAGGTGCTGCTCCCCACCAATAGATGGAGCCTTCAACGGGGACCCGCTTAAAGGGGATGCTAGTACCACCCTGTAAAGTGGCACCTCAAACGAAGTTGGAAAAAAAAAAAAAAAAAAAAAACTTTTTTTTTCATTTTTCTGAAGAATATCCCCCTGGACAAGTCCTTACCACACATTAAGGAAATGAGACTGCCTCTATTCGGTAATATCTATTTGGTAATACTTGGGTACACGGCGATGGTAACCATCCCTTGACCCTGAGCAACAAGGACAAGTGATGGTTATCATGGATCTAAAGAGGAATTTGGAAGGTTAGCCATATTTGGAATGCTGAAAAGGACTAGATCGAGGAACATCACTTAAGCACGCACCTGGAAGGCTGCCACAATCAAACTGAAAATCTAACCAGTATAATCAGGAGCATCCCGGAAAGGTGGGCAGAGCTGCTGAAGGAGGAATTCACTTGGAACCCAGTGAATGGGCGGTACTCATCCACGAATAAGTCCAAATAGTGCGTAGCAGTTCTCATATAGATTAGAAACATCGAGGTGCCATGCATCATTCATTCCCTTTCCTATCGCTAGTACAAAACCAGAAGCAATCAACAATACCGATCCCAAGACAAATAATGAAATGTTTTCTGCTGCACAAAGAGAGTGTTCTGGGACTAGCTAGAGTCAGTATTCCAGATGAAGACTGCAGTACCCGATCTACAAGATCTAGAATTCAATCCTATCGAATGGGCCTGGAAACCAACAGCCGGAAGCAAGAAAAAAATGCCCTATCCCCATAACCTAATACACAGTGATGTCAGGATACGGATTGGTGCTGCAGACAAAAGATCCCATGCCGGCTATCAAAAGGAGATGGACACAACTGATTGGAAATTAGGTGTAACAAATTACCAGAATCCCATAGAAAACATAAACGATAAGGCCACTTAAGATCAGAGCCAGGCCACTTAAGATCAGAGCCTCCAATGGCTTGTGAAGTACGCAACTCTACCAGTCAACTACTTGGTACACCCTAGGAGAAGGAAAACTGACCCAAACAGATGTGACTTCTGTGTGGCTTATCAGACCAAGAACAACAAGATTTAATCCACTGTCTATGGAGTCGGCTATCGACATCCTCTCTCGCGGAACACCCACTTCATGTGGCATACTGCGCACCACACGGGCCTGCAGGCCCCGACCAGGCGGAATAAGGGCCCTCCAGGCCCTGTGTCGTTTCAGCCTAAAAGCCTAAAAAGGAGGGCCAATTTTAGGCCCTCATAAAGTCGACCTTTCCTGAAACTTAGGGGCCGGACCAGGGATAAGCGCAGGCCACTTTTAGGCCTGTTTCAAGACAACCTTTTGAACTTCAGCGCCAGGGTCTGCACGATTCGGCATTGGCAAGAGCAGCCTCCCAGCCGGACCAGCACTATATAGTACTGGTCCGCCCAGGAGGCAGCAGGCAGTTCCGGAGGCAGTCTTCAGGAGTCGGCAGCAGCACTCTGCAGGAGCGCTGCAGTAGAAGTAGTCTTCAGCGCTGGGCGCTTAGAGTAGCGTTAGAGAGAGAGGAGAGTGGCGGAGGCCAGGGAGACTTACCTGGGAGCTTACCTGTGGCACCATAGCTCCAGCTTCGTCTTCGATGTACCTGCAACAAGGCGCCACCTTCACAGGTTAGTACCGGGCTGAGAGAGAGAGAGAGAGAGAGAGAGAGAGAGAGAGAGAGAGAGAGAGAGAGATTTGTGACTTTGGGATGTTGACGACATTTGGATACAGACTCGACCTTGGGAAAGAGACATTGATGAGGGACTATTTGGGATCGATACCAATGACACTTGTGTGACGACATTCCCCTCTTCTCCCTCTTCTTCGTCTAATCCCCCTCCTCGTCATCTGTGTATGATTGGAGCCTGGCGCATTCTTCCTGTGTGTAGCGCCAGGCCCCTTCACACCTTGCGATGATGATGATGTATGTTTGTTCTGCATTGTGACATTGATTGGTCTGATCAATGGTATTGTAGCCTTCCGCTGCGCTGTCCTGTACTATGTGAGAGAACTCGGTTCTTGTTCTGGTCTGCACCTTTACAGTATGCAACACTTCACCTCCACTTATGGACTAACATTCCTGCCAGTCTGAGCAAATCAGAACAGTTATGGTATGGCTTGGTACAAACGCGGAAGTATGGGCAATATTGAAGGAGAGATGCAGCATCACACTGGATGACACGAAGAATTCCAGAGAAAAGGTATGGGCAGCAACCAGGAATCTCATTGAAGCAGAACTTTCAATTCAGAGAGACCCTGACTCAGAATAGTGGCTGAAATCGAAGTTTCAACATACCTGGCTGGTGAAAGCCAAGGTGGCAGCATGACAGGGACTACTTATCAAGTGGAAAAATTGGCATATATCACGAACAGCAAATGCAAGGCAGCGTAGCCAACATCAGGAACCCCAGGATCCCATCTGGACATAAGAGGCAGCAGTCAGATCTTGGAGGCAAAGTTAGTTCAGAAAGATTACAAGCCTTAGTCGCCAATAATGTACTTTGATTCTTGTGTGCAACTAGGGAGAAGCTTTGAAAAGGATGCGAGGAAGAACATCAAGCTGACAGTCAATCCTCCACAGAATGGAGTAATTAATCCTGGAGACAACTGCGCCTGTGACTGCTGCACAGTTTCAAATTCGCAGGAATAACAGACCACTGCTAGCTTGGGCGAGCGCGACGGCCTACCGGTTCAGTAATTGGCAAAAACGGGAGGTGGCGGTCGTGTTTTTTTTTTTTTTTTTTTTTTTTTTTTTCCTCGTCTGCGACTTTTTTTTTCTTTTTTTCTTTTTTGTTTTCCGCACCTGCCACGACCGAGCTGTCTAGGCCACACCCGTAGCAGGCCCTCCCAGTTTTGGCTCCCCAGGGTTGTGGCCTAGGCATCCCGGCCGTGGCCCAGCCACGGGCGTGGCCTAGACATCTCGGCCGTGGCCCAGCCATGGGCGTGGCCAAGACATCTCGGCCATGGCCCAGCCACGGGTGTGGCCTAGACAACGCGGCCGTGGCATAAGCAGGCGAGAAAAAAAAAAAAAAAGAAAAAAAAAAGTCGCAGAGGTTAACGAAGATTCATTCCGATTTCGAGCGCGGCGGCAGGCAGCGGCTGGCATGTGACACAGACACAGAGAGAGAGAGAGAGAGAGAGAGAGAGAGAGAGAGAGAGAGAGAGAGAGAGAGAGAGAGAGNTTTTTTTTTCCCCACGGCCGTGCTGTCTAGGCCACACCCGTGGCTGGGCCATGGCCGAGATGTCTTGGCCACGCCCATGGCTGGGCCACGGCCGAGATGTCTAGGCCACGCCCGTGGCTGGGCCACGGCCTAGCCACACTTCGATTACCCGAGCTGTTGAATGGTTGGTCCGCAGTTACGAAGAGAAAGGCTTCAACGATATCTTTGTGAAAAAGAGAGGTAAAGGAGCTATGGTAAACGTAAAAATGCCCCTGCAGGTTATTTTCGTCTTAGTTTTAAAGTTTTGCTAAATTTGGTGGTCCTTGACCTTGGGAATACATTTCTGTCTGCTATGGGAGTCATACTGAAACAGATTATTGGTATTCCGATGGGAAAACCATCGAGTCCGGCTCTTGCTTGCCTGCTATGTGCATATAATGAATTTGACTTCCTTCGACAATTGGGGAATGAACGCAAAATGTTGTTTGGTATGAGATTAGTTGATGACGTCTCAGTACTGTCAAAATATCAGATTGGTTCCAACTATAGCATGGCTGTCGCGAAGAATAAACTGAAACAATTCCAGACTTGCTACGGCGACAACTTGACATTGGAATTGACGAGCTGCGGGGATACATGGGATTTTCTGGGATGTGTTATTAAGGTTTTCAAGCAACCATGCATGGTGCTCTCTGCGGCCGCCCATAAGAACGAACGATTTATCATTGGAGAAGGAATTCGTTTTCAGAGTCTTCAAGATTTTGGATCGTACTCTGTCAATCAACAAAAGATGTCTGTCATCACGGCATGTCTTCATCGGGCTAAGACCTTGACAACAATTCCAGGCGCTGATGCGTGTTTTCTATTTACTTTGAAAATGGAACTGCGTGCTAGGAATTTCCCTGACTTATATTTTGATAGCTGTCTGAGGAATTTTTCTGGGTACGATGCTTCACTAACTGGCATTTTCCCTACTGAACCTTTCCGTTGTCTATTTTCTGTCTTTCCTCCATCCTACTGCTGTTATGATGCGGGCATTCAGACTCGAACTTAGGACCTACCTTTTCCTTTTCACTTTGTCTATTTCGGCCCCCTGTCTATTTTTGCTATGTTAGTACTGTTAGATTCGAACTCTCGACCTGTCTCTTACTTTTGTTTTTTGTCCTCGTCTATTTTTTTGGATTCATTGAAACTCGAACCTGGGCAGGATTCGCTCCTCTCTTTTTCTTTCTAAGTAGGATTTGCTTCTCTTTTTCACTTTGTCTATTTCGGCCCTCCTCTTGATGGAAACGAGTCTTGAACCTGGTACCTGTTGAACACGAGCTATTTTTTTGGAGCAACCTCGTAGAGTTGACGACTTGTTAGGCTCTGTAGATATAAGTAGTTGTAAAACAGACTTTTCATTCAATCCTGCGCTAGGTATCAGTTGACCCCTGACGAAGCCGGACAGGCGACCGGCAGAAACACGGTGTAGGGTCTCATCGCCTGATTTGCGTCTGTGTCATATTATATATTTTTTCGACGCATACCTGTGCTCGGTTTTCTCAGTCTCAGTCTCTGTCTCATGTGTGGTGTGCTATGTGTATGCTACACTTTTTTCTGAACGATACTTTGTGTATCCCACTTTGACTAATGCATGTTACACGGCCTAGATGCATAGGCCACAACCTGAGGAAACGAGCCAAAACTGGGAGGGCCTGCTACGGGTGTGGCCTAGACAGCTCGGCCGTGACAGGCGCGAAAAAAAAAAAAAAAAAAAAAAAAAAAGTTGCAGACGAGGAAAAAAATAGAACAAAAAAAGAAAAAAGAAACACGACTGCCACCTCCCGTTTTTGCCAATTACTGAACTGGTAGGCCGTCGTCCTCCCACCTTACTGTTTTTCTTGCAGTTTCGAACTGGTCTTCGCGCAAGCTTGCAGTGGACTGTTATTCCTGCGAATTCGGAACTGTGCAGCAGTCACAGGCGCAGTTGTCTCTTGATCCTGTTCAGGGATCCTTCTGCCAAACGGAAGGAGGCGAGAATGTGTATATGATGTGATTTTATAACTTGCCAGGGGGAAAAGGAACCGGACTGATGCTTCCCAGGCTCCATATCTGGCTTGGTACAGAAGGCGACAATATGGGCAATATCGAAGGAGAGATGCAGTATCACACTGGATGACACGCGGAATTCCAGAGAGAAGGTATGGGCAGCAACCAGGAACCTCATGGAAGCGGAATTTTCAATTCAGAGGGACCCTGACTCAGAATAGCGACAGAAAGCGAAGTTTCAACATACCTAGCTGGTGAAAGCCAAGGTGGAAGCATGACAGGGACTATTTATCAGGTGGAAAGATTGGCATATCTCCGAAACTGCAAATGCAAGGCAGCGCAGCCAACATCAGGAACCCCAGGATCCCATCTGGACATAAGAGGCAGCAGTCAGATCTCAGAGGCAAAGTTAGTTCACAAAGATTACAGGCCGTAGTTGCCAATAATGAACTGCGATTCTTGCGTGCAACTAGGGAGAGGATCTGAGAAGGATGTGAGGAAGAACATCAAGCTGACAGTCAATCCTCCACAGATGGAGTAATCATTGCTAATCAATGCTGTTCAGGGATCCTTCTGCCAAACAGGAGGCGTGCATGTGTATATGATGTAATTTTATAACTCGCCAGGGGGAAAAGGAACCGTATTGATGCTTCCCAGACTGGATATGGGGCCAGGACCATAAGGACTTGTCTGAACTAAAACAAAACAAACAAAAAAAGATTGCTCTGCATCAAGCAAACAAAGAGAAATTCCGAGGACCAAAAACATTCATTAATAGACTAAACAAGGGCCTTACTACAACAACCAGGGAATGCAGGGTCTGACATCAGGCCTTCAATCCAACACAAACTTACCATACACCATGGCACATTCTCGCTTCCAGCGACATTCTCGCAAGGCAGAGCATGTCTTAGAATTTGTCTTGGTGCAGCAGCTATCTATGGCACCCTGACAGCCATCCCTTCTATCACAGCTACTAGTCATTTTACAAATCTTTGCTGCGCTGATGGAATTCCTTTCCACGATCTTTTCACATTCTGAAGCAACTCTGCCTGCTCTCTTGCAAATGCTACCACCTGAATC
This sequence comes from Chara braunii, assembly GCA_003427395.1. Taxonomy (NCBI): domain Eukaryota; kingdom Viridiplantae; phylum Streptophyta; class Charophyceae; order Charales; family Characeae; genus Chara; species Chara braunii. The sequence goes on from BFEA01000028.1 coordinate 3,547,677, forward strand.
AGAGATAACACAGAAAGGAAAAGGTGACTGGTAAGAACGCTAGCAATGCAAAGTATGTTACCGTAGCTCCCTTTTCTTTTCCCCTCCCCAAACGGAGCAGAAGGCGCAGAAGCAGAACTTCATTGGCTGAGGCCCTCAAGAAAAAAAGTTGAGTGCTGGCTGAAAATATATCCTGCAACCAAGGCTGCCGGAAAAATGAAGATCATCGGAATCAGTAAATTGTGTCCCCAGAAAGATTTGCAGAAACTTCGTACCATTTAATCCTTGAAGCCGACAATGCTCTGTCTAGAGAACCGGGAGAGGATGGTTTCCGAATACACACTCCGTATACATGGCACACATGGAAAAATCACATACCTCTTGAAAATTGAAACTCAAATCCGGACACACCTTGCACACGATGTCCATAGAACAAACCCTGCTACCGAAAACAAACAATAATGTACAAACCATACTTGCGGCGCATCAGTGCGGTGCGCGATGCGGTGCGCTGCGCGGTGCGTGGTGCGCACCTGTGCCGTGCGCGCACTCGTGGGCTATGCGCGCGCACTGATGCGCAGTGCGCTGCGCGGCACTCCAGTGCGCAGTGCGCCGGTGCGCTGGGGCGTGCGCGTGACGAGCGCACTTTCGCGCATGGTGCGCCGTGCAATACATGGAATTTTTTTTTTTTTCTACGTGATACACCTAGTTGACGAGTTTTGTCGAACGTAACATAGGGGTAAGTTGAGAGAGAGAGAGAGAGAGAGAGAGAGAGAGAGAGAGAGAGAGAGAGAGAGAGAGAGAGAGAGAGAGAGAAAGCACCTGTCTCTTATACACATCTAGATGTGTATAAGAGACAGGG
>BFEA01000028.1:3633002-3644713 GCA_003427395.1 Chara braunii
AAAAGCTCATAATTGACAATGCTGGAATAGTCTCATCATCATCAACGAAGAACCAATGTTGATATCCTATCTGGCGCTCGGCGCCCAGACTACGAATGGCAGATCCTATCTAGCCTAGACTACAATGCCGCTGATGACATCAACAGCTCCCCGAAGTACGAGCAGATCTCGGACAATGCCGTATGCTTCAAGCACCAGGTATGTCTCTCGYATCACTCACAACCTCATTCCCCAACTCACAGATGCCACTTGCACCCAAGGACCACCATGCGCCCCATCCAGCATACAGCAGCGCAGCTCGGCTATGGCTGCCTGCTCCTTCCAGCTCGCCCGTGAGCACGTGAGCCTGGCCAGCGTTAGCGCAGCATGCAGCATGTGCCCGAATCCCCCATGCGTGGGCTGGCCCTTTCCTAAATGGAAGTGGCCAGCCTGCTTGCATGCAGCCTGGCTGCGCTGGGCCCCTGCCCAGAAGCTTCCGGTAGGCCCAGGGAGGCTGAGCCTCAGACCAAACGAATCAGGCCCAGGGCCACCGACAGTTACCCGTGCCCAACTGCCTGCTGTCTGAGTTGGGTCTATGCTTCGTATCTCGCCCAGGGCCTGCCTTAGATACATTCGGTAAAGGAGGCCAGGGCCTGGGCGCCTTCAACCAACTGGCGCTGCGCAACTGCCTGAATTTTCCCCAGTTGCGGAGTAGTCCAAAATAGGCCTCTTGTCGTCTGTCGAGCCTGCCTTCACTTAGGGCGGCCAACCTGTTGCAAATAGGGGCCCAATAGGGCTTATCGAGGCCTTATGCCTCGCATTCCCTCCTCCATACTTCGCTTTTTTCTTTTTTTTTTTGAAAACGCCCCCTTCAGTGTTAGTGGTACTGGTAAGAGCAGACACCACTAGCACCTGGGGGGAGGCTCCATCTATTGGTGGGGAGCATCACCAGCTGGAAAATGGGTCCAGCGTCCCTTATACAGATTGAGTTTGGAATGTATCTGAGAAAAGACAAGTGAAAAAACGCCTGAGCAATAAATTAGAGGGGGAACCTCTTCACCCTGAGCCAGGCGCCAGATACCTACTACTGCAAACTGGTTCCTCCGTCCCTTGCCCTGCCCATTACCCCCCTTTCAGCCTTGGACTGCAGCTGCTGAAGATCTCTGCTGCGAGACATGTTCCTTCCTTCCCTAGCCCTACAGCGTACCCCTTCCATTTCCAAGGTGCATCGCCACCACCAGATAGCCCAAATGATGGCACGGCGTCCCATTTTAAACATATTCCTATCAATGGGGCCCATGCTTCGCAGAGGAGCGCTCTCCAGTCCCATGGCCAGGGCTGAGAGGCGCCTAAACGTCTCCAGAGGCGGTCCCACCATCTCCACAGCCATTTCGCTGTTGGGCACTGCAGAAACATATGTTCTATAGTTTCGGGGCATTTCCTAGCGTTCTGTCTATTAGCCAGTCGTTTGTTGGCAAACACTTGTGTTCCACCTGCCATTGTAATGAGGCAAGTTTTGCTGGCATAACTTTGTTTGCCTTAAACCATCTGACTGTCCTCAGCATATCTCTATCTATATTAAGGTGTGCCATCCAGCGCGTCTCAACCACATGCTTCAAGTTGACTCTTGGTCTTAACATTTGGTAAGTGGCTTTGACGAAGAGGGTGTGCAACCGCCTTTCCCCAGATCTGCCCCTTCCATATTGCAGGGTCCATCTCCACTCATTGGGATCTAATGGGAGGTCCTGTATTGGGGCATATTTGGTTTGTATGCCCTCCATTGGTCCACTTCTTTAAGGACCCTGATACGAAATACTCCCGACTTCGAGTACCATTTTGTTTCTCCTGGTTGTACTTGTTCCAAACGGTTATCTACCCTTATTCTAAAGTGGTTGACAACCATTTCTTGTTCTTCGCCCGCACCCGCAGGATGGGTATATACTACATTCCCGATCACCCCCTCAGTGCCCCTGAATCCTACCCAATCCCCTTCCATCACCGATGGCCCCTTGCGGAGGATCTGGATCCAATCCAGGGGGATAGCAAAAATGATCGTGTCCAGTGCCTCTCCCACCTTATGGCAATACCTCAGTTTCTCCCTCAATTGGTGTCCTGACAACCAGTCTTTATTTTCCTGATCCCAAATGTCTTTGACTCTCAGGATCCCATTCTTGACCCAACCTTTCCAGGGGTTCTCACTGTTGAGGAGTACCCTGCTGTGCTGGTCTGTAATCCATCGATTCCCAAAAGGGGCACTTTCTCTGGTAGGGGCAGCTTACGCCATATCCTAGGATAGTGGGCCAGAGGGGGTCCTTTTTCAAATCCTGCCTGGTTGCCTGTCTATCAGTCACTCCATTCCTAGCCCTCACTGATTTCCTGGGTATAGTCCAGTATCTGTCCTCGAGCCAGGACTCAGGCGCGAGTCCGGGAGGGGTTGGTGGTGCCAACCTGGCGATTTGCTGCAGTGTGAGGGGTCTCCATGGCGCCTGTGTAGCGAACAGCAGACCTTTTACCCATTGTAGGGCTAAGGCCATCACCTGTCTCATAGGATCAATGATCCCCAGACCCCCTTTAGACTTAGGTTGAATGACTGACCTCCAGGCTACTCTACTAATTGTTGTAGAGCATTCATGGTTTCCCCTCCATAAGAAGGTCGCCACCTGTCTTTGAAGGGAGGCGGCTGTAAGGGTTTTAGTGGACTCTCCGTGCAGATTTGGGACTTGGGGTGGGGAGACTTTTCAGGGGGATTGGAGGGCGTCTGATGTGGGTATATCTGTGTTTGGGGAAGACCTGGTGCGGGTCAAAATGTGGTACGAAGGTGGGAGGTTGCATTTTAATAGGTGTCCAGATTTTTAGTGGTTATTCAGGACATAATGGGGCTGCTGATGTCTGGATGTTTCCTAGGAGGAGGGGGTGATGGATTTGTTAGGGGAAGGTCCTGTGCTCGGAGGTGTCTTGGTATGGGACCTATCATGTCGTCGTAATCTTGTTGTGGGTTTGGCTCTAGATTTGCTCTTCAGGCTCGGATCCTCTAATCTGCTGCATCTTCAGGCAATGTGTTGGAGTCAACTGGCGGAGGGGTTGAAGTAGTCCTTAGGGAGTGAGCGGCTCATGATCACTTTGTGTTGGTATGACTAGCCAATCTTTGAGGACCAGTCTATCTCCCTCGATTGAGCCTAGTTTTTTGTTGCCTAGCCTTGTGGTCGTGAATTTCCTGATGATTTCTGTTCTTTTATCCGGTGTTTCCTGAAACTGTTTTCTTGTTTTGTTCCATATGGCCTGTATCTCTGTTTCAATGATTTGTTTGATGATGATGAGGGGGTTCTCGGGCTTGACGCTGATATCCTTGAAGTTTGTTGTACATCTCCTTTTCCAAATTGCCATTGGGTGCCTTTTCTGATTTGCGAGAAAAGGAAGAGTTCAAATCCTTTAAGAGGGGGGGGTTGTTCCTTGTCTAGGAAAAGGGTAGTGGGGTTAATTACTATCTTACTGTTGGAATGTTTGTTCCAAGCCATTTCTACGGCGTGCCATAGCTGTTTGGCTTTTATGCAGTCTATAAAGCAGTGGTTAAGGGATTCGTCGGCTTGTGAATTACATACCCTGCACCATGTTGTTTGTTCTGATCTCTCTTCTTTTCTTCTTCTTTGTGATAGCCATAGGTTGACAAGGACTGCCCTGAAGGTTATGAGCCATAGTAGGCTTGCTAGCTTGGTTGGTTTTGTGCAGAAGATCGAGGACCAGACTGGTTTGATGGTGGGTATTGGAACCGAGCTTCCTTCTTTTTCCCATCTTGGTACCGAGGTTGGTTTTGAGAACAGCTTGTAACCCGGTTTAGGGGTGTAGTCGGTTAGCATGTGGTGGTGTTCAACGAGGGATTGAGGGTTTGATGTACTCCAGGATTCGGTTGGGTCGATTTCCACATAGGGTAGTTCTGTTTCTGGCTTGTAGACCCTGTTTCTGTCTCCTTCGATTACTCTGGTTCTTCTGAGGGTACTAACCTTAAAAGCTCCTTTTGCTCTGCTTTCCTTGTTGAGGACTATCTTGAAACCAATACTTAACCCTTTTTTATTTTGTGGGTCTTCCTCTACCTACTCGCAAGTCAGTTTCTACTTGGATGCATTCCACATCATAAGATCCATCCACAGTTTCCTCTTGGATGCGTTCCACATCGTAAGATCCATCCATCTCAGGCCGTATTGTTGATAATCTTCAAGAAGGGAACTCGTCAAGACTATGTAGAGGGCAACAACTTTGAAGCATGGAAGACAGGGTAAGTCTTCAGATGAGGTGGTACATCAACCTCATACAATACACCATCCGCATCACTGCAGACTCTGAATACTCCCAAGGTCCTGGATATGCAGGTAGGAGTTTTTGTGATATTCCTTCTTTAGGGGTGAACTCCTTTGAACTGACCCAAACAAAATCTCCTCCTCTGAATACTCCTTTGAACTGACCCAAACAAAATCTCCTCCTTGGAACTGCGGACGGGCTGCGACAGTGGCACAACCAACAACAGAATGCAGTTCCACCTCAGCTTAAATGCCACATCAGCGAGCTCTCATCATCCAGCGTACACCCCTAATGTCACCACATAGCTTCCTGGCGCGCTCACACGACCCTGGGCCGCCTACCGTTCAATGCCCAAGCCTTATTACTGCCCCACACCTCATGCGAAGCACCGAATAGCTATTGCAAAGAACCAATGAGCGCAGTTCGAACCAGCTCCGATACCAAATTGCAAGGAAAATGAACAGAAGCGAGATGACAATATTCAGATTGCACAATCACATTGAAAGCCAGATCGTAACACAGTGTTGAAAAAGTAGCATTGCACCAATATGACACCAATGGAGAATAGTAGCACTGAAAGCCAATGTCAATGAGAGCTTGCTCTCGCCACCACCAACATATGTGTCCAGTCCCTATCTCCCTATCTGGCGCTCGATGCCCAGCCTACTCCCTACACAGCTACTACTAGCCTACTAATTGACAATGCAACTGTTGATGTCAGCAGCACCCGAAGTACTTGAAGATGTCGCCCATGCAGAACCATCGCCAATACCAGGTGTGTGCCCTCACATCATCATCATCATCATCCTTCTCTCTCTCCCTTGACTCTCTCCCACGTCTTCCTTTGTTGTACACCCGAAGACCACCCCTGCGATCCAAGCCCGCCAGCTATGGAGGCTGGGCTATGGCGCTGCCCTCAGCAGCGCCCTCCTTGCACGATCGCACGTGCTTGCACCTCGCCTCTCAGCGCTAGCAGCAGCCCACGAGCTTCAGCTCCAGCAGCACTGCCGCCAGCATGCGAGTGCCCGAATGCCTGGCCAGACAGCGAGCTCTTTCCTATATGGAAAGAGCCTGCCTCGTTCGGCAGCCTGGCTGGACTGGCCTGGGCCCAGAAGCTTCCGGTAGGCCCCAGGATGCTGCGCCTCTGGTGCAGCTACTGGGCCTCATTCGGTTGGGCCTCCCAACTGTCTGTGTATGAGGCTGCGAATCTCGCCCAGGGCGTGTGCTTTCGGAAAGGCCTAGAAGGCCTGGGAATTTCCACACTGTTCGGCCTGTGTTTTCCTTCAACCACTGGCGCGACGAAACTACCTGGACCCCAAATATGAATTTGACAGCTTAGGGCCTCTGGCGATTTGTTAGGCCCTCCTTCACTTAGGGCGGGGACATTTGCTGCAGGGGGGCCCTTAGGCCTGCCGAGGACCCATATCCTCGCATTACTAGCAATCGATGATAAATAATAGAATTCAATGGGGTCCTGCAATATAGAAAAAAAATTCCGCTTAGATTATTCTCTTTCTCTCTTCTTTACCTAATTACGTTTCCTACTCTTCTCTCTCTTATTTATTTGTTTCGGTTTCACTTGCAACAGGAGGTACCAGTCCATGTTAAGGGTAAAAAGCATTTTTTTTTATTTTTTACTTATTTATTTATTCTTATTTTTGTTTTGAAGCCCAGGGTGTTGTAGAGGCCAAGGACCAGACCCGTGGTAATTGAGATAGAGAACCAGTAAGTTGATCCCTACTGAGGACAGCGCCCTTTGAATATGTTCTCGAGCTTGTTGGCTCCTAGGTGCATTTCTAGTTTTGCTGACGATACTGACATGGTTTGTCTATCCTGGTCTGCTTCGATCGTAGATGCTTTCGATCGTAGATGCTTCTCCACCTCTCTCTGCTCACTGTCCCTATCGTTATTTTCATTCTAAAAAACTCTCGACTAGTGAAACAGGTTTTTACTCTTCTACCCTCTTTCCCTTTGCTCCTTGTCTTTCTTTGCTTGGTGCTAAACGGGCAGTTGTCTATCCCGTTTTCCGCGCTGACAAAGAGCTTTTCCGGATTCTTTGTGTCACCAAAAACCAAAAGCCCGTTTTCCCTAAATGAATGTATTTCCTGTCTGTCTTCGGTCTGTCATGAATCGAGTCCTGTTTCTAACTATAGTAAGCATGCTCCCGCTACGTCTGGTCTAGCGTGTTTGTGTTGTGGGAATTTCTGTCTTAGCTGGTCTGAGAACTCATGATGATTACTCGCTCTAAAGCCGTGCACTTCCTCGGATGGCTGTCGCTCTCCTCCTCTTGAATGCCTGTCTTTTCTCTCGTCTTTTCACTGTCTTCCCATTGCCCCTTGCACACTGTGGGTACGCTGGGTACAAAAAGTAAGGCTGTTTGAACTAACCTTGGTCACCGAGAGGGGACACTCTAACCTTGTAAGTTATGATGATGTTGTAAAAGTTATTGCGCCTCTCCCTTTTTGCCGTGATGCTCCCTTGCTTGTCCTCTTCCCCCATGTCTTTTTCCTTTGATTGGAAAAGGTTCCGTCTCCCTTCTTTTTCCCTTTTCCGGGTTTCCCTCTTTGTTTTTTTGTCCTTTTCTATTCATAGAACGTTCCGTCTCTCCTTTTCTTTCCCTGGAGTTCCCTCCCTCTTCCTCCTCCTCCTCTCCCTTGTCTTCGCATTGTCGGTTGCATAGCTCGGGGGAGCCACACCCTGAGGTGTGGCGTGACGTGGCATCCAGCGCACTCGCTCTTTGCTTTCCCTACCACAATTACTCGAATTTGAAAAGTGAGAGAAGACGCGCGCAAACCGCGCGCGCGGCGGTTTCCCGCTGGGCACGGAAAATCTTGTCGGCGCAGATGCGTGAATCAGTGCAGGTTGGTAGCGCTCACCGTACCAGCGCTAGCGCACAGTCAATATGAACTGGAGGCCCAAGTCCTGGTCCTATGATCTGGCCTAAAACAGCCTTCCTAGGTCCCTACCAAACGTCCAGGCCATCCTGCCGATACTGCAGAAACCTGAGGATTGGGTGATGCACAAGCAGACAAACGCCTGGTCCAGTTTTTTTTGGTAAACAACACGAGGTAATGCTACGGGTACTGGTAGGAGAAGGCACCACTAGCACTCCCGGGGAGGCTCCATCTATTGGTGGGGAGCGCCACCTGCTGGAAATCCAGTCCAGGCCCCAGGGTCCCTGAAGATTGTAGTTTTTGTTTGAACAGACGTTTGACTGAAAATGAGCAGCACACTGCAGGGTCTACCTACAGAAGAACTACTGTTTTTTTTGGATATAAAGAAACAGTATTTGTGTAGAACCTTGCCAAGAGGCTTGGTCGTGGGTAACCGGTGTTTGATATCGGATGCAAATGTACAATTGAGCCACAATCATTTTGGCAGAACATATGTACATTTGAGCTATTTTATTTGTTGTGTACTTGTAAGAACTTGTGAGAGGAGTGTGTGTGGTAGTATGCAATTGAATACTTTTGTGATGGACTACTGTGTGGAACGTATATGAAGCCTGGCCAGCCGGCCCGGCGGTGTGTTGCAGTGTGGTAGTGGTGCTGCACACTTGAGTCTCGTTTGTTTGTCCAGCTTGCGATGTGCCACGGGTGCGTTCCCATTCCTCAGTTGCTGTAGCATATCAGAAAGTGAAATTCACTGAGAGCCTAGGATTTAGCAATGACGAAAGTGGCAATAACCAGCAGCATAGATGCAACATTCACAAGATGCCAATGTGCACAATGCAACGAGTAAACCAACGAGAAAACAACAACAACACATTTGTATCATCATCATCATCATCATCATGGGCTGGGAAGCAGCGCAGCGGAAATATGTAGTAATCACAGGACACGCGGACAAACAACATGAAAGGGAGAAAACTTCGGAAGGGCAAGACATCAGAAAGATAGCCCTTCCGCTCACACACATGGGGAGAGATCCATAGACATGTGAGAGAGAAGGGGGAGGGACATAGGAGGTAACCAAGTCCAACCCAAGTCTGATCTCCGAATGTCGTACACAGTTCAATCCCACTGTAGAGTGTAAGTCCGATCTGAATGTCGTGTCCAATAAGGCAGAATGCCGTGTCCAAACAATGTCTGCAGTTACCTCTATCTCTACTCTGATAAAGAAGAGGAAGAAGAAGAAGAAGAAGAAGAAGAAGAAGAAGAAGAAGAAGAAGAAGAAGAAGAAGAAGAACTTCGGAGGAGTAGAAGGAGAAGAGGAGAGGAGAAGACGAAGAAGAAGAAGAAGAAGAAGAAGAAAGCTAGGCGCTTTCTGCACTTACCTGGCGATGGCTGAACTTGCAGGTACCGCGGAGCCAGCTATGGCGCTGGTACAGGTAAGTCCTCTTCTCTCTCTTTCTCTCTCTCTAACTCCACTACTCTCCTCGGCGCTGGACTCCTCCAGCGCTGTGCCTCATTGCCGGTGAGCAGCGCAGCTGCAGTCTCGAAATAGCGCAGCAGGGAGTCTCCAAAATAGCGCAGCAGCGAAGTTCCTGAACCAGCATAACGCTGGATTTCTCCTGGTACCTTCTGTCCAGAACTGGGCGTTGGCCCAGCTTAAGTAGTGCTGGGCCGGACCCAGTGAGTCCACGGCCTGCGTTCTGGACCGTGCAGATCGAAACTCCGATCCACGGTCCAGATCGCAGGCTTCGAAACTGGTTCAGTCCTTGGCCTAAAAACGGCCTGCCTGGGTCCCTACCGGACGTCCAGGCCTTGCCCAGGACTGGGCCTGTTCGGTACCTGGTCCGATTCAGGGCCTGTGCGAATGCATTTGGGCCTGAACGTCGGTCCAGGTCCGAACGGTCCGAAATCTGTCCGAAAACAAAAAAAAGGTCCAAACGTTTTTAGGAGCTCAGCCTCTGGGCCTGAATCTGGCCCTGGTCCTAAAACGTGTACCTGGCCACAAAACGGACAACAGTACACACGTTAGAAAAACAGCAGCAAATAAATAAATAAAAGAATATAAAAATAATCTAAAGCTGGCGTTTTTCTGATGCAGACCCAAGTAAAAATGCCATAGGGCCTTCAGGTTGCGGTGACGCGACCTGGGGGCCCTATTCCAACCTCGGGGCCCGTGAGGGGCCCGTGTGTAGGCTTTCAGCATGTAACAGTTGCCTTTCCAGCGGGATGGAGTCCCCTCTGCTGGCCCTTGTGTCTCTTCTATCCTTCATACTTCCAGGTTGCACTCAAGAGGAGTCCCCTCAATCGCCTTTCCAGCGGGAGGACTTGAGGGCGCAGAGGGGGGGAAAGGGGGAAAGGATTTGGGGGTTTTGGGGTTTGGTGGGGTGGGTATGGAGATGGGTGAGGTGAAAGGATGGGCGGGAGAGGGCGCAGAGGAGGACACAGAGGTCGATGTTGATCACGGGATCAGAACAAAGTTAGTAGATTGGAAATATGGACGAAACTGAATCTGGCCTGAATCAAAACCCAGTGGTCCGAACAGGCATTTGCCTGTTCGACAAAACAAAAGCTCCAAGACGACACATCACAGCCAGACAAAACTCATCCTTAACTCAATCAGCAAAAATAAATACATAACGAAAGAAATCCTGAATAAAAGGGACAAGATATGAGCCTGGGCCTAAAAAGTGTCTGTGGCCCTCCCAAGTCACGCAGCAAGAAGGCTGCACGGCCTGGGGGCCCAGAGGAGAAATGACAGGCCTAAAAAGGGACCATGTAGGAGCCACAGGATGCTACAGTGGGAGAGTATTGAAATGCCGGTCCGAGAAGCTGCAAGACAGAAAGAAACAGAGATGGACCAAAAAGTTGGAAAAAACAATGAAATTATGAAATGACCTTGTGGTGTATGAATAACAACTGGTCCAATTGCAGCTTCATTTGCACAGCTAGGAGTGCACAGTGGCGAAGTCTTGAAATGCAGGGTCTGAGTAAGCTGAAAGATGTAGAGAAACAGAGATTGAGAAGGCAGATGCTTGTGTGAATTGTCCGTCTTCTCCATCTTGTTCACCACCTCCTCCTTTTCACCTCCTCCATGTGGCTCTCGTCACAAGAACACATAAATTGCTTTAGCATTCGCATGGCCTCAAGCAAAATCCTGACCGTTGTATTTCATTGTGCCAATAGGATTATAGGAGAACATCACAGTCTTTTTATTCTTTTCTACACTTACTATAAGAGTAACTTGCTTTGGTCTCTCAACCATAATGAGGAGATGCGTTGGAGTGTGTACTCATTGTAAGCTTTATGATTTGCCACTGGAAAAGGAACCGGACTGTTTGGTTATTAAAAAAAAAGGGCCAGGTAGCCCTGGGTTCACTGGACCACACTATGACCTTACAAAAATGATAATGGTGAGAACCTGGCCATCGTACCACAGTTGACTGGACCGTGCAGAGAATCTTTTCAGAGGAAACACAGTCCTAATAGGGCCAGGTAGCCCTGAGTTCACTGGAACCACACTATGATCTTACAAAAAATGACAATGGCAAGAACCTGGCCACCGTGCCACAGTTGACTGGACCGACTAATGCTCAATCACTTCTGCTAGACCGCAAGCATTAGGGCCCATTATAAACGGAAGTTTGGAATAGCTTCGACTGATTTATGACGATGGTGGAAGAGGAACAGGACTGCTGTGCCCCAGAGAAAAAGGGGACAGGGAAAAATAGAGAAAAGAAAGGAAATAATAAAAGAGTCAGGCTCATATATGCCTTAACAAGTCTAGCCCACCAGGACCTGACTGTCAACCAATCTAAATTTGTTGGCATTGATTGACTTACAGCTGGGTCTTCAGCGGGAACTCCAATCGATTCACATGTTTTCTTGATTCCCTCCTTGCTCTGGTCTTCAGAATTAAGTATCTTCTTTGCATGTATGAGGCAATCTCTGCATGCCTCGCACGAGTCAACACAGATAGACATGGAAGAACTGCACGTCCGCCCTAGAAGATCCTTCACATCTGCACACTTGGTGGTCCTATAGCACGGGTCCTTTGCTGTGACAGGGTACCGAACACAAATCCCAACAGAGGGATTACACCGTTTACACGCGATGGCATGGTTAATCATGTGACCTCATTATCCACTTGAAAATTACAACATGATTTGTGATTAGATATTTGTGAACGTTGAGGAAAGGGCAACCTATGAACATGTCCATGAGATGAGAGGTCAACACGTCCACAGACTCCAAACTTCCTTGTTCTGATAGATCCTCATTAAACTTAATTCGTTAAATAATAAAGAACTTAAAATTCAAAACATACTTGCGGCGCACTGGAGCGGTGCGCGATGCGGTGCGGTGCGCCGTGCGGAATGCGCGCGGTGACACCGGGCGCGCACGAGGTGCGCCATGCACGCAGCGCATGGGGACGCGCTACCCCTGCAAGGTGCGCACTGTGCTCCATGCCTCAATTCGGCGTGTGTGTGTGTGTGTGTGTGTGTGTGTGTGTGTGTGTGTGTGTGTGTGTGTGTGTGTGTGTGTGTG
>BFEA01000028.1:3735301-3747200 GCA_003427395.1 Chara braunii
GATCTCTACCACTCCGATTTTGGAATGGCAATCACAGTGATCGTCTGTTGGGATTGCAGACATCACCGGCTGGATGGCATACCTGTTTCAGACTTCGGGAAAGCAATATCTGTTCGTATTAGGAAATGATGAAATCGCTACCGTTGATTTAAAAAGAACACCTCTTTATTCACGAAGGGCTTGTCATTTCTTTTAGTATATATACTGTCACTCTTTTTAAAAGGGCGACGGCCTTGAGATGTCATCTTCAAAACTGAGCAGTCCCAGGAAAATTCAGAGTTATTGCCCCAGGTATGTTCAGAGTTATATACTCGTCTGAGTTGATTGGAATCGAAGTGATGAGTGTATCAACTGAGCTAGGCCCGGCGGTGGTATATATGTACTCTTAACTCGTTCAAATGCTCAGATATACAGTAAGTATTACGGTCACATATTTTACCCCTTTGGTGGGCATTTAACTTTTCTTTACGTTCCTGGTCGCAATTTCGGCGTTTTTTGAACCGAAATCGTCAGGGCTTACCGGGTTCCCACCTGTAAGACCTGACGATTTCGGTTATAAAAACGCCGAAATTGCGGCCAGGTACGTCACAATTAAATGCCCAAAGGTCCCACCTGTAAGACCTGACGATTTCGTTTAAAAAAACGCCGAAATTGCGGTACGTCAAAGTCAAATGCCCAAGGAGTTTTTTTGTACTGTTTGTCTGTTTGTAATTACTATTACTTCTTGTTTGTGAAATAGTGAGAACGCGCAAAGAAATCGAATACGGTCAAAGTCATATAAGTCATAAAAAATGGACGATGACATGGTTTTGTGCTAACAGTGTGTGCAGAGCTGTGGCCCACTTCTCCTCGTCATTGTGATTGTAAATATTCACTACAGAGTTCACACACCTATGACACGCCACAGTATTGTGCCTCCGGCAGCCAGGGATGATGTGTGATGAGCATGTGTTGTATGTTCTCCTGTGGTCGGTTTTCGGGCCTCGCTGCTCCACTCAGCAAATGTGAAAAGGACAAACTATGGCGGGTGTATCTTCGCACGAACTTCCGGTATGACTAGGGGTGTTTTGGCATCCCTAGGTAGACTGGCATTTTTAGGGGAAACCTATACGACAATAAGCTTTTGGGTTTAGGATGGCTTTCCCCCCCCCCCCTCCTTCCCTTTATTTTGAAAGGGAGCAGCTCCTGGGTGGGATGACATTTTTGGACAGAACCTATGTGGAAAACTTCTTGGGCTTCTGGTCTTTCGTATGACTACCGCAGTGCTCAGAATATGTAGCTATTCAGCTGCACCACTGTTGTTTGTCTGTTACTCCGCTATGCGAAATACTGTTGTTTGTCTGTTGTGTGCAGTGATTTTCAACTATCCCTTCTCCCTCGTCGGCAGTGTCATCCTCATCCCGCTTTTTCCTTGATGACTCTCAATCATATCATGTTACGTAGCTTCCGCTCGACCTCCTGTCTCTGTTCCTCTCAAAAGACTCTTTGCAGGTCTGCTGCTGTGCTCTGTCCCCTCTGTGCAGTGTTTCTCAACTCTCCTTTCTTCTTTGTTGTCGTTGCTGTCCTCCTCCTCCTCGTTCCTCGATGACCCTACTTTCCTTTATTCTTCTTCGTTGTAGCTTCTGCTCAACCTTGCTACCGTGCTGTGTTTCCCTCTGAATGATTACCAACTCTCCTTCGCTTGTTGTCGTTCTCTTCCTCCCCTGCGCCGTCCTCCTGTTCCTCCCCCGGCCTTCGTCTTTTACTTGAGAACTCTCAATCATCATATGTTACTTAGCTTCTGACCAATCTCTTGCGTGTCGACCTAGCTTCCGATCAATCTCTTGCGTGTCTGCAATATAACTGCAAAGTTGACATCGATCTTTTCATACAGAAATTCGGAACATGTTTTTTGGGTATGGTATAAGTTAGTTGCTATTGCTTGCTTGCTTGTACCTTTCCAACCGTTAGTCTCACCCGACCGTTAGTTTGAAACACGTTTTTGGGTATGGTATAAGTTAGTGGCACACCTTTCCAACCGTTAGTCTCAACCGACGAAGCGCAGACGGATTCGATCTGTTAATCTTTGAACGAAGAAAGTAGAAAGACGATTAGCATGAATGACCCCTGTGCAACGATAGAACACACACACACACACACACACACACACACACACACACACACACACACACACACACATATCGAGAAACGGTTTAATATTTTCAAAACAGGGGGTATGCTTCGCTGTTGACGAACAGTTAGCATGATGGTGACAAATACTCAGCGAGGTTCGATTTCACTGAGCATTTCTGACACAGTCCGTACGGAGACGATTTATAAAAAAGTAGAACTGCGGGACGGATAGGTCGTACAGCGGGTGGTATGAGCCAGCGCATTGTAGTAGCTCCGCTCAGTATTTGCGGGCTCCATTCTATAGGTGGGGGTGCTATTGAAAGGACGATTCTGTTTGATTTTCTTTTTGCTTAAGTGCAAAGTTTCTTGGTTAAGACTACTTCAGGTGGTGGAAGATAATGATTGTATTCAAATTCAATTGTTTTTTTTTGGGGGGGGGGGGGGGGGGGGGGCGGGGCGGGTAATCTAATGGATACATGATTGGTCGTGCAGGTCGCAGGACTGCCAGGTGTCACGAGTGCATGGTTCGAGAAGCGGAGGGAATCAGTTGACGCTGAGAGGAATAAGAATGCAGAGCGAATGGTCTATGTATGCCAACTCTGTGGCAAGCAGTACTCCTCAAAACAAGCACATGAGCAACACCTAAACTCCAAGGCGCACTTAGTGAAGTTGTCGGCTTCTCCGTCGTCTGTGGAGGGACGGGTAATCTCTGTCGTTCGACCTGCCCCTTCACGAGATTCCTCAGTGCAACAAGCGGGCGCCAGCAGATCTGAGCCTTCATCGGCTCGATCTGGCCCTGTAGGTGGGGAGAGGTTGGGCGACGGCAAAGGTGAAAAAGAGAGTGAGGTGGACGATGAAGACTCAGACGAGGAAGGAGAATGGACTGTGGTTGAAAATGAATTGGAGGCGGCAGAGGCACTCGCTCAGATGAGTATACACGGAGAAGATGACGGTGGGGGTGGGGGGAGTCGTAGCCGCGCGGTTGCGTCTCCCAGTAGCAAACGACAAGAGGATGATGCTAATGGGACTGAAGAAGCAGAAGCAGGACGGACTGAAGATGATGAGGAGTGGGATCCCTGCAATTGTATGTTCTGCAGGAAAGCTCACGAAGGCGTTGACGAATGCGTGGAACACATGCACAGAGAACATGGATTCTTTATCCCAGATGCAGAGTACTTGAAGGACTTGACTGGGCTGTTGGAGTACCTCTGGCTCAAGGTCAGTGCATGCTTAGCTAGCCTTTCTTTGGTAGCTACTAGCTGTATAGCTTTTTCCACTCGATCTCCTCTTCTTTTTTTGTTTTCCTTGGGTCTACTTTTGTCTTCTCCTCTCCTTGTCTATTCTTTGCTCTTCGTTTCTACTGTTTTGCCTTTTTCTCTGATTACCTCTTCTCTTTTCTTTTCTTCCTCTCTTTTGGTGTCTTCACGCACTGGCCCCTCCCCTCACTCCTCCTTTTGCTGCTCTCTTTGGTGTCTTCCCTCGCTGCCCCCTTTACTCGCTCTTTTTTTGGGTGCTCCTTTCTCTTCTCTCTGTTGTCTGTTTTGTCTGCTTTTCTCCTCTTTCTCCCTTTTTCTTTAATAGTTTTATTCTTTTGTTTTCTTTTCTCCTCTTCACTTTCTCTCTCCTCTGTGCCTCGTCAGACTCGCTCACGCTCTTCTTTTGCCCTTTGTTCTGTGTGTCTCTTGATCTTCTCATCCTCTCCTCTTTTTCTCTTCCTGTGATCTTAGTTCAGTTCATGATGGTATGCCCAAGTATAAACATGAAGCACGATTGTTTAAAACAAACAAACAAACAAAAAACCATGGAGCACGAAGCACGAAGCAAGGGGCGCGAGAATATCAGAGAAAACAAGAGGAAGACTGGTAAAGATGAATAATACGGACAAGAATGCCCTTAACCCACCAGTGCATGTGGCCCTCCCTTAAAACTTGCAGCCGTATACGCACGGCGAAGGAGGGTACAGGGGGGGTGTGCAAAATTCCAAGTGCGCCAACTTTGACGATTTTTAATTCTGATTTGTGGCAATGAAAAATTATGGGGAAAACAAAGGCTCGCGTGTACTGGTTGGTTTCATCTCGCCAAATCACCTCCTCATCCTCATTCTCTGTCTCTTTCTCTTTTTTCCTTTTTTTTTTCTTTCTGTTTGTCTGTCTTCGTAACAAACAAAACGTGGGTCAACAGAAATGAAACTCGGAAGTAAGATAGATCTCCACAGCAATCGCTGCTGTGGAGAGAACTCTCATACACCCCCTCTCTCTCCAATCTCTCTCGCCTGTCTCGCATCACATCATCTGCCGTCTGGCAAGACCTCATCCTTGCCACAGCTGATGTACAGACAACAACATGAGAGACCTCAGACCCGTACAAGACCGAAAACACAGTCCATGCTTCCAGATTGTCTCAGCAGAGCATTGACAAAACGAGGGTGGGTGGGGTTTCGTGAGGTACAGGACTGGAGAGCAAAAAAGGAAAAAGAAAAAGAAGGGGGGCGGGGGAGGGAATGGAAGACCAAAAAAAGGGGGGACTTTGATGTGCGTCATGCTTCCGGATGGTCTCAACGCGGTCCAGCCCCCAAGGGGCTTCTTTGATCCAGATCCATTACCAGACTGAAAAAACTTGCGGTCATCATAACTGCCAGTAAGTCTTCACCTTGGATTGCCTTCTCTATGCCCTTCGTCTTTTTCTTATTCAAGCCCACGGGCTCGGAATATGAGGAAGTGGATGATACCCATCCTTCCCCTACATCTCCATGGCCCTGGAGGTATTCTACTCCTTTCTTTTTTGGGGCCCAGGGTCTCTATTTAATGCTTTGTTTAACAGAAAGGCGGGCTCTACTCCAAATTACCTTGGTGATAGAGAATTGCATCGGTCGTTCCCCTTTCTTTTATTCCCCCGAGGTGCTCCCTTCAACCGACCTTGTCTTGGGCCTTCCCGGCACCCCCCAGGGTCCTACTGGACTGAATTTTTCGCAGGAACTCTGCTATTCAGTCTGCAGGTTTCCCAAGATTCTGGACGAACCTACCCCACATACTGGCTTGGTTCACGGCTTGTGCCCGGGTCCGTTGTTTGTCTAGACCTACCGGATTGGAAAATGCGTGACAAATTGGACCTTGAAGTGCATACTCGCACTTCCGTCTTCCCCCGAACATAACACATGAGATGTAAATGAATACAATGCATAGGTTGCTTTCTATTCGAATACAATGCATGTGCGTCCTATTCAAACAGCCCTGATTTTAGAGTACAATGCGTATGCGTTCTTTTTGAATTTGTTCAATTTTTCAAAAACTCGAATACAGCGCACGTGTTATGTTTGGGGGAAGACGGTACGGTTTTACTGGATGACAGTGGATGTATGTTTGCTGGCTAGATTCAGCTGAAAATGCCGAACTGGGAATATCCGCTAACCAGTCCATAATCGATATGCCATGCATCATGATGTGCGTGGATAGGCCCATAATAGCTGTGAGGTACGCGGAAAAAGGAAAGCTGACGTATCTTCTTTCTGCATGCCGCATTTCTCCTCTCCGTCCAGTGCGGCTGCTCTTCCACTTGTAAGTCAGGTGTGGCAACATCATGCACTTTATTTGTCATTATCGGCACAGACTGAGAGCTCTGCAACCAGTGGAAAACCAATGCATGGATTAATGTTGTGAGAGATGTATTGTAGATGCATCCTCAGTGTGTGAGCGTATTTGATATTCATTCACTTGTTCTTCTGCTCTCTCTCTCTCTCTCACACACACACACACACACTTACATGGAAGAATGGGGTAGCTTCTAAGGTGTTTTAAGCAGTAGTGCTCCTGGTGTCGCGTGAGATCTTGCGGAATTTGGCATAGTACTTGCAGTGGCCTCGCTGTAGCGCTAGGACATCATCTGATTCTGCAGGTTGCGCGGCAGGGGGAGATTCATGGCACTCTTGGTGTTGCTTGCAGCTCCTGCGGTGTATTTTTGATTTGTGGTGGCGTTGTAGGCCGTCGCAGAGGGCTCTAAAACTTTTTTAGACCGTTGGCATGTGCGGTCGGTGCTTTTTTGTTAGTGGAGCCTTTTTGTGTTATGTTGGTTAGTGGTTTTGTGGGCCAACGTGGAGGGCTCTCCAAGCCTTTTCGGACCTATGGATGATGTCTTGCTGGTGGAGTCTGCCTTAGGTAAGTTGCTTCTTGCCCTCCACCCTTTTATGGATCAAATAAATATATGTATATATCGTCAAACAGAGCTGCCCGGTAAAGCGTAGGCAGAGAGGGAGAAGAGGACAAAAAACAATGTGCAAGTGTGCCACTTCGGCGGCAGACGGGTGTGTGGGCACTTGGCGCTGAACCACACAAACGTGGCCAACCTTGCATTTTCTATTATATTGTCTATCTATACTTTTTTGTTAGGGATGGTTTGTTATGATTTGTGGAGGAAATGAGAGAGAGAATTTGGGGATGGTTTGTTATGATTTGTGGAGGAAATGAGAGAGAGAATTTGGGGTGCTTTAACAACACACACACACACACACACACACACACACACACACANCACACACACACACACACACACACACACACACACACACACACACACACACACACACACACACATGAAGTCCTTGGTTTTACGGAAGTTGCTTCTTGCCCTCCACCCTTCTATGGATTAAATAAATATATGCGTGTATGTATATGTGCAAGTGTGCCGCTTCGGCGGCAGACGGGTGTTTGGGCACTTGGCGCTGAACCACACAAACGTGGCCAACGTTGCATTTTCTATTATATTAGCTATGTATATGTTTTGTTGTGGATGGATGTTTTGTCTGATTTGTGCAGGAAATGAGAGAGAGAATTTGTGGTGCTTTAACAACACACACACACACACACACACACACACACACACACACACACACACACACACACACACACACACACACACACAGAGTCAAATGCATCCTGGGCAGACTGTCGCGGTTCAACCTCCTGTGAGTCGGTGAAAGTCCGACGAAACAGTCTGGTACCGTCATGCGTTTTTTGAGTTACACAAGCTCTCTGTGGACGTGCGTGGACACAAGCTGCACTTGTGTATAGTGTCCAGATTACACCATGGAGTTACAAACACTGATTCACACATTCCTCTTGTCAAGCCGAAGAACAGTATCAGGTTTGTCGAACTCGAACTAGCAGTTCTGTTGGACGAAACATAGCCTCCCTGGCTCGAAGCAGCTCTCTGATTATAGTTGTGCGGCGATATATATAGAACTGCTAGAACAATGCTGTGGTCAATAGACCACATTCAAGACCCGCCCAGTAGCAGCCGTCAGAACAAAGGCCAACCAATGCCGAACCACAATCTGCAATGGTGCACTAATTATGTGGACCTCATCTTTATTTCTTTTCCCTAAGTTCACTCGGCCTAATTTGCTGGATTGATCGATGCTGAGGCTTTCTTTTACGCTCCCCAAGTGACTGAGCCTGAGTGTATTCTACCTCTTGTAGCATATATGGCCCTCTGCGTACTTCTCAAAGGAGGTTTAACCAAGTCAGCTGTTCGCGGCAAAAATCGCAAGAATTGGGAAATTTTTTTACTCCCGTAGGTCAGACCTCCCGTACTGCCGGCCTCCCGTAGGCCAGACCTATGTGCAGCATGGGGTGAACAGGCAGGTCTGCGGAGGTAGCTGGACATGGTACTGGTGGTTTTAAGGTGGCTGGCGGCGTGCTTTCTTACCATAAATATAGGGCCAGTTGGTTCTTGTTTCATTGGGAGAGCACATCTCCAATAGCCCGTCTGTACTCCGCTGGGTTACACTGCTTTCATAGGGGTGTGTATCCGACAGTGCGGGCACATGGATATCAGGTCCTGAAGTGCCCAGAGGTTGTCTGAGCGCTATGATGCGGGCAGCTCGTGCTCAATTTCATCAACGTGGCGAGCCTTGTACGTGAGAGGCACTGGCACCATCCTGTAGGAGTGTCCTTTCAGGCTGGACAGGCCAGGGCAGGTTGGTCTTTTTTCCTTTTTTCGGTTCGACAGAATAGGTTGCTTGCCAATGGTTGGGACTGGTGGATTAAATAAGAACATTGCAGTGTGTCAAATCAATTTTCTGCCTTCCTGCCTGCAAAATTGCAACGCATGATGGTAGGCGAATGCTTGTGCAGAGCTTGCCTGTCACAGCAGCTGAACAGTCAAAAGTTGATCCGTGCACTCGTCCAGAAATTGGGAATAGAGATGTCAGAGGGCAATTGGGGTAAGTTCCATGCTGAGATTGAGAGCATTGATTTGAGTCATTTGATGCACTGCAATTCTCTGCCTTCCTTCCATGCTGAGAGATTAATGGTATTGATTTGACACACTGCAAATCATGTGTTCTCGGATATCAATGAATGACAAGAGTCAGGCAAAAAGACTCCCCAGCACCTGCAGACTACACCCAGGCTGAGATTGAGAGAAAAGTCAATTGGGTGTGTGAAAGGACTGGGTGCGGTCTGCAGGTGCTGGGGAGTCCTTCTGCCTAACTCTTGTCATTCATTGGTATCTGAGAACACATGATTTGTGTCTTTTGCAAGGAAATGAGCAAATTCGAACAGCAATAAACCAGATCAAGACATCTCACAGAAGACCAGACATCATTGAGCCGAAATTGAAAGTAGAAATCAAAGCGGGATGCACACTAAATAATAACGAGCGAAAACACCGAAGTCTAGTGATAAACAAAGCCCTTCCAACCCCTCCAGTCATCAATGCAATGACAAATGTAGCTCTCCCATAGGCGTCCTGGACGCCGATGCTACTTCCTATCAGTCCTATCGATCTAGCCTATCTATGCCAGGAACAGGTCCTAATGCTGCTTGACGATTCTGATCAAACAGCCTGCCTTTGCCAACACCAGGTACGTGCCTCTTTCATATCACCTCTCTCCGTTGTCCTCCACACCTTGTTCCACCAAGGACCTCTGCCAATTCCACCGTCCGGCTATGGAGTGCTCAGCCAGGCTATGGCTGGCACTTTCGCTTCTTCTTCCTGGCTGCCAGTGCAGCTTCCACGGGCACAGTGCTCAGCTATCGCTCATGCAGTGCTGCCGCATTGGCACGATGCTCGAATGTCTGAGTCTGGGAGGTCTCCGGTCCTTTGTGCTGGATGGAGCGGCTGAGGAGGCTGCACCCAGGCTGTGCCCTGTCCCTGTCCGCCTGCGCGTGGGCCCTTCCAGAATGTGCAAGTTGGCCCATCACCTGTAACTAACTCTTAGGCTGGGCCTACCGGGGCCCCAGCCATTCGCGTGCGGCAACCACCCGGGGCCCAACCCATTCGCGGGCCTCGCTGCATTTTGGCAGCCCCGTCTGCGCCTGGGGGGGGTGGACAGGGCGTCTTTCTGGCTTACCGGAGGTCCTGAATCCTCACACTTTTGGCATTTCCGGACGGTTTCATCACTCATTGGTGTCGCTCTGTCTGTTTTTCATGTTGCTGCAGATCACCAAAGGTTTCTTGTGCTTATACTGTGACGGTAGGGGAAGGTTGCTCCACAGTAAAGAGGCTGCGCGGAATCATATGATCTCAAAAAGTCACTGCAAGCTGAGGTTTGGTGAACTGGAGGATGGAGATGAGGAGCTGGAGGAGTTTTACGATTATACATCGAGGTCGACTTCTTCCCTCACCCACCCTCCTACCTTCCCACGTACACTTCCACGTGCCTTCCCACCCTCCTCTTCATCGTACATACGTCTCCTTACCTTTCCTCGTGTGTGTCCTCCTTCCTATCCTTTTCCATCTTCCCTCCTACATCTACTTCCACTCTTTCTATTGCCATTCACTCTCTCTCTCTTCTCTCTCCTTCCTCCTCACATTTCCCCCTGCCTTACTGCGGCATTACCACTTGTCTCTTTATCTCCATTCACGTATTGCGTTTTCCCTGCCTCCCTTTTGTGTGCCATCTCCTTCAAGTGTCACCCTGTTTCTGCACTTCACCTCACTGTTCCATTTGCTGCCTTAGATCTTCCCAAAGGCCGACTTGCCGTGGCACATTTTTCGTTTCCGAACTTTGTAGTATATTGTCTTGCATTTCATCCTTTTTTTTTTTTTTTTTTGCGTGTCATCCTTGCGCAGGGGCCATGCTAATCTTCTCTTTATCATTCCAATTTTAACGGATGCCCCGAAGGACGTCTTGCATTTCATCCTGCTGTTGCAAGAGTTTGGCTTTTTGCATTTTCCGCCTTTCCCCAACTTCTCTTTACCAGGTTGAATGTTGGAATTCACCATCTTTACTTGACTGCTTTTTTACTGCATCTTGCCTTTATTGCCTCACCGGGCCCACCCTGACTTTAGCTGCTTCAGCAGGACCTGACGATCACCTGCACTCTGCTGGAAAATGTTTGTTTGCTGACTAGCGGGTCCGGAATTATTCTGGTTGTCTCCTCAGAACTGACCAAAGCGTTCGTTTATGTCTGTCTGCACCTGTGGCTGCAGTTATGAAGAAAGTGGCGAGTTGGGACAAATGATACTTGCAGGGGATGCAGTTCAGGCTCCTGTTGAATTATTGAGTGGTGGTATGGAGCTAGGGTTGAAGGGAAATTCAAAAATAATTGGCAGCAGACAGTTGGTGCGGATTTATCGTCAGCGGCCAAGGCCTTCTGAAAACCGCGAGATGATTCTTGTGAATAAGCTGGTTGCCAGGTGTGTAAACTCCCCCTTTTCCTGTTTTGTGAGCCAGAGGGTAAAACTGTACTAAAACATATTTGGCACGGTCCCCTCGTGATGCTGTGGAAAGCTTTTTTTTTTTTTTGTGTGTGTGTGCGTGCGTGTGTGCATGTGTTGTAGACTGTCACCAGAAAGATCCCTTTTCCACCCTGATGAGTAGACCCAAATTTTGTTTGTTTGTCTGTTTTTTTTTTTTTTTTTTTTTTTTTTTTGTGTGTGTGTATGTGTGTGTGTGTGTCCACATGCATGCTCCCTCTGCCCGCCTGATGGAAAGAGTCTCAGAAGTAAAAATATGGGGATGTCCGACATTTGATGTGCAATCCTTACGTTGTTCCTGGATTCCATGCATTCTTTTTTCAAGAATCCTACTTTCGTGAAGACGTTAGGTTTGTCAACCTTCATGCTGTGGAATAGTTGTTGTTGTTGTTGTTGTTGTTTTGATGCGGTCCTAACTGAAGGACAATGGCCTCGATGCCCTCACAAAGTCCCATCCCTGTGGAGCCCGCCTAAATGGTGTCTGTTACATATGTGCCGCTTATGTGGTTGCCCACTCTCCGTCTGTCTTGTCCGCCCCGGTTCTCTTTCCGTCTTTTCTTCCAACCTTATCTATCCCTTTGTCCTCGTCCACCCTCTTTTCCTCTCTTCTCTTTAGTGTAGCCTTTCTTCTGCTTCGGTTTGGTTTTCCTTTCTTTATCCCTCTCCTCGCTCTTCCTCTTGTGTTTTTCACCTTTATCTTAGTCTGTCTTCTTCTCCCATTTGGTTGTCCTTTCACTATCCCTTTCCCCTCTCTTCCTCTTTTCTGTTCCGCCTCTTTCCCCTCTTCTCGTCCACGTCTCTGCTGTCTTCTCTTCTCACCTGTTTCCCCTCTCCCTTCTCTTCTGTGTTCTCTTCTCTTGTCCTCTTCTGTTCTTTCCTGCCATTTCGTCTTCTCTCCTTTCCACTCCTCTCCTCTCCTTTCTGGTGGGAACACATTTGATTGGTATAGGAAAACGTTCTCAAATGTTTGCAAACCAGTGCTGAACTTCCGGTACGACCGGGGGTCCTCCTCCAACCGGAACCGGGCCGGTCGACCGGTCCGGTTCGCCCCTGGTCCGCACCAGCGCGTTTTCACTGGGGGAGGGGGGGG
>BFEA01000028.1:3782359-3801550 GCA_003427395.1 Chara braunii
CACACACACACACACACACACACACACAAACACACATCCTCTGCGCCTCTCCCCGAACCTTCTATCACCCTCCGCATCTTTCCCCGAACCTACTATCATCATCCACACCCCTCCCCGAACCTCCTATCACCCTCCGCGCCTCACCCCGAAGCTCCTATGACCCTCCGCACCCCTCCCCGAACCTCCTCTCGGCCTCCCCGTCCCGGCTCTCAACATCCCCAACCTTTCCAACTCTGCACCACCGGTCTGCCTTCCCGAACCTCCTGTCTCCTTTCCACGCCTCCACAACCTTCCTTTCGCGGCACTTCGTCAACAACAACGACGATGACGACGCTTCAATCAACCAATAAATCAATAAATCAATCCACACAACCAACCCAGAAAATCAACCATACAGACAATCAATTAGCCAACCAATCAATCAATCAATCAATCAATCAACCAATGGCACAGAACTCGAAACTGGCAGACAGCCCCCATTTTGAGTCAAGAGGGAGGCCTTGGCAAACGCGAGATACACCCCTGATCAAAAACAAAAAAAGGCGTGCCACGTGTCGCCCACGTGTTCATCCGGATTTCGGGATGAACATGATGCAGGATATTCCGCCCAAGATATATCCCGCCGGAATTACCGTGCTGCTTAACTTTAAATCATTCCACTGTAGGGCGGGGGACAACATGCATCCCCTTAATTGCGAGAGGTAGCTATGCTTGCAGGGGTCCCCTGCATAGGCTTAGCAGTAGAGGTAGGAAGGTAGTGAAAGGTGAACTTGAGAGAAGAATATAGCTCAGTTATAGAAAGACAAAAGAAACAACAAATCATTCCATTGCTGATTTCCACACCTCAAAGAGCAATTTCCAGCAAATTTTCATACTTTTGGATGCGTGCGCACATATATGACAGCCTTCGCGTACAATACCATAAAAAAAACAGAAACGCATACGCGAGCACACACACACAAACACACACACACACGCGCGCGCGGGCGCATACACACACAAACACCCGCCCGCACACACGCGCACACATGCACACACGCGAACATGCGCAAACACACACGCATACGCCCACCCGCCCGCCACGTGTATACACAATATACCCATAACTAAATTCGCGTAAATTCGCGTAAGATGTTAGAGCGATTTGTTCTTAAAGACAGACTCATCGGTCGAAATGGTCGCATCAACGAATTTTGCAAGCTCTCCTTGGACATGTTTCCTGATCACCAGAGCTTGCCAAGTTTACTTGTGAGCCTGCTTTACTTCTTACAAACAAAACCCATCGCAAAGAAAAGGACATGGCTCAGTCCCCATCCGGTGTCGAAGCACTCGATTTATGAATTGATTCCGACAATATAATAATTCGATCAATGAATTAACCGGTATGTCCTCCGCATTCAATTGATTGCATTGACTGGAAGGCAGACAATTTACCTTTAATCTGCTATAGCTATTGATACTATATTGAATCAGAAGCAGATCGATGCAAAAGGTGCCTCTGAGAAAGAAAAGCTGTATTGTGTGTATGTAGCAATTGGTCAGAAGCGTTCGACCGTAGCACAATTAGTGAAAATTCTTTCAGAAGCGGGTGCTTTAGAATATTCTATTATTGTGGCAGCCACTGCATCAGATCCTGCTCCTCTTCAATTTCTTGCTCCTTTGAATGGGGAGCAACTCGTATTC
Organism: Chara braunii; assembly: GCA_003427395.1. Taxonomy (NCBI): domain Eukaryota; kingdom Viridiplantae; phylum Streptophyta; class Charophyceae; order Charales; family Characeae; genus Chara; species Chara braunii. Next base: position 3,784,043 of record BFEA01000028.1, read on the forward strand.
CGCCGAAACCTGGGAAGAACGAAAAGCGTCCACTGGGAGTATCATGCTTCCAGGACAGGATCGTACAAGAAGTTCTTAGAATGATCTTAGAACCTATTTATGAACCCCGCTTTTCCACTTATTCACATGGCTTCAGACCGGGACGTAGTGCTCACACGGCCCTTAATGTTATAATGGGTACCTTTCATGGTGCGMAATGGTATATTGAAGGATCCCTGGAGGCCGAAGGCCCTGGAGCCGTAAATCATGGAACTCTGTATAAGATCATCCGGCGAACAATCCGAGATAAACGGATTCTCAAACTAATCCGCTCTGGACTGGTCGACCAATCAGTGCATCATCCATAAAGGCACTGCCCAACCACATGCCATCATGCCTGCGTAGAAAATCATAAACCCTCTATTTACATCACGTATACGCTCACCTATGTACCAACGCAACGGCAGGAAAGGTGGCAAATAGAAGCAAAGCTAATCCGCTTTACTTATATAACCAAAGTAAACGAATGCCCGGTGCTTATATACTAACGTAAATCATTTGCCCTCTCAAACGAACCTGCTGCCAGGGGAACGAAAACCATAAAGAGCCAAAAACACACACAAAAGGACTACCGCTTCCACCCAGCGCATCGGTGATTACAACTCGGGCCAGCGGTCGAAATAATGACCACCCATCTGACCATTAAAAACAACAACCAAACAAACCGACCTCGACACAACCGGGGTTGATATCTCCGCGCCGAGCTCGTTAAAAGTCGATCAAACCGGAACATAGCATCCATAGCACAATCAGTCGCAGAGGTCATCCCGCAGCAAAGCACACGAGCCGATCAATCAACCGTTTCGCAAATTCCAAATGCAACAGAACCGGAATGTGACAGTTCTCAAGCGCAGGACGCTGATATAACCGGGAACCCCAACGAAGAGCTACTACGTAAGGACAAGAGCAAATGAAAGTCAAAACCACGACCTAATAACGTAATAACAAAAACTCCACGTGCCAATTTCTCACTGTCGGACGTGGAAATCAAATATGCGGCAAGAACATGTTTGCTGAGCGGCGGCAGTCCAAAGCAAAAGCAACGATTTTCGTCATCATAATACTTATAGCCACTTGACTGTTGGCTATTCGCCAGAGTCTAGAAAGTCAGGGCTTCGCAGGCCGGATCTCTTCTTCCTCGACAATTCCCGTCTGATTGAACCAATTGCCAAGTACTTGCTGAGCGGCAAACCAAAGCAAAAGCGATGATTTTCGTCGTCCTAATACGTATACCATCTTCGATACTGCCAATCCGCCAGAGTCTAGAAACTCAGGGCTTCGCAGGCCGAATCTCTTCCTTGACAATTCCCCTCTGATTGAACCAGTTGCCAAGTACCTGCTGGTCGCTGCCCTCGTGACCATCGGCGACCATGAGATCCATAACGTCGACCGAGGAAGAGCTCATCATACCGCGCACGAGACCGACGAAGAGCACATCATACCGCGCACGAGACCGACGAAGAGCACATCATACCGCGCATGAGACGCAGTGTGCCGGAAGCGTGTGCCCAACGGACGGCGCCAGAAGCGTGTGCCTAACGGGCGGCCAGTATTCCCTGTCTACAGCAGCATTGGATGATGGCCAAACAGACCATCAAGCGGGCAAGTGCTCAAGGGAGAAGAGAGACGGAGGGGGGGAGGGGGAACAGGGAAATTAAACCTTTTTTTTTTAAACTAAGCCCATATTTATTCTGGGGGGCTGCAGTCAGGTTGCTTATCACCGACGAGCACAAGTCCTGAAAACGAGGTGATATAGAAATTGCAGACTGGCCGCATGTGCCCGACTGGATCCGAACGTCGTAGATCGGCGTCCAATCAACGTTGCAGAATCATCTTAATAGGCGAACCGCGAGCAACCGCCAAAGCAGCCTTCCAGGGCTTGGCTGCATTCCTTGAGCTCGATTTTCCAGGCTTTGATATCCGCCGCGGTCGCCTTAAGAGTGCTCTTCTGTAGAGTGAGTAATGACATACACAATGCCAAACGCAAAAGAAAGCAAGAAATAAAGTTAAATACGTCGGCACAGCGACCTTCCCGACTAGACTTTTCTTCTCCCCAACCAGATTTCTTAAGATCATGAAGGAGGAGGTAGGAAGGGTTGGCTTCCGTGATGACCATAAAAAAACAAACAGGGGGGCAACTACGGCGCAGTCATGATTTTTCAGTTTAATATCCACTACGGGCATCCCTCGAATACAACACATCCCCACCCGACCCTAAAGATAGGTTGTATGCATTCACGATTTTCCTCACTTCGGCACAAAAAAAATTGAAGGCAGAATACGCACGGTCAAAAACGAAACGATTTAAAAAAAAAAAAAAAAAAAAAAAAAAAACGAAACGACATCAAACAAGGTAAACTATTAGATCTGTTACTCTCCCGCTGCGATAAGCGAGCAGCAGGCGACGGGAAATAAAAAGTAAAACCCGGTGCACATATCACAAGAAGCGATGGACCAACGATGGCATTGTTACTGAAATGCCCTGATTTTCAATAAGTGAGGAGAGCAAGGACAAATGCCCAAAGACCAGCAAAATGCGGAATTGGACCATATATATGAAGACCTGAAAGCATGTGACCGAGAAAACCGGAAAAAAAAGCTCCAAAAAGAAAACAGGGGGGAAAGCATGTTACTTAAGGAACACCAAGCCAGCGACATATGGATGACATATACACCCATTGAGGATCGCCTGACATAGAACACAACAAGCAAAGGACTGTGTTCCATATAAGAGTCAGGATCTCCGAACGCATGTCCCGGTATGGAACCACTTACCCTGGCACATAACGAAGAAAAGCCATGAACAAACAATAGAGGCTCTCGCACAGACGGAAGCGTGAGAGAGGGAGGACGATGGAGACACGGACCAGGCATATTGCAGGATGTAAAAGAAATTCCAATCACCTTGGAAAAGGTTGTAGAAGCACGGAAACAAAATCCCTCGGAATCGAACCGTGCACCATAGGGCGGAACAACGCACACTGTACAACGCGTTCGGAGACCGTTAAAACACAACGCGTATATGTGTACACATATCAGCCTCCTGATGAGTCGGTAGGTGAAACTCCGACGAAACAGTTTGTCACAGCCCCTCGTTTGTTGTCCTCTTCTCCCTTTTGTCCCTCTCTGCCTACGGTTTACAGGGCATATATTTATGAAACCTGGAACCGAACTTCCGCCGTACAAGCACTTGAACAATAGCAAATGGAACACCCACGGCAGAGTGCTAGCCGTTTCCGGAAAAGGTTATACACACCGAAGGCACAGAAATAACGCAAGACTGCGGAGATGGAAAAACACCAGCTCATTATAATCAGCAGGATCAGTACCGATCGCGGGTATACACCGCTCCAGAATAATACGTCGATCAATCAGTTCACGAACGGCCGCGTCATTCATCAACGGGCTATATAATAACGTGCCTGTTACGCAAATACAGGATTGCGAAAAACAATGAACAGGGGATAACAAGCGGAAAAGATCACCCTCAATTGGCTATGGTTAACACTCTTGGAAGTAAATATGGACACAATTTTGCTCTCGTCTCTTTCCGCGCATTTCTCTGTTTGAGGCGGGATCAAAGAAGGGGCGGGACCGAAAAAAGGAGCTTCCGATTCAACGAGAAATCGAGAAACTTACCATAGCGTACTCGACGAGGTTCTTGCATGAGAAGAAATCGATCTTGCATTGCACCTTGCAGGGATTATCATCGGCAACCGTTTGTTTCACGACCATATGTACTGGACGTTGTGGTATAAACGCTCGATCATGACTTGGAATCTTACGTGGAAGTTTGTCAGAGTTAAACACTGTGTTGAACACGAATTGCTCGGCACTGCAGGTGACAGCCGAAGCAAGGAGAAGCGTAGCCATGGTGGCGAAAAGCACACAGAAAGTAGATGTCTTCATGATTGCCGACGAGAAGAAAGTGAGAAAATCTCTCCTCTTCGACAAACGAGAAGAAAGTGAGAGAGAGAGAGAGAGAGAGAGAGAAGACCTGCGTACACTTGGCTATGAGCTCACAAACTTGATCGGACCAGCAACGTAAGCTCGCAAATGACGACAGACGCCGGCACCAAGCAACCCGTGTTGAGCTAAGGCCGCTCAAACCGACAGTAGCTATGGAGCTACAAGAATACTTCCTTAGTTGCGTCTCCGCCTCATAGGCTTACCTCGCTGGGCAGCTCTCCAGCTGAACGACGATTCCTAAACCTCCGCCTGCTCTGTTCGTCGCACAGCATTGTTTTGGGATACTATCGCATTACGAGTTTCACAAAACATCTTGACTAAGGCCGTAGATCCTGCGAAAATCTACGGCGCAGAAACCTACGGGTCTCGTGACACCTGTTGTCCGCTCTGAGCTCCCGCCAAAACCACCCGCGATAGTAAGGCGCGTCTTTTTCCCTGCGCCAGACACAGCTGTGTGTCACCTGTGTGTGTCGCCGCTTGTCTCCCGCCCTGCACACCAGTCATCTGGCGGGCGAAAGAAAAAGTGAACAGGACAGCACCGTTACGGCGACAACTTCGACTGAATTCGAAAACGACAAAGGCACACGATGCACAGGCCTACCCGGCCAGTGCAGGTAGGGTAGGGTAGGGTAGGTTAGTTTTGCGATGGTAGGAGTGATAGTAGTTTAGGCATTGACACCGGCCTAACATGACCGGTTGGAACCGAAGTTCCAAGTCACCGTGGTACTCTTCCACCCTCCACCCCTGGATGACCTCCTGCGGTCGGCTCCTCGAACCGAGATACCCTGGTTCGTGCATATGGTTGTGTTCGAATAAAAAACGTACTGGTTCTAATCAGATTTTGAAAAGCGAAAACGGTTTTATTCGAATATATCTCTTTCCTTTTCCTTTTTGAGCTCAGCGCCCTCTCCCAGATGAGGGTGCCTTGTGTTGGCAGAAAGAGGCATGCGAAACGAAAAACGAAACGAATGAATCTTCCCACAGGAAATGGCCAGGCTCGTTGGTTTGCTATAAATGGTAACGAGTGTATTTTGCCACCTTTGTTGGGCAGATGCACTCTTTTCGTTTTCGTTTCGTGTGCCGTGCGGTGAGACCTTTTGGATGTCTATACAGTATATTCCCGATAAGTGATGGAGAGGAGAATTATGGACCCACGGCGGCCGCGAGTCTTCGGTTAGCGCTATTCTTGGCGCTCCGCTCCGTAGCGGTACCCAGGGAGAGCGCTACCCGAAGACTCTAGGCCCGGGGGACACAGCGGTTGGCGCGTTTCGCGCTCTAAGTTTGTGTCTTCGGGTAGGACCGAGGCAGCCATCACCACGAGCCACCATCATGATAACCGTGCTGTTAGAGAGTTTTCGTGCTCGGTATTTTCCGAGCCGTCTCCTTGGTGAGGAAGACACTCAGGCTGTCCCCAGAGTAGGTTAGTGCTATTGAAGAATTTGTGCATGTGGAAAATTTGGACTATTCAGAGGTTACGAAGACACCAGCAAGTAGACGCGCGCCATCGTCAGGTGCTCGTCTTTGACAAGTCCACGAAGGAAAAACCCCGCTATTGTCAATTGGGAGTTTAAGTAGACGTCAACGGTCGGGTAGATGGCATCGCCATTAAGATCGGCAGGCCATTCTGAAGGTAGAGGACGCTCCCCACCAGATCATACGGATGTGCCGTTGTCCGACGAAGACAGACTAAGACTGCTAATCTCCAAATGTTACGACGACGGAGTACTTCCTGAGAAGTTCCGTCATGGTGAATGGGCGGTTGAAGGGGGAGTCCGCACCTTTGTTGTTAACCCTCGCTTGGATGAACTCACAACAAACTGGCTGAAGGGGCATACGGTCACTGTCATCTTCCAAGGAGCTGCCAGAGACTTACCGATGCGAGTGCGAGAAGACCTCATCCGCGCGTATGAAAATGGATCGTATCGACAATGAATTTTCGAGCGCAGTACAGGTAAAGGAAGAATTCATGCGGAAGGTCCGAACGTGATCTCATACGTGGCAAGGTCGAGAGAGGTTGCACAGTGGATGGTTGCCAAGGCCGAAGACACCATCACCATTAGAGGGATGGAGTACACCATGCAGTTTAAACCTTGGATGACCAAATCGAAGCTGGAAGAGAGAAGACGGATTGAGGACGAATCCAAGTTTTGGGTAATGGCGATCCGGGTGCCACTGAGGGTGATGTTTCATGTGGAGAACATGGTTGAAACTTCAATGGGACGGGTGATCAAGAGCTTGCCGCCGGAGCAGGATCGCACCAGACCAAAGCTCATGAACCTCAAATTCGAGTTGGTGAAGGAGGCAGAGGAGAAGTTTGAACCGGAATTGGCGGTGCGCTTGGGCAGAGAGGTGTTCCGAATCAAATTTGTGTGTAAACACACCCCATGGTATGATAAGTGTGAGTGGTGGTTTCATACCTCGACGGAAGGATGCCCACGGGAAGGTGAGATGGAGGACCTACCTGGTCAGGGGGACGGCAGACAACAACACCAACCGGTAAACCGCCATATCAGAGATGCAGCGAGGGACGACGCTAACCAAGGTCCAAGAAGGAGGGAGAGCGGTTTTGCATCGGGAGCTACATCCGGTAGGAGTCAGCTAGACAGGAACCTCACTTGAGATGCTCATGGATCCGCCCGTTTCTACACGGGAGAAGGCAGTGGAGCTTACCTTCCTTCACAATTCCAGCATGGCAGACCGAACAATAGACAGCGACAATTTCAAGATTCTGTTCCGATCTATCCCCCGCCTCCCAGCTATGGTACCGGGGTGGGTTTCCAACCCTACGTCGCATCCTCACGTCTCCGCTGAGTGACGCCCATCTTCTTGGTATGCCAACATTTACCCAAGGTACGCTATTCCGTAACCAGTATGGGACGGGAGATGGCCTCAATTACAGAGTTTTGCGGCCGGATGGAGATGGTGACGGTACAGGGAGACCGACATCGAGCCGCAGCGCAACGGTGGGGTCGAGGACCCAGCAGCAAGAGCTGTACTCAGAATCTCGGAGAGCAACTCAGGAGGAGGGAGTCCATGGACGCTCAGCGGCACAAGAGGACGTAGAAGCAAGAGGATTGGAGGGTGACGGAAATCCACAGGATACCCCGACGTCCACCCCAATCCGAGCCGACGTGATGGAGGATTCCCCACGGGACATTCCAGAAGGAGTGGTGACAGCAAACTGCGAAGGCGGCGGGTTTAAAGAAGCAATGATCCTCCCACTCGTCTGTACGATGCAAGGATCCAAGGCTTTTGTCATTGGACTCTTGGATTGCAATGGGAACCTGGTCCTTCCTGCCAATGGTACAAACGAACCGCCGATGTCGGCCGCAATACGAGAGAGAATGCGATATCTATTTGCTGACAGATTTGTCTTCCGAATTTTTCTACAGTATTTTATGCCGAAATTAAGAGTTGAAGCTGGAGTGGATAAAGCAGTCTGTTATACAGTTGTCTTTATTGATGCCAGACTTCCAGCTGAAGCATGGGCGAGCCTACATCAGGTGGGTTTGGGCTCCCTTCCACTGAACGCTCTGACTCTTCCATCGATAGACATTGTGACGGACCCGCCGGGATGGCGGTCCGTCAGGATCAAGACGAAGGGATGAGGATGGGGGAGATGGAGATGGAGCTGGAAGGGACAGCGCAGCTCCAACGCAGACTCAACACGCACGTACTCCAATCTGTGCAAATGAAGAATGCCACAAAACAGACTGCAGCTGGGGTATATCCTCAGCGGACTGACTGGACTGGACTGGACTGGACTGGTACCGACAGTGGTACCGGGCAGGACTGGATTGGACTGAATAACCGCACGGCCTGGTCCCACAGGCCGGACTGGCAAATAGCCAAATAGGCCCTGGCTGTGGGCCAGGGCAGATGAAGGCCCGCTGCACGATCCTCAGACCTGTAATAGATCGCAAGAGCCATAAACACGCTATCCGCAAAAGCAACGAAACTCTGCAATAACGAAAGTTGAGAAATCTAGGATGCGGAGCAAGCTCCATGCAGAGTCCATGCGATGCATCCTAAGCTATATAATGTCAAAAGAAAAACAAATGTCTGGTATACATATCCTAGCTAACARCAGAAAATGAAATGTAGTATGATACACTYCTAAAGTCCTGGAGGCARTGRCCTCAGTGCTGAAAGGAGAAGAGCAATATGTCACAAGATAATGTCATGTCGYTGAACCACTAAAAGTGGGATGGTCTYAGAGGGGGTGAATGCAGCCTAAGAATCGAAACTCCTAAGGGCAGTCACACATGAAGGTGGGATAGGTCATCAGGCTCAAGGTGGGAGAGTGGTAGCGAAACAAAACCAATGACCCTAACAGATAGACCATCAAGGTGGGTAATGCTCGACAAGGGTGACACCATGCAGGSTCKACCATGAAAAGGGGGAGCCWKGAATAGGGTGGAGATATGCCTAACTGAWGGCATGCAAGGGCCGRCACTAGGGTGATGAGGGCAGTGGGTGAGGGAAACATGCACACAACTCACCGACTGGGGGAGGAAGGAGCTAGATCTGGGAGCAGGGAAGCCAAGATAACGCTACGGTCCCAATGCCTATGCGATACCAAGGGAAAGCCCAACTCAAAGAGACCCAGCTAAGTGAGAACCATCATGCGACAGATGCAAGGGAATGTACAGGGTAGGGTGGTGGCGTGAAGTAGTCCTGCCAAAGTAGCTGAAGCCAATACGGTAGTTGAAGTCGTCGAATCGGTCGATGACGTCGATGAAGTAACAGTCGCGTCGATGTCGAAGCAGAGCCGCAAAACGCTGACATCCTGAAGAAGAGCTGATGATGGAGTACCTGATGGTGTAAGTCAGTGGGGAAAGATGGAGGATAAGAGTGTCAGTCATCGTAATGTGAAGGGCGACGATGAGTGCGCTGTGGACGCTCGGAGGCGACCATCTGCGGCTGAGGAACGGCCTCAGAGGGAGCGGGCTCATCCTCAGCGATCTCCTCAGCCGGAGGAGGAGGAAGAGGGTCAGTCGGCTGAGTACAAGCAGATGTCCCAGCACGACGAGCACGATCATATGCACGCACCAACATCCTGGCGTGCTGCAAGTGCTCGAGGGGTAGCCCTTCCAACGCACAAGGTACTCGATGCGTGGAGGGGTATCGTCGGTAACTCGGCATGATACGATGTCGGAAACAACGAACTCCTCGTGACCGTTCACCATGATAGGTGGAGGGCGCTCATAAGGGCGTCCGGCGAAGCGCTCGGACGGTCTGCGATAAGGACGCAGCAAGGAGACGTGGTAAACATCGTGTACGCGAGCCTGTCGAAGGTAATCAGGTAGCTTCACACGGAAGCTGACTGGACTAGCGGCAGTATCAGAGATGACGGCCTGAAGGATGCGGCATGGACCGAAGAAACGACGCCTGAACTTGCGAAGCATATCTGCTTCGAGCTGTAAGTGGCGTGCATCGACGAGCACATCGTCACCGACTTTGAATATATGATCCATTCGTGATCGGTTCGCTCGTGCGGCCATGCGAGTCTGGGAGTCGGCTAAACTTTCGTGTGCGCGCTTCATAATCGCCGCCATGTGGGCGATCCAGTCGTCAAGCGCAGGCCAACGAGTGTCTGGGCGCAACCGCGATGGTCGTAGGAAATCCGCAGGTACGCGAGGGTGGTAGTCGAGGTCGCAATAGAATGGCGACATCCCCGTGGCTGGCGAAACAGCGTGGTTGTACGCAATCTCCGCGTGGGCTAAGTGTAAGTCCCACTGCTGGTTATCCCTAACAAACTTTCGGAGGATATTACCGAGAGTTTTGTTGGTGACCTCAGTCTGACCATCCGTCTGAGGGTGGTAAGACGATGAGAAGCGGAGCTGGGATCTGTACACCTCGTGTAGGCGTCACCAGAATGTGTTGGTAAAGCGCGGGTCACGGTCGGAGATGATGCTCTAAGGTAAGCCGTGATCTCTCACGACTCGGTCGAAGACGATATCGGCGACCTCCCGAGCGCTAATGCGATAGCGGCATGGAACAAAACGTGCACGCTTCGTGAAGCGATCGACGACGAATAAGATAGCATCATGACCGCGCTGAGTGGGTGGGCGGAGGGGACCAATGAAATCCATCGAGATAGACTACCAACGACCTTCAGGTATGGGTAGGGGCTGAAGTAACCCATACGTAAGGTGGTTCGCACTGTTCACCTCCTGGCAGGTAGGACACTCCTGGATGTAGGCTTTGACAAAGTCCTTGAACTTCGGCCATACGTATAGGCGGCAAACACGAGCCAACGTCTTGTGGAAACCCATATGACCGGCAGCTGCCTGGTCATGGAACTCTGCTACAGCCTGGACGCGGAGCTGTCCGGTGGAGGGAACGCAGATACGTGGTTCTAGCTGACCAGATCTGCCATGTCAGTACACGAGGCCGTTCTCCCCGAGGGAGTAGGAAGGAACGGTCTTGCCACTCTGCAGTGTCGAGTGGATGACGCGATAATCGGGGCAGTGGCGGTACTGAGTGCGATACGCGTCGATCACCGACTGATCAACACTGGTGATGGAGATGGCAGCAAGATGGATGGGTTCCTGATTGTGATCAGGAGGGCGGGACAAGGCATCGGCGACGCGGTTCGTTTCACCCTTGATGGGCTGAGTGGTGAAACTGAACTCGGATAAGTCACGCCACCAGCGTGCCTGTCGAGGGGAAAGCTTAAGCTTCGTGAGGAAAGCCTGGACAATTGAGTTGTCCGTGCGCACCGTGAAGGGCGCCCCATGCAGATAATGACGCCAATGTCGGGTAACATAAACTACTGCGAGAACCTCACGTTCATCGGCAGTGTAGTTTATCTCGGCAGGTAGTAGCTGACAGGAGTAGAAAGTGATCGGGCAATCCCCAACACGAGCCTCGACCGTCCCATCCTCCGCGATGGTCGTGGAGTAAGTAATGAGAGGACTGTCAGTGGAGGGAAGTGGTGGTAGGATAGGCGTCAGTCGAGAAGCAGTGTCTGCAGGAGGGGGGGGGAAAGGAGGAACATGGGGGTAAGGTGAATTTGGAGGAGAGGGAAACACCTGAGAAAGGACAGCTCCTACTGCAAAATCTGACGCATCGGTTGTGATGATAAAGGGACGATCAAAATCGGGAAGGCGAAGAATCGGCGCGCAAGTCACCGCCTTCTTGAGGGCGCGGAAGGCGTCCTCGCAGAGGGGTGTCCAAAACCACGGCGGGTTCTTTCGGAGGAGGGTGGAGGTAAGGACGTAGGAATACCTAGCGTATCCCTGGATAAAATTACTATAGTAGCTGGTGAGGTCTAGAAAGTTGCGAAGCTGCATGGCAGATGTGGGGACGGGCCACTCTGCAATAGCAGTGATCTTCGCGTCGTCCATGTGGAGACCCTGGTCAGACAAATGGTGTCCTAGGAAGTCCACTTTGCGCTGGGCAAAGCGGCACTTACTGAGCTTGGCATAGAAGCCATGCTTGCGTAAGCGCTGTAGGACATCGCGGAGGTGTCTGATATGGTCTTCTAAGGTACAACTGTAGACCAGGATGTCGTCCAGGTATACGAGAACGTATTCTTCAAGGATGTCCCTGAAGATGTCGTTCATCGCCGTCTGGAAGGTGGCGGGTGCATTGGTGAGGCCGAATGGCCTCACCGTGAACTCGTAGTGGCCGAAGCGCGACCGAAAGGCGGTCGTCGGCTGGTCCTCTGCGGCAACGCGGATCTGGTGGTAATCGCTACGAAGATCGATCTTCGTGAAGAAGCGGTTGCCTGCCAGACGGTCAAACAGCTCATCCGCGCGGGGCATGGGATAGTTGTTCTTAACCGTGTAACGGTTAAGGCCGCGATATTCGATGCAGAGGCGGAGAGTTCCGTCCGCTTTGCGAGCAAAGAGGACAGGTGCACCCCAAGGGGAGTTACTAGGTTTAATGAAACCAAGTCGAAGGAGCTCCTCAAGCTGACGCTTGAGTTCCGTTGCCTCTGGAATCGAGAGTCGGTATGGTGCCTGATGGTGAACACGATAGTCAGGCACGAGCTGGATGGAATGCTCGACACCGCGCATCGGGGGAATCCCGCTGTATGAGAAATACGGGGGGAGACGTCGCGGTACTCCCGAATCAAGTCGTGAATGACGGGCTCTAAGTCAGCCGTGAACCGCATGAGTTCCTCAACGTCTGCGTCGGCACGAGACGTATGGGTGGACTCGGCAGTGGACGGCGTAGGAACCTGGGATGTCGAGGGGGTATTCGCAGGCTGTGGGGTGGATGTAGAGATGGGAGCCGCGAAGATGGAGGAAGGGTCAGGGGGATCGGGCTCTAGTGAGATGAGCTCAACCTCGGGACAGAGTGGATCATAGCGAAGAAGTTCCATGACGTTCACTGAGTAGAGCGTGACGTCCTCCTGTCGGATGAAGTGAGCAAACTGACAGGGAGAAGTGGAGATATCTGGGTGGGACCCAGAAGGACGAGGGTCCTAGGGAGGTAGGTTTGGAGGGGTGTCGCCCGTGGTTCCAATGAAGTGGACTCGATGGGTTTGACCACACTTCGTTTTGAGAATGAGTGTCTCAAACGCCCATTCGGCCTCTGTGCTACGGAACCGGCGAGACCAGGGAGTGCCAAGGATAAAGTCGTACCCAGTCTCCAGCACGTCGAAGTAGGCGGAGGAATGGTAGCGCTGAGGCGCCTGGGTACTATCCGGTGGCTGGAGGGTGAGGGAGAAGTGGAGGTCGGGGACCGTCTGATCGAAGAAGCGCTGCGTCTTGTTATCTCCGAGGGTAACGGAGATAGGAGAGCGAGACCCAGAGGTAGCTAGGCGAGCTTCCTCAACCACTCGAGGGTGAACGAAATCTCCCTGCGAGCCAAAGTCCCATAAAGCGCGGTACACCCTCGTAGATGTCCCTAGGCGAATAGGGATGATGGGTAGGGTRCGATCAGGGTCAGAGAGCAAGGCGAGAAGACGACGCAGGACGTTGATGTGTCTCGTGAGGCGCTCCTGACGAGCCTGCAGAATGCTCAAGACCAGGAGAGATGACACAACGTCATCGCGAGTCGCCAGCTGAGCGCCACAACAGGCTGTGCGAATGGCGCGACGCGTCGGAAGTCTCAAGCGAGAAGCGCTAGATGCGGCAGTCTGCTGGGAGGCAGACGGTACCTCGATAGACGATGGGGCAGAGAGAACTGCGTCTATCGTGTCCTGAGGGTCCTCTGGTGGGGTAACCAAAGGGGCAAACCGCGACTCGGTGGTCGGAAAGCCGGCTACGTGCGAGGCCTCAGGGGCACAGTGCGCCGTGGCTAGGTGGATGGGGCTGGCCGAGCGGGGCCGGGGGGGGACTGAGATCGACGCTGACGAGAGATGTCAGCATAGTGCCGATCGAGGGCGGTATGGTATGGACACCGTGAGGAGGTGTGTCCATCTAGGCAGCAACGAAGGCAGCCGCGCCGGGCCTCGAGGGCGGCACGCTCCTCAGGGGATAGAGCTCCGCGAGGAGGGACATAACCCTGCGGGAGGTCTATCTGAGGACCCGTGGGTGTGTGGACGCCAGCCTGTGCAACCCGACTACGAGCACGACCCATGGAAGACATGGCCATCAGCAAGCGCTCGGCCACCGGAACAGTGTCGTCATCCAAGTGATACTGGATGACATCTCGTAGCTCGATGTCCTCGGGGGCGTCCCCAAGGGTAGGGTCAAACTCAGTCGAGGCGTCCTCGCCGTACTCCAGAGAACTGTAGCGCTGAGAGAATGACGCTCCAGGGCGGGTCGGGTGACGAAAATGACCAGCAAACGAGGAGCGACCTCGGGTGGTACCCCGAGACTGAGAGGTGGCGGCTGGCCGCGAAGAGGATGGGGCGACGGAGAAGCGACTGCACATCCTCTGGTACTGGCGCGCAGCCTCGTATGCCTGCTCCGCGGAAGAGAATGATCGCCTCCATAGCTCTAGGCGATAGTTAGTCGGCASGCTGACAAGGAACCGGCCGGTGAGTGTGACCTCCGGTAGGAACGTCTCGTCACAAACAAGGCGAGCGTCCTGAAACACCCGGATGTGACGTTCCAGGTCGGCCGGTACAGAGGACCCGGACCATCTGGTCTGGGTGACGCGGTCYAAGGCGTCGGTGGCGTCATGACGAGCGCCGAAACGGTCCTGAAGGAAGGCCGCGAAGTCGGCCAGAGTGGGGACCTCACCCACGCGGAGGCATTGGGTATAATGATCCTCCCACACAGTGGAAGGGCTACCTCGCAATTTGTTTGCGAGCACATCGCACCATAACTCCTGACGGGTGGTCGTCATAGAGAGCGTGCTCGTTGCTATCTGCAACCAGCGAGAGACACGGGTTGTGCCATCATACTCGGGAATGTCCGTGGTGCGCAAAGGAGGATGTCCACTGTGCTGATGGCGGGGGAAGAGAGATCGAGGCGAGTGCACTGCGGCAGCGTAAGTCGAGGTCGCTGCAGGGGCAGAGGTGGGGGAAGGTTGTGGGCCGTGGCCGCTAGCGGATGGACCAGCAGACGAGGAGGCAACGGCCGCGAGCAGCTGTCCCGGAATAGCCAGGTAGGAGGAAAGAGGCTGAGGAGCAGGTCGAGGGAAACGAGCCTGCATCCTGTAGAGGAAGAAGGGTGGGCAGCCTGTGATGGGTGAGGTTGTCTCAGAGCAAGAATCTCCGCCTGAGCCTGCGCAATGGTGGCCTGTAAAGTGGCCACGCGCTGGGTGCGCGGGGTCGGAGGTGGAGGGGGCGGAGCGGGTCTCCCAGTGGGAGGAGGAATCCCAGCCTGGGCGGTACCCTGCTGTGGGGGTGGGGGGACAAAGGCGGGAAGAAGAGGGCGGAGCCGTATTGCCGCGACCGGTGCGGGAAGCTGGGAAGCAACACCAGTGTGGGTCGATGAAACTGCTGGGCCTCGAGGCGGTACCTGGACCGCAGCACCTACGGTAGTAGTAGAGACGGTAGGGGCGGTCGTGGCCGTGGCCGGGAGAATTGCCGCAACAGACGGGGTGGTCTGAGCGGCAGCAACACTTGCCACTGTTGCGGGGGAGTGTTGGGCCTGGCCCGTAGAGGAGGGGGAACCACGATGTCTCCGACTCTGGAGTCGTGGGGAGCCGGACTCGGAGCCGGTAGGGGATGGGGTATGGGAGCGGTGGGGAGAGTGATGAGGAGAGCCCTTGAGGCGGTTGACGTCAAGGGCAAGCGCATTGATTTGCGCTTGCAACGGTCCAAGCGTACTAAGTTGCGCCTGAATCGCTACGAGGGTGGCATGAAGGTCCATCGTGTCCGCATGGGYCTGACCCTGACCCGCTGGMTKAACGCTCACCTGGGAGGTGGACGGCGCCGCGGTGATCTCCTCAAAGGAACTCCCTTCCATGGTCGGAAGGGAAAGGGAGGTAGAGCTCACGGGGGTGTGTGGGGAGAGGGGCCCGCCGATAAGAGGAAGGGGACCGCGGGAGCGGAGTAGTATGTGTGATTCGGCTCACCCCGGATTTGGCGGGTCGCGCATGAGAAGAACGCGCCAAATCGCTCAAGGAGGAGCCGTTCGGGTCCAGGGTGCCCGACGGGAGGAGGCGGGAGAGTAGGGGGTTTAGAAGAACCCTAAACTCTAGAAAAACCCTAAGAAAACCCTAACCGGAGTTTACGTGGTTAGGGGAGGGTAGCGGCGACCTAATCAAGAAAAAGATAATATGGAAGGGGGGGGGGGAAAGAAAATAGAATAAACAATAAAATTTTAAGATAAAAATAAAATAAATAAATAAATAGAAATAAATAAATAAATAAAATGTAAAGAGTGAGGAGAGAGAGAATATTTATTTTTTTGGAATTTTCGGCAGCATTTTCCCACCCCGCATGGGGTCAAAAATGTGCCAAGAGGAAGGAAAGTGCAAGAGGAACACACTAACTTTCAAAATGCCGCAAATTAAAATTTTCAGAAAAATAAATAAGTAAATAAATAAATAAATAAGGAGGTGGAGGAGAGTGAAGAGAAGCTAAGTTTTTGAATTTTTCAAAAATTTCGGCAGCATTTCGTTGCCCCCATGGGGTCGAAGTGTGCCGTGAAGACGAAAGAAAAATAAGAAGATTATGCCAGCACTTCGCTACCCCCAAGGGGTCAAAATGTGCTGAAAAAGACTAAGTATGAAGAAAACAGAAAATTTCGGCAGCACTTCGTTACCCCCACGGGGTCAAAATGTGTACCCAAAGCAAGAATGGCTAAGTCCTAATCAGATTTTAGGGTGCCGCAAAAAATTTCGAATTTTCAGAATAAATAAAATAAATAAAAAATAAATCAGAAAATAAGAAAAGAGGTAGGGAATAAGATGATTCAGATTTTTGGAGGAAAAGATAAAATTTAAATAAAAAAGAAAAAAAAAAGAAAAAAAGAAAAAAATCGAAGTGCGGGGGGAGGGGATGAAAAAGTGATAAAAAAAAAAAAAAAGAATAGGTGGGAAAGAGAAAAGATTGAAGTGGTAGATGAGGGAGATGATGGGGTTGTAGTTTGGGGAAGAACGGAGGAGAGGAGGGTAAAAGAATGAGAGAGAAAGCTATGGAAAAGGTGAACAAAAGAGTGAGAGATTAGTAAAAGAAGGTGAGTGGAGAGAGAGGAGAGAAAAAGATGGTGGGAGATGAGTGAAGAGGGAAGGGTATGAGAGATTAAGGGGAAGGAGAGGAGAGAAGTAGGGAAAAGAAGCAAGGAGAGTGAGGTTGGGAGAGGAGAGAGTAAAAATATGGTTGTGGATGGAGAAAGAGTGAAGGGGATGAGAGATTAGTGGGGAGAAAAGGAGAGAAATGAGAAAAGTGGAGAGAAGAGTGAGAAAAGGTGATAGATGAGTGGTGGTGAGAGAAAAAGAAGGTCAAATGATGAAGGGGAGAGAGGGAAAAGGGAGTGGGAGAGTGGATTAGGGATGAGAGAGGTGACACCCAGCTCTTGGGTAACCAAGAGCATACAACTTCACCAAGATCCACAAGATCTTGGCCTTCATACACCCCTTGGGAGAAGGGGTCTTCAAGGTGGTGATGAACTGCTGCTGCACATTATCTGGGGTTGGCTAAGATCTTGATCAGCCACCCAGTTCCACTGTAGTGCAGCCCCCTAGCCAGGGGGGTCTTCAAAAAAAAAAAATCCTCAGCAAACTGCCACGTGGCACTTTTGGAGATGGTCACGGGTCAAGAGAGGAGATGTAGAGGGCAAAAACTCTTTTGCCAATAACTTTTCACCTGCTGGTTGAAATTTGGCAAAAGAGGTCTTGTTGGAAAGCTTTTTGAGAGCCGCTTCCAACGAGATAAGGTGCAGCATGAGCCACTGCCTAGAGTAATAGCGCTCGTTGAAAAAACGAGCGCGGGTGATTTTTTGGAGCTTTTTAAAAAAATTGCGATCTTTGAAAGATTGTAGCTCCTCAACCACCGCACAGAATTAGGCGATCTATAGCTTGTTGGAAGCGGCTCGTCAAGAGCTTTCCAACAAGCTAAAGATCAATAAATTTAGAAGTTACGATCGAAAGAGTGCACCGGTGTCATTACCAAAGAAAAGTGGCGAGCATTTTTTTTTTTTTTTT
>BFEA01000028.1:3801665-3815995 GCA_003427395.1 Chara braunii
CGGACCCGCCGGGATGGCGGTCCGTCAGGATCAAGACGAAGGGATGAGGATGGGGGAGATGGAGATGGAGCTGGAAGGGACAGCGCAGCTCCAACGCAAACTCAACATGCACGTACTCCAATCTGTGCAAATGAAGAATGCCACAAAACAGACTGCAGTTGGGGTATACCCCCAACGGACTGACTGGCCTAGTACCGACAGTGGTACCGGGCAAGACTGGACTGGACTGTGGGGTCAGGCCAAGGCCTGGTCCCACAGGCTGGACTGGCAAATAGCCAAATAGGCCCTGGCTGTGGGCCAGGGCAGATGAAGGCCCGCTGCAGACATCCTCTCACAGGTTCTTATAGAGCCAGGAGTCTCGGTGTCCTGCCTTGCGGACCTGAGTCCCAACATGCCACACACACTTAATTTAATCTCTAATTCCTTCACACGCTGCCTCACAAACAGTTGGTCAGAACTGGACACGGAACCAATCGAGGAGGAGATTAGAGGTATGAACCCTCCTGCTGTGGGTATCCAAGTTGTCGACCTGATTGGGGCTCGTAATGGGTAGGATTAGAGTTGCAACGTGGAATGTCCGAGGATTGGGTGATCTAGGGGGGAAGGCAAAGAGGAAACGAATCAAATCATGGATTCACAGTAAACGAGTGGATGTGATGCTAATTAGGGAAACCAAACTGCCAGAAAGAAAATTAACCCAACTCAGGGATTGGTGGGACGGCCCGCAACTGTGGTCCTCGGCAAAGGGGTCTAGAGGTGGAGTGGCTATTCTAATACACAATCATATTGAGGCTAGGCTGATTGATTTCGACAGTGACGCTTGGGGTAGATGGTGTTGGGTTAAGCTGGCTCTAGGTGATGTAGAGTGGGTGTTTGCCACAGTGTATACACCTAACGATGCCAGAGAAAGGGAGTTTTTTTTTAAATGCTTCCATACGTGCTGCCAAGCCATAACAAACTCATGATTGCAGGAGATTGGAACACCGTTTGCCGCCCCGGACTGGACTCAGAGGCTGACCATGGAATGACACAAGACAAGGTCAAGTTGCTCAGATGGATGGAAGTTTGGGACTTGAGAGACATTTACAGGGACCTCTTCCCTCTATCGCAGGATTTCACATGGGTAGGAAGATCCGTACAAACGGCAGGTGTTCAAAGGCGATTGGACTTTTTTTTGGTATCTGCAGACTCTGCCAGTGAGGTGTTGAATATGGAAACAGTAAACGAGCCGATGTCGGACCATGAGCCGTTTACTGTTTCCACGACAGAGGACTTAACCGAGCTATTCAACGGCATCCTGACGGGAGGCAAATTGGGACAGTCTATGACGAGAGGAATAATCTCGCTCCTCTTCAAGCAAGGCGACCGCAGGGAGGTTAGGAATTGGCGGCCCATCTCGCTGCTGAACGTGGTATACAAACTGTTGGCTAGAACGCTTGCGACCAAACTGAGCAGCTTGCTGCCAAGCCTAGTCCAGAGGGATCAAGGTGCCTTTGTGCAGGGTAGGTCCATCTTTGAGAACGTTGTTACTGCAATCGAAGCTTTGGAGGTGATTGATGGCGAGAATGTTGACATGGCAGTTCTGTTATTAGATCTCGAAAAAACCTACGACAGGGTCAATTGGACATTCGTTCTTACGACCCTAAGAGTCGCAGACTTCGGTGAATCTTTTTGCAGATGGGTAAAAGTACTGTATGGCTTCTCTTCGGCTGCAGTTTGCGTGAACGACGTTATATCCACAGAGTTCAAGCTGACAAGGTCATTACGTCAGGGTTGCCCCCTGGGCCCACCGCTCTTCGTTCTTCACTGGAGCCACTGTTGTGCAACATCAGGTCTCATCTGGAGTTCGTAGGGCTGAGTTTGGGCAATGGCAAGGAAAGTAAAGTCAAAGCCTTGGCTGATGACCTCTTCGCCATTTCGGCAAACACGAAGCCTTCATTGGACGCCCTGAAACAGTGCTTGGCAGATTTTGCGGAGTTTTCTTAAGCGGCGGTCAACTGGAATAAGTCCAGTTTTTTTCTGCCTAAACAGTACATTTTGGAAGTGCAGTGGGGAATGGAGCGTGTCCCGGCAGAAACAGCGGAACGTTTTCTTGGAGTGCAGGTGGCACTGGGAGACTGTTCGTCATCCTAGGAGGTGATCTTGGCCGAAAGAGTCAAAAAACGGGTTCAGAGTTGGGGTAAAGTTTTCCACCTCTTCCTAATTGGCCGTGCTTTAGTGATAATGGCTTCTGCATTCTCCTTACTGTGATATGTAGCAACAGTTAGGAAACTCTCCCCTACTCTACTAAAGACAATCAAGGCGGTGGCCAGGAGGTTTATCTGGAAGCCGGACAGCAAGGAGGAAGAAGGTTTCATTTGCAAAGTGGCTTGGGAAATGATCTGTACTCCGCGGGAGGAAGGTGGCTTATCCTTGATGGACCCATCAGCTCATAACACTTTTCTATTTGCTAGATGGGTGACCAGAGTGGCAGAGGCAGACTTGGGGTCTGATTGGGTGCTGCTAGCAGAGCGCCTACCATCCATAGATTGGAATCTTTCGCGAACTTCAGACGTCTGGGTCGCCATCATGGCCGAACCCTTCATGCGCAAACGCCTCACCTCTAAGTTTTGGCGAGATGTGTTAGCTGCTTGGAGGATGGCTATGCCCTCGTGGAGATTGCCTCCGACTTCCAAGACTGAGGTAAAACGTCAGCACCTGTTTGAAAATGAATGGATCTTAGACAAGTCAGACCAACCGTTCGCTCTCGGAAACAAGCCAGGTGAATTTGGCCTGAGCTGGCTCCGGAAGGGAGTCTCAACAGTGGGTGACTTATGGAACGAGGAAGTGAATCAGTGGGTACCAAGTACGAAACTGAAAGGGAAATTGGGTCAACTACTGAAGCAAGAAGAGAGGCTGGCACTTTTGAGAGCGGCAATCCCGGAAGACTGGAAACACCTTTTGGGCCCAGAGGGCATTGACCCCCCGGGGACATGGTTCCAATGGGACAATGGGGAACTGGGATGGTTTTGCAGACTGGAAAGTTGGTTTGACAATAACTCAGGTCGCTGCTGGTTGGAAACATACAGGCGCTCATCCTCCAATCAGTCGACGCTGGTAAGGGAAGGAATGCATTTCCAGTATGGCCTCAGCAATCTGGTTGAAGTAAGGGTGAAATTGAGGCCGCCTCCAAAAGAGGGTCTCTCAATGGTCCCCCAACTTATCGCAAATGGAACTCCTCTAAAGGACCTGAGAATAGACCCCGCGGTGTGGGGCTGGCAGGTGGGGGAGGAGAAAGTGGTGGGCCTGGAGAACCTCAGTTCCAAGGTTGTAGTAGGAAAGAATCCCACCTCCCTATCTGTTCAAAAGAAAGTCGGTCAGCGCTGGAGCAGAGCGGTTCCGGAGCGGAATCCTCCTTCTGAGCAGGAGCTCTCTAGACTGTGGTCTCAGTTAAAAGCAATCCCTTCGCAAAAGCTGGCCTCGTTGCTTTGGCTCCAGTCTCACCTGGCAGTGCCGACCTCAAGTTGGTTATCAGACCGAGGTATGGAGATTCCCAAGCTCTGTGACAGATGCAAGGCAGGGGAGGAGACTTGGGATCACCTCTGGTGGGATTGCCTCAAGGAAGTGGTGGAGGTGGTGGGAGATGCATTGGCATCGGTTCAAGGGTCATACCAGCCTGCTGGGACAGAGATGGGTTTTGCTTGGGGCCGCTCCGGAGGGTAGCAGCACCTCCGAAGGCTGGGGATATATAGCCCAGGTGGGAAGAGCCATTATGTTGTGGCTCATTTGGTCAGACGGAAACAGTTTGAGATTTCAAGGCGAAAACCTGAATGAGATCCAAGCAGAGGCCACTTTCAGAACTATGCTTGCAACAACAGTCAGAGCGGACTGGTCACGCAGGGTGGTACAAAACGATAAGACTTCAGGTATTAACTGGTTCAGGAAAACTTGGTGCTTGGGAAACAGGCTCTCCCACATCTCTTCGGAAGGGAAGCTGGTCATGTGCCAATGGATCGAGCCAGGGTAGAGTAGATGCGAGCTAGAGGGAGATTTTTGGGGATTTGTGGGTTACGGGAAGAGGGGTTAGTTCTTCGAGGGTTATCTAACTTGGTGAACCAACTGCACTCGGTTCCAGTCGGTGGTCGCGGTAGACCACAAAGGGTAGGGAGGGTAGGAGAGCGCCTAGCTTGGCTAAGCGGAAAAAGGGTTCCTCTCGGTCGCTCTGGGCCGAGTTCAGACCGATATTAGGTCTGTGAAGAAGGACAGAGTAGGATTAGATAGTGATGTTTGTCCACTGGGTGAGGTAGGTTACAGTCCTCAGTTGATTGTGTGTAGCCATTTGAAGTCTTATAAGTCACTTGTAAATCTGTGTTCGGTACATGGAATGATTGAAATATGGTCGCTTAAACTAAACCGGCTGACGCTGTCGGGATAACTCCGGGTTGAATTATGAGGTCCCCGGCCTCTTTTACATTGATTGATAATGAATTGAAGCATAAAAAAAAAAAAAAAAAAAAAAAAAAGTGATGGAAAAAAAAAGGATAAAGACCCACGACTCACCAGATGTGTAAAATAAAAATGATCCAGTGGCCTAGCTCAGTTGGTAAGGCACGCAAGTGGCATTTAGGAGGTCTTGGGTTCAATCCCCATCGACCTCAAGCACCTTCCTGGGCAAGCTTGGTGCCCGCCACCTAGAGATATGTCGTTGGTCCCCCCGAGTGGCATTGAGCATAGATTGTTGATGTTCATAGGGGGAGGGGACCGGAGGGGAGGCACAGTGACTGGCCCATCGAAGAAGCTCGGTCCTGATGCTACCAGCTGACCCCTGRCCSGTATCGCCCACCTGCTRTAGCAGGTATCGCACCTGCTGGTGGGTGCAGCTCCCGCATGTTCCCTCGTTGGAGGCTTGAGCACGGATGTGGCTGCTACGGGGTTCCTCGTAATACTATAATGACAATAAAAAAAAAAGGCTTGAAAGGCCATCCTGTCCAGATTTGACAGTTAATTGAATTGGTTGGGCTTAAAGGGAAAAAATAAAAATAAAAATAAATATTGTGCTAGAGTATGGAAAGATACTCGGATATTTTGTCTTTTCGACATGTAGCTCCAGATGTGGAGCCATTTGCAGCAATAATTCGAAAAATAAAGAAAAGTGAACCCACTTGTAGCACCCTCGCCTTCACCTTCGCCCCCCCCCCTCTCTCTCTCTCTCTCTCAGATACTCGGATATTTTGTCTTTTCGACATGTAGCTCCAGATGTGGAGCCATTTGCAGCAATAATTCGAAAAATAAAGAAAAGTGAACCCACTTGTAGCACCCTCGCCTTCACCTTCSCCCCCCCCCCYCTCTCTCTCTCTCTCTCTCTCTCTCTCTCTCTCTCTCTCTCTCTCTCTCTCTCTCTCTCTCTCTCTCTSKYWTKCCACGCCACCAWACGGACAACMCCTCCCCTTTGMKWYAKWGGWAAATCTAGCAGCATATCCCCACTTGCTCACAGCCTCACGGCCTCAACACTAGCGCAAAGGTGGGGCAAAAAGTTCCCAACCCTTAGCTATGACTGTCCTGCCCGAGATTCCCCTAGAATAGCAACGCCTCCTCTCAATTTTGCAGACCTCTAATTCACTCTCCGACACTTTCCTTCTCCAGCACCAGCATCTCCTCCCAAGCTTCCTTAAGGTAGTGCAACATTTGACCAATACTTAAATGAGTAAGAGTTTTAACAACACTGCCAAAGTGTGAGGCAGCAGCGTGGAGTGTTGACTTTTATAGTGACTAGAGGGTGGTAGCCAGCCCTCTTGCCCACATGCAAGTTGAGCCCTTGATGTTAGGTAAGACCAAGGACCAATGCGGCAGCACCTCAACCACCCACTTAGGGAGGTTATTATTTTCAATTGCCTCCTTTTTTTTTTTTTTTTTTTTACCTCAGTTATCTCGGAATTTCACGAGATAAAAACTATCTCATAATTTTACGATAGTTGATAGTCTGCCATTTTTAAAATATGTTTTCTTTCCTTTTTCTATTTTTTTTTTGAAGAGCTACAACTCTTCAAAGTTTGTCATACCCTGCATTTTTTCTAGTTCAGGTACGTTGCAGAAATGGATGTACTTAGCCCTTCCTCCCATATGGCCCTTCAATTTTCAGGCCTAGTCTGAGTAGTCACAATCAGACCTGGGTGGGCTGCAGCTCGGGCATACTCATGGCCACATTCGCAACCGCTACGGCGCTACCCCTTCCCCTTCCTTTTTTTTTTTTCCCCTCTTCCCTGTCCCTGCCCCTAACCCCTCACTTTTCCTACATGGGGCAACTCGCCGTTCAAAACGAACGACCACCCTCCCCCTTAATCATCTCATAGAACCGAACTAGTGTCAGGCTCAACAGGGTCTTTTTCCTCACACGATGTACTTTCCACCGAAACGTGGAAGGATGTATTGCCATATATATTTTTATTATCTACGCCTGTTGGGGACTTTTCACTATTGTTGAACGGGCAACACTCCAAAGGCGGAAAAACACCTAAAAAGAAAAAGAAATAAAATTTATAAAAAATTTAGGTTACCAGAGTGGCCCGGGGGCACTTGCCCGACCGGGCAAAAAAAAATACAAATAAAAATAAATTAAATTAAATTTGGTGAAGAATTTTGATGTGAACCTGAGACAAAAGTTGTTCAGTTTATTTTTCTGCATAACATAGTTTGTTTTCGGAGTTTTTTTCTTTTTTTTTTTGTTGGGACCTTCCCTAGTCCTTGCACGGCCTGGCCACCCGGGACCCGAGCGGCCCGTCTGGTAGCCTAGCAAAAAATAGAAAAAATAAAAATAAAACGAACTTGGCCCTGCTAGCACTTTCCGGTGGTGCTCATTGAGGCACCATGACCTATTGAAATACAAGTCCGAACTCGATTCCACGCATCACGGGGTATGGGCCACTCAAAGGACATAAGGACAAGCTACACTATTAAAAAAAAATGCAAAATGAGAATGAATCTTCTGCTATAATATGGAAAGATATGTCGCCATATCTTTGTCACCTTCCCACGAAATGACTTGCCAAATTAAATCCAGGAGGGAGGAACCAAAAAAAAAAAAAAAAAAAAAGAACTAAACTACATGGTTGTCCGTTTTCAGGAGCGCCTAACATAACCCTCTGAGAGTTACATCTCTCAATCTTTGAATCGCTCCGTCTGGTGTTTTTTTTCTTTTTCCCCTATTATTTTCCCGTTGGCTTATGACAACGACCTTCTTGCTGCTATCTCGTGGTTCTACCACGAACTATTGAAATGCAGACCTGGGTAAGATTCTAGAAGGATCGAACTTAACAAAAGGCAAAAACTTTCAACAATTTCTCGATTTTTGCGTGCCATCCTCACGAAGGCGTCATGCTAATTCTTCGCGTGGCCGATTTAGGTTTCGTGAACCAGAAGATCGTATTGTCCGAATTGACCAAGTCATACTCATTTCGACTCGGGCTGCTCCTCTTAAAAGGAGCTAGCCCAATTTTAAGGGATCTTATGTTTGATGTCTGCATCTTTGGCATGTGAGTCTGTTATCTTACCAGCAAGCTAACTTCTAGTACATGAATAGTAGGAGCAACTCTATATGAGGAGCTTGCCCTAGCTACTCCTATTTGTGGCACAACAGGCCTTGCCCCCTTGAGCCCGAGGCAGCAGGTGGGGCGCTCAACTTACTACCTGGGGTATCAACCCCGACCATCTCGCCGCTGGCTCTGGCTAGGCCGCGACAAAATATTGAGGCCAAGTACGAGCCCTTTTCTTACTAAGTCTACCCGTGGCCTCGATGAGGTCATACTTCCTACCGCACCACCCTCGAATCCCGCGACTTATCAACCGCAAGATCAAACCCCGACCGCACAAATAAATGTTAGGTCCGAGAGTAACTCTCATGCTCCTTGGGCAATTACGGCCTCAACGAAGTTGCAATTTTTTTTCTTTTCCTGCTTGAGCCTTGCACGGCTTAACGGTTGTGTGTCCTTATTTCGAATAAGATAGGGTAAATTTTGCATCCCAACGGCGGGTTTCGGGAGTCTTACGAGAGGCGAAACACAACCGGTTACACCACTAATCATCACCACTATGTTTTCGCACATCGCAAGCGTTTGGTCTTAGATAAGAAAAATTAACATTTTGGTCATAGGTTTGGTGTGGACAACTTTTAGGCAGACATGTCAATCTCATCAAGTCACTTAATTTAAAAAAAAAGGTCAGACAATGTATCACATTAAAAATCCCGAGTTGATACTCTTGTAAGAGTTTCTGCTCTGACACTGTACGTCGTATTCGTTCACATTTTGCGCGCTGTATTCCCTGCACTATGTTCGGAGGAAGAAGGTACGGCAAGGGACAAAATGCAATATCCTGTTCACCATGAAGTAGCTATGCTTACAGAGGTTTCTTATATAGCCTTAGGAGTAGTAATATGTAAGTAGCTATGCTAGCAGGGGACTCTTGTTATTAAACCACCAGTATATTTCCCCACTATTTTATAAAGGTGCCACTCGTTAACAACTGCAACTTTCGAGGTCGGGTCTCGGTTGACTAGCTTTTCACCCCGAGCGCACGGGGTACCCCACCATGCCCAGAATGGCGCCCCGGGCGCCCGGTCGGGCAGCCCCTCCGAGCAGGCATCCGAGTGCCTCTCGCACCAAGGCAGAAAAAGCCTTTTTTTTTTGTTGTTGTAGCCCTATTCCAAACGTGCCAAC
Source organism: Chara braunii (assembly GCA_003427395.1). NCBI lineage: Eukaryota > Viridiplantae > Streptophyta > Charophyceae > Charales > Characeae > Chara > Chara braunii. Next base: position 3,810,356 of record BFEA01000028.1, read on the forward strand.
TTTATACTAGGCGATCAGTGTATTTTTTAGGGGGGTCCTGTAGACCCTGGTTGGCAGGTTTTTAATTTTGGGGGGATTCTGACCGTCAATCTGTATAGATCGACGGTGTGCGCTGATACAGGATTCGAATTTGCCCCCTCATGCACCCAATCCCCCCCCCAACCCATAGAAACCAACATGCATGACAATAAAAAAAAAAATCGGATTTGGGCACTACTCCCAAAATGCAGCAAGGTTTGGCGGTTAAAAAAAAAAAAAAAAACTTGGTGGTTTTTTCGCATGCTCGGTGTACCCCGGCAAAGTGCCTGACCGGGCGCCCTGGGAAAGCTAGGCTGTTGATAAATTTCATCGGCAACCATTATCGCATTTCGGGCCTCCGAAACTTGCCGTGACGGGCAACTGGAACTTTCGGAGGCCAAAAACACGGCAATGGTTAACGATGAAATTTATCAACAGTGACCTGACCTCGACGAATCTCCGAAAGTTTGATGGAGGGCCTTAAGGTCAAACTATGGTCTGCGGATAACCCTCTTGGTCGACGACATAGGCATATTTGAGCGGGTTATATAATTCCTGTCGTCCCAATTTTCCAGTTTCATCAAAGAAATCCATATTCAGAACTAGTTCTTTTTTAATCTGCGCTCGTATGCATATACAATATCAAGAGCAGTAGGTCCAAGTTCTTTCTTGCTAAACCGAGCTTCATAAGAGGGTTGAGATTTAAACTTTACCTTGAACTGCTTTTGTGGCATTCCTCTGCCACCTGTAGAAAAGTATTCACGTTCAAGTAGCTTCTCAACTTCATAGTCACCATCCTTTGGAGGAGGAAACATAAATGGTTTGTTGGGAAAATCATGTTCTTCTATATGGAAATAGCTTGAAGGCATGAAAGACAGGATATGTCTTGAGGTGTGGGGGTACATCTAATTTTGTATGATGGTCCATCAGTATCCCCTATCACCTTGAGAATTTCCAGGGTCCATAATAGACAAGTAGCGGTTTTTGTGATACATTTTGTTTTAAGAAAAATTATTTAGACTTTGACTCGAACAAGATCTCCTTCTTTGAATTCAGATGGTCGACGATGTTTGTTAGCATGTTCAATCATTTGTAGTTGTTTTTTTTTAAATATTTCCCTTGACTTTCTTTAAATTTTCTTCGTACAAAACTGTAAACTTTCATGGTCCCAGAGCTAGTTGTTGGATTCGGTCTCGTATCAAAGCATTAATGAGACGTCGCAACGTCCCTCGTTTGTGAAGTGCATTCGGTGTTCTGTCGATGACGATGTGAACACTGTTGTGCACTTGCAATATTAGGCAAGTTCTCATCCCAATCAATCTGATCTGGCCGTACATACATTTGCAAAAGTTGTTGGCACAATCGATTCATTTGTTTTATTTGCCCATTCATTTAAGGGTGTCTCCCTGACGACATTGTCAATCAGGTGTCATATACCTCCATCAACTTTTGTCACTATAGGCTTGTAAACGGTTCATCCCGATCAGAGACGATGATTTTTGAAAATCCATATTCCAAAACCCATCACATCTGAAACTTCTTGATAACAAGTTTCCTTATAGTTTCGGTAGGTAGAGGAATTAACATAGCATATTTAGAGAATCATTGGACAATGACTATTACCTGACTTTTGTCATTCCTACTCTTGGTGAGACTCTTGAAATCGATCGAGATGAACTCGCCTGACTCACTCGGAATAGATGGTGGTCTCGACTATCCCAATGGATTCTCATGTGAGGTCATTTTTTTCCATTCAAAGCGTTTTTCAACGTTAGCATACATCTTCTTGAATCTGAACCGTCCTTCAATGGCGTGACATTCCCCAACAATCATACTCTTAATTTGTTATTTGTGTGGAATGCAAAGTTTTTCTTCGGTTTTGTCAACGGAGAAGAGTAAATCATCAGACATTCGATATTCAGGGAATAGTTCAAGTTCTTTTGGTAGGGTCTTCAATGATAAGACTATAAATTCGATTTGATCTTTCAATTCATTTGTAATATCGAGGTAAGAGATAATAGCTCAAAAGAAATCAGATCATCTTGATAAAGCATCTGCAACAACTTTAGATATTCCTTTAAGAGTTTTCAATTTAAACTTAAATATCAATGAATGCAGACCATCTAACTAACTTGTTATATAGTCGAGGATGAGTCTTTACCCACTTCAAGGTAGAATGGTATGAGTAAATACTGAAGTGTCTCACGAGCAAGTAGTGTTTCCATATGTCTAGAGTTACAACTAAGGAGTACAATTTTATTTCATATGTGGAGTTAGCTACCTCATCACACGGAAGACGCTTGGACATAAACTCAATAATCCGTCATCTTGTTGTAGCACTGCCCTAGACAGATGGAAGACGCTTGGACACAAACTCAATGAATCCGTGATCTTGTTGTGACCCTCCCCAATTCCTAGGACGCAATTTATAGTTCCTCTCTCACAATTTTTGTAGAACCATTCGCAGACGTTTTTTATGTTCCTTAAATGTTTTACTATACATGAGGATATCATCGAGATGCACTAGTACGAACTGATTCAACCATTGACGAAACAATTCATTCATAGACCTTTGAAAAATAATAGGTGTATTAGCCAATCCGAAATGCATAACCATAAACTTGTAGTGATCATACCTGGTTCATGAGGTTATTTTGTGTTGATTTCCAGGTGTCACCGCGATCTGGTGGTATCTCGACTTTAGATTAATTTTACTAAAATACTTGCGTCCCTGCAACTAATCCCGCAAGTCGTCAATGTGAGGAAGAGGTTCTGCGTTTTTCACAGTAATGAAATTCAGTTTTCGATAATCAATACAAAGTCTAAGTTCTCCTTCCTTTGGGGCACAAATAAGACAAAAGCACCGTTTGTGGAATCCATCATTTTTATGTAAGTTCTTGAAGTTGTTTCTTTAACGTTTTCAATTTCCTATGAGACATTCGATCGATAGGTCCTTTGGGTATCTTACTTCCAATAATGATCTCGGTAGTGTGCTTGATAGCATATTCAGTTATCCCCGTAGGTTAAGTCTGCAAATCCTTATGCCAACTTCTTTTTCGTGACCATACTAAAAAAAACAGGAAGACTCATGCAACAGAAATACGGTGATGAGTCAGAAATCATACTTACGAAACAATTTAATTGGTTTCAAGTTGAAATTTTCACCCCTTAGATTAACAATTTTATCTTTGGATACGATATCCGGGTCGGCCTCGTCGTGTCAATCCATTCTCAGAATCAAGTCAAAGGGTAGATTCTTCTCTACGAGGAATGTTGCTTCATGCAATATTCGTTTCCTCCCTTGGTTCGGAAATAACATTTAACACAACTAACATATTGAGAGATAGTGATCGTGCTTTTATCTGCAAGCACGGACGTGATATGTCGCGAAAGGTCCTCCACTGTCATTCCAAGATGCAATTTCTAAATTGACTTTTCTAAAATAGAAGACCGATTGACCCAGAATCTAATAAATCACCTACTCGTATACGTGCAATCTCAACGTCAACAATCATCAATTCACCTTTAGATTTTGCTTTCTTAGTCCACGAACTTCTCAAAGCAGTCAATTTATTACCAAGTTCGTCAAGGGTATCGCTCACAGAGACAAAACATAACACAATTTCAGGGTGTTCTTAGCGATGGGCCGAAGAATCATCCTCTGCCATGCGAGTTGGAGGGTTGAAAGTGGTTTCAAGCACCTTACATTTTTCTAAGCCCTCGAACTCAGTAGGAGCAGACACTACTCCTATTGGCTGGTCACTTTTGGGTTACGGATAAGGGGACACCATGCAATAATGTGTCATGAAATGCCACACTTCAGGCACTGTTCATTGTTCATTTTTTTCTACTATTCTTCCCTTGTCAAGTTTATTTTTTCCCAGGGTCTTCCGACTGCAATGCCGAGATGTTCCGGGAAGGAGTGTGGTCTATTCTTCTTACATTCACCTGAATTGGTGTCACCCTTGTTGCCCACCATGAAAGTGACATTTCCTTTCCCAGACTCACTGCCACCGTTTGCTTCACCCTTAGCCTCATCGAGAGACCACTTTCCATGGTGTCGTCATCGTCGAAAACGACAAGGGTGTGATTATGTCTCTTCTGCCACCACATGATCCTCTTGCTATTTTTCAACTCCCTTGATGATCCACTTCATACAACAGATGCATATGTGCTATCATCTGCTCCCTCTGGAGCGCGAGGTCACCAAATTGCAAATAATTATATTTACTAGATTTTGCTTCAGCCACGAGCGATCCACCGATGGGCTCAGGCGATGCACGAAAGTATATGTATAAGACTTTATTATCCTGCAGGTTCAAATCGGGTACCTGCAACAGGCGATCCACTTCGCGGGACGAAACATCCACGATAGTCCAACGCCTTTAGATTATCGTTTTCAACTCATTAAAGGCTTTGTTAGTCGTCGTTTTGTCAAGGAATCTCTCCTTAATCTTTTGGAGAAATTTCATGAGTTTCATGGTATTGGCCCACTCACCCATATCTTCACAACCAACAACATAAGCTTATGACAAAACTCATTCCTTTGCCACTTCAACCAAGCATGAGGTTGAGAAGGCGACTTGACTTTCAGGTTCAACTGCGGCAGTTCCACAATATGTTTGGAGGTCAACAATCCAAAGCAACAAATGTCCCCCTCGCTTCCCATTGTACATAAAAGGAAGTTTCAATTTGATTTTTTTTTTTTCTCTTAAGGTGTTCCCGTTCTTCTTTCTTCGCAACTTTCTTATTGGAAGGCTCTTCCTTCGTCGCTGGTTCTTTAAGTTCTTTCCCAACGGTTTCAGGTTTTTTGGGCGTTTTCTTGGCTCCCTTCACAGCGTCTTACATTCACTTTTTATGGGTTTTTTTTTCTTATTTTCCCTTGACTTCCTCCTCATGCACCACTTTGTTCTTAGTTTTTACCAGTTTTGTCATCATCTACAGTTCGGCGGTGACATTGTCGATCTTTATTTCTAAGCCATCATGTTTTGCAAAACGGCCGCAAACTCAACTTCTGAACCCTCCACATAAATTTGAAATCTTTGTCTAATTTCCTCCATTTTTTTTTTATTTTTTTTTTTTTTCTTCTCCTTCTGATACGCTTCTTTCATTCTCAATCCACTTCCAATGCAGTCTAGAGTTGTCTGATAATGTCGTCCACAATTTTTTCAGTCAATTTTTCTTTTGTTTCAGATGTTTCTGCCTTCCCTTGTTCTCTTTTACCTTCCTTACATCTTCGCAAATTGTTCCGCAACAAAGTGATCGATAGTCATCCGCGCTCGATCGATTACTTGCTGCACTCTTCCACTGGATTCCAATTGACTTACCGTGAGGGCACGGGTGCGCAGCCCGTAGTTCGTTTGTTGATGTGGTTCGGGAAGGGTAAGGTAGTGATTATGCGGTATGTATGTTTTGTTGTGTTCGCTATACACAACTCAAAGAGAGTATGTGTGGGGTCCCGGTTGGTGCTTTATTCACGATGTTCATGGGATGCTGGACCCAGTTTCCAGCAGGTGGCGCTCCCCATCAATAGACAGGAGAATGCGTGTGGGTGTGTATGTGAGTGTGAGTGTGTATGTGAGTGTGTGTGGGTGTGGGTGTGTGTGTGTGTGTGTGTGTGTG
>BFEA01000028.1:3816547-3831042 GCA_003427395.1 Chara braunii
CTAGTAATTGTATTGGAATACAAGAGTTTTTTCTTTTCGAAATCCGAATAGAAAGCGTACCCGTTGTATTCGAATACAACCTGTGCGATTTCTATTATAGGTACTCTGCTATTCGATAAAAGTGCACCCATACCGTTTCAATTTCAAAAAAGGCTTAAGGACCACGACCTCCTCGCCCTCATACGGGCAGCTACCGGTCCTATGCGGTCCTGGCCCTTGCAAGGCCTCAAAACCTCAAAATGCCCACCCTCCCGACGACCACGACGTTGAAATTTGATTGACGTTGAAATGTCTCAGGGGGGAAAACGTAACACTGACGGGCTGCGAACATCTGGACAACAGTTTCAACCTCTTCAGTTCGTCTTCTACTACTCCCAGATCGAACAGGCTGCATACGTATTGTCAAACCTTGGGGCCAACTTCTAGCATCTCTTAGAACAATGCACGAAGAGTTCAACATTAGTTGTTGTCGTTCTTCAATATGACCACGTGTCTTTATCACTACCTCCTCTTTATCGCCAAAGCGAGTGATAGAGACGGGGTAGAAGAGATGTGGAATGAAGCCCGTCATAATAGACACACAGACAATTCCACACAAAAGTCATTGTGACAAGTGAGTTTGCCGCACAATAAACTTAATAAGACAATATAAAATTGCACGGCCTCACTTCAATTTCTTATCCTACGGCAAAGAAAAATAAGAAGAAATAAATAAGGATTCAAATTTTTCTATGTTTGTCTATTTATTATTTATTTGTATGATGACATTCCTATCTGAGAGTGTTCAGGCACTACAGCCACGACTTGTCTGATCAAAACAACAACACATTTGGTAAGTAGCAAGCATCCACAGAACAGCACACAGGTGAGTAGAGTCAGCCAACAATAACACAAACAATCAATATATAAGTTGCCCAACCTTTTGCTGTCTCACTACAGATACTCGCGCCCGACACCAGGACTGATCCGTGGCACTACGACATATTCCCGTGTTGTAGCCCGTCAGTGCACCAAGTGCAAGTGTCGATCCCTCACTAATCTTCAGGGAAATGGCAACGCACACCTCCTGCCACGTGTCACCCCTAGTCTGGCTAATGCAACGCCTCCATGGAGTATGCCATGTCAACATCAATGGTCAGTAACTAGAATGCCACGTCAACATCAATGGCCAGCATCTAGAATGCCACGACAATAGTGCATCATCTACCAACCCATTTGTCATTGGTATGCCACATCAGACTGAAGGTACCGATGGAGTCTAGAAGCGCGACACAGGTAAGTGTTATGCCAGGCAATACCCCATTGAGTCTTGAATATCATATCAGCACCCACGAGCCATGCCACGTAGGATGCGCTTCCGATGCCATACCAGTAGTCTCCTTCCCCCAGTCTCTCTCTCTTTCTCTCTGTGCAATCGTCCAACGTCGTGTCAGCGCCGCAGCCAACAATGCTCCTCGCCCGTCTCCAATCATCACCTCAGCAACACTTCGCCATGTCAGCAATGTCACCGTCTTCCTCTTCAAGTTTACATCATCATCTTCGTCGGGTGGGTGCGCACGTGTGTCAATCAATGTCCAGAATGTCCAGATTGCGATGGTAATTGTGTGCATCTATAGACGCGATTCAATATTTGCAGGGCACCTCCCGTACTTACCTTAGCGCGTCGAGGAACGCAACAACAGATCTCGACAAAGGAGGTAAGCTCTGATACCAAATTGTAATGAACCCAGTCAGGAGAGAAACTCGTCAAGCGTCGAAATACAAGATGTCTAAAGAATGATAAATATCTTCAACAATCATGAAATGTGATTTGTAGAACAATGTCTCCTAACCATAGGACGAAGCTGATAGGAGGGAGAATGGACTTAGAGGGTGGAAGAGAAAGTATCCATCAATGCCCTTGTAGATAGATCCCCCTCAATCCCCACTCCTTCTTCGGGTATCTCCCAACGTCCACGTCAACAAATAGTATCCCAGAAACGAGTCTGACAAGATCTGATCACAGCATAGTGCCACGTAGGCACAAATCTTCCATGAAAACGTCTCTGCAGCACGCAATATCGACAACATCAGCAGGTAAGTTTCCTTCTCTCACTCTATAATCCCCATAGTTCCTGATCACCCTCCTTGTCGAATACCCAATCTTTGTCGAAGACAGTGTGGCATGCGACACCTCAGCAATGCCAAAGACAGCTTCGTAAGTGTCACGTCAGCAACCAAGAAGACTAGCCCCCAGAAGCAGAGGGGCACCAGCCGCAATGCACAGTCTCGTGTCATCGTCGCACAATGCCAGCGTAGTGCCAATGTCTTGCCAATGTCCAGGCAGCGTCGTGCCAGCGTCTAGCCAGCGTCCAGGCAACGTCGTGATTGACAAGCCTCTGGTCTCTCATGTACAAAGGCTCAGATTGACTCACAGTCGACGGCCTGGATCGCGTACAATTACAGACTTCCCCTTGGACCAAATGCTGTCTGGATACCTGCGTACAACCAAGTGTGTGTCTGATCGATGGTTTGGATTGAGTCTGTGAAGACTTTTAACTTGTGAGCCTCAATATTCTGAGTTACAGTTGACTTCGGTCAACTGTCGGGCGCAAGGCCTCTAGGCCTCGTTCCAGGGGCTTTGTTTCCCACAGTTGGACGCATGGCCTTCAGGCGGAACAGTGGCCTGCGCGTGGCCCCCTTGGCCGACGACATAGAAAACCTGAGTAGATCTGGATTTTGTGATCAAGCGGGTAAACCACATGCCAAATTGGCCTGGGTGAACTTGGATATTGCAAAGATTCTTAAAAAATCTAATCAGATTCTACAAGGTGTTTGTAATTATTATAGTTTTGTACACAATCGTACCAAGCTGCGTCGTATTCAATATATCATACAATATTCCGCCATGGCCACACTAGGTCGGCATATTTGGGCGGTTTATTGTAATGGATTCATTAAAGAAGTAACAGAACTCAATAACGAAACGTAGATAATAAACATACTAAAACAAAGTAAACTAAGAGATCCCCTATGCTCTGCGGCACAGAACGCCGGTTCACATCCCGAAACCAACAATCATACTTGCCCCGACCCTGCAGCATAGGCTGCCGTTCCAGTCGCAGGGCTGTTTGGTCCAGTAAATTCAAGGCAGGGTCCTGCTGGACAAGCCTTTTATCCTGGTCGGCCAACAATCATACTCGCCCCGACCCTGCAGCATAGGCTGCCGCTCGAGCCGCAGGGCAGTTTGACCCAGTACATTCAAAGCAGAGCCCTGCTGCCTTTTATCCCGGTCCGCCGCTTCCTTCTGATCAGGTAAGGTGCCCAACCCGGTCGATCAGGTTGTTACCCTTACAAGCGGGAACCGGGTGAACGTACCCTGAGAACAAGCAGCATCAATCAAGACTCGGTTAGGCCTCCCATAAGCAATCTTTTTGATCTGGCCGTCCGATAGTGACTCTTCTTACTAATCCAATCACTTGCTCTGGCCGATTGGTTGAGCAGTTTAATTAACCTGACAATCGAATTCTTCTTAACCATCCCAGCTGAAAGGCCGGACTCGCTATAATGCTGGACTACGCCTCGACGATCAGCTCAATAGCGTGCAACCCTAAGGCTTGCTCACATTGACCTCTTTTGTTGCCTCATGCTGCAGAAGTTTCTGACCTCTTCCACTGCCTCGTACGGCTATTGCTGCAGAAATTGTAGTCACCTCACATTAATCATCCCTGCTAACTGCAGCAAGTTCATGCGTGCCAGATTTACCGCCGCTACAGGACCCACAAGCAGTCGTCTGCTTGGTCCCCGTGCAACATGTGAAAATGCAAACAATTACCCTTGTAAAGGTAAGTGTTCTGACACTGTGCCAGACTCTTCCATCAGAGTTTCACCAGCTTGTGTTTTAGATTTTGTGAAAATGCAAACAATGACCCTTATAAAGGTAATTGTTCTGACACCGTGCCACCAGACTCTTCCATCAGAGTTTCACCAGCTCTTGTTTTAGATTTTGTGAAAATGCAAACAATGACCCTTATAAAGGTAATTGTTCTGACGCCATGCCTCCAGACTCTTCCATCGGAGTTTCACCAGCTCATAAGGGCAATGTGTGTTTTAGATTTTTCACCATAATAGCCCAACCTGATGTGCTCATTTGAACATGCTGAACGTTCACGTTCAAATGCGCACTTTCACAACATGCATGGGCGCGTTCAAGCGCGCACGGTTCAAAACGTGCATGGGCGCATTCAAACGCACCACGTGGCATAGAATAGGAAAAAACTGGACGCACGCCCCCTGCCGGCACGTGCATGTCAGAAGCCACCGAGAAGCGTGCGCAGTATAAAAAAAAAAAAAAAAAAAGCATTATGTATGCGTTTGTGAGTTTGTGTATGTGTGTGTGCATGCATGTGTGAGTGTGTGTATGTTCTCTTATATAGTCTAATTAATTGATACTAAAATAATTCTGTATTGTGATATATATGGTATAATTACTTAGGCTATACATTATAAATTTACAATTCAATCCTCCGAGTGTGTGTTTTTGTTTGTGTGTTTCTGTGTGTCTGTGTCTGTGTATGCGTTTGTGTTGTTTTAAAACACCCCAGATTTTCTCTCTCATTCCCCTCACAAATCATCACAAGCCATCCATAACGAAACAGTATAGATAGGCAATATAATAGAAAATGCGAGGTTGGCCACGTTCGTGTGGTTCAGCGCCAAGTGCCCACACACCCATCTGCCGCCAAAGCGGCACACTTGCACATATACAGATGTATACATATGTATTTCAAACCATGAGGGGATGGATGGCAGAAGGCAACTTACCTAAGACAGAAGACTACTCCAGCAAGAAGGCACCGACCTGACCCCCTCAAAGGTCCGAAGAAACTTGAGCCTTCCGCATCGGCCCACAAAACCAAAAACTCGTTTACCAAAAACAATAAAATATAACAGGATTTGGCACTCCCGACATTCATCTCAAACTACACACTCGCATCACTGCCAACGAGGAGGAAGAAGATAAGCAACAACTTACCTAAGACAGAAGACGACTCCAGCAAGAACGCACCGACCCCCCCTGCCAAGGGTCCCAAAACAACTGGGAAAGCCTTCCATGCCGGCCCACAAAACATATATTCCCCCCAAAGAGAACTCGTGGCCACCCGTAAACATCCAAACAGCCCATGCTCTAAAGCAGGGCAAAGAATTAGCACGTGTATAATCATCAAAACCAGCAAGACGTGTGTGTGTGTGTGTGCGCGTTGTCATATTCGCTATATACTCGAGAAAAACATGACTATAGCAGATTATTTCCACGTGTGCATTGTCATATTCGCTATATACTCGAGAAAAACATGACTATGGCAGATTATTTCGTTGGACTTCCACCGACTCATCAGGAGGTTGAACCCGTTCACATGTGTGTGTGTGTGTGTGTGTGAAACTCCGACTCGTCAGCAGGTTGAACCGGTTCGTGTGCGTGTGTGTGAACAACGGGCGCACACACCCCCACCACCACCGCACACACACGCATGCAGTAAAGAAAAAAATAAATTGTGTGTGTGTGTGAAATGCGAGCGAGCGAGCACACACACACACAGACTCAGATATGTCTTTGTTTTTCCGTTGTTCCGTTCTTCCGTTGGTTTATTTTCCATTATTTTGCAGCTGCCAATACGTTCAAGTTCAGACCGCACATTCAAAGCGTTCCATTCGTGAACGCAAAACCCGCATTCAACGAACGCACAGTTTCATTGGCCCGTCCCACCCAGAAGAGTAGATGCAAAATCAAAGCAGCTTTACCTCTATTGCAAACAATGAAGTACACTTGAGATGAACCAATCCAACAAAGAATGCTTTTACCTATCTAGCAAGCAACATGGGGCACACTAGATCCATTATATCCCATAATGTGTGTTTTAGATTTTCTTGCAGACAATGAAGCACACTTGAGATATGTTACTCCAAAACAAAAACAGCTTCACCTCCATGGCAAGCACCATGGGGCATAATAGATAGATCATATCCCTTTCTTAATTATCTCTACTTTGGCATTCTTGTCGGCACCCCTATTATTTGTTCTTCCAGCTCCCCTTTTACTCTGCCTCTCATGCACAAGGCTGGCCACGTTGACTGTGGTATAGCACCAGCTGCCCGCATCCCTGGCACGCTTGCACGTTGTCAAATGAGGCGCTCAGTAAAGGGGGAGGTGCACTCCTGTCCATTTTTCTTCAAATCTTCAGCTTATATTTTCTCTGCTCTCTTGATGATCCTCATTCGTATGCCTTTACTAGTACACAAGGGGAGGGAGGAAGAAAGAGGTGGAAGATAAGAATTCTATAGGAAGCAAGGGGCAGTGTAGGGAGGGGTAGAGTAGAGGAAGGGAAATGGAGGGGCAAAAAACAGATCAAAGTGTGTGTGTGTATGTGTGTGTGTGTGTGTGTGTGTGTGTGAGAGAGACACAGAGAGAGAGAGAGAGAGAGAGAGAGAGAGCTCCCGCACGCTGCTGGACGAGAGGAGAAGAAGAAACAGACAACAAAAAAGAATGGAGTTCGAGCGTCAGAATTTTTCCCGAGCCCTGCTTCTCGGATTTGCCACTCGTCTTTCAGGTTAACTGCCTACAGTTTTGGTGTTCAGGTGCCTACAAAGGATACTCGTTTTTTTAACCCCTCAAACAGTTTCTGGCGGGGATTGAAAAATAAACTTTACCATCCATTTGGACCCCCGCTCGACTGGTTATATCAACGTTGGAGTTGCACGATGCCAGTCAGATGGCTGATGATATAATAGGGAAGATAACCGTGACACGACAATGCTAATCATGGTTACATAGAAATACAGTGCCTATCATGAGATGAATGATCTTCAAGGAAACAAATTCACGATGTCAGTAATAGCCATGAGAGGGATTCACACACACAAGTTAAAGGGGCCCTCTTAACAATTACAATGACATGATGATGATGATGATGATAATGCTGACGATGATGATGATGTTTACCATGATGATGACGATGACGTGGTGACGATAATGATAATGATCTAGCAACGACAGTAATCATGACATGGCGATGACGGCAATTGAAAGAAGTGGTAGTGTGGATGCTACTGTTGCTGATATGATAATACTGATGGCATGAATAATAACGGCGTGCGATTTGATGAGAAGGCCATGCGAACCGTAAGGAATGATGCTGACCAGATGACAAAATGATGTGACGACGGTATAGGGCAACAAGGTCACGAGGATAACGACAAGAAGACCTTGTGGAGACCAAGGCAAGAGTGGGGGTGCTGATTGATGATACCAACGTCGACAAGGGTAAAGGAACAGCCACGGCAATGGCATGGTCAATCATGGTGTGGGTGAAGATGGTATCCGTGAACGATAACGAGGGAGACGACGGCAAGCACTGCTATCACTGCAAGAACAAAAAGACTGCATTCGAATCGTGGAGGGCAGCGAAAAAGATCACATCGTCAGCTGGAACGATAACGACGTCAACAATGGCAATCAACGATATTGACGACGGCAATAATGTTGATGGTGTGGAATCTCTCCGGATAGCAATAACGATATTGTAATCCTTTTGAAAACGACACTTTTCACAATGATAATGACGATGATAGAACACAGCGAAGGGTGTCAACGATCGCGCAACTAGTATGGAGGGAAAAACGATATAAAAAGTGCACAAACAAAGGACAATAGCAAGCAAAAGATTCTGAAACGGGTGAAGACGAGGAATGAGAACTGCGAAGGAAATCCCTCGTGGTGATAATGGAGGGGGATGAACGATAGCGGTGATTGATGGTGACGTTTACAGCAATACTAACGAGGTTGAAGACGAGTATGAAGACGATGATGAACATAACAACCTACAGGACGCAGAACCGTGAGAAAGACACGTGGTCAAATGATGACGACTCGGGCAACAAGCATGACAATGACTGCATGGCGGAGTATAGTCCAGACAGTGAAAAGAGCCGGAGGGTGAGGAATTGTTTCTTCCAGAATAACAAAAAGAATCATCTGAGGGCACTTCAACATCGACCTCGTTTGCAGGGTGATTTTCCCAGCAGCACACCTGCAGTCATGCCATCCGTAGCTTACACTTTTTAAAGTCTTCCCATTAGGATCCATCCTTGCAGCAGTGCCTAAGAACGAAATAAAAGCAGATAGCTCTTTCCGTTCCATAAGGCGCTGCCAACCTTGATTACAGATGTAGCGACGCCTTCAACAGCTTTCAGCGCCAACAATTCTCAAAGAATTCTCAAAGAATTCTCAAAGAATTATTACCACAGTTGCTCCATTCGTTGTCAGGATCACAAAGGAGAATTCCGAAACTGCCCCTGCAGCTGCAGTTGATCTATTGGTATTTTTTATGTTTCAGGCCGACATACCAGAAACGACCAGCCAGACCACAAATCTCCTATGGACCCCACCCGTACTCGACAATGAAATATGCACAAGACATGACGCAGTGGCGTTGGGAAAGCAGGCACGAGACTGTGCGTCAATCTCTTTACAGTCTGTTCCTCTCACATAGCGACCATCGAAGACGAACACGATCCATCCATACCTCACACCCGAACACGACTCTAGCACGCACTTGTACATCATTGCTGCTTGTCAGCATATCCATGTCTGCGGAGAGATGAGATGCTCTTGCCTAGCTGTTTCCCGACTGCCACAAACTTCCCCTCTCGATGTACTTGCTCTTAAGCCCCTATTGTCTCAATCTGACATAACGGACAGGCCCAGCTCACAGAAGAATGAAGTGTATTTACATTGGGCCCCCATTCTCAAAATATGGACAAGAACTGGCTCACAGAGACGTTAGGGTAAAGAGGACCCGAGGCTGTGCGTCTTCATTTCTCACGTGCACGAACGATCGAAATGCACACAATTCCAAAAGCGGGCGCATCCTAATCATACTCGCACGGAACCACAGACTACACATGCGCTCTTCCTTTTTTACGCGTGCGCATCTCTTTCTCTCTCTCTCTCTCTCTCTCTCTCTCTCTCTCTCTCTCTCTCCCAAAAGCGCCTACTCATACTCGCACAGAACCACACGCGCATGCACATGCGCTCTCCCTCATGCGTAAGCAATCTCCCTCTCTCTCTCGCTCGCTCGCTCTCTCTCTCTCTCACACACACACACACACACACCTCCCGTTCCCACGCGCACAAATATGAGACCCACTGCGTGATTGGCGGATCCTTACATTTCCGTCCATTGAAGCCCAAACTTCGCGAGAGATGTCGGGGAGGAAGCAAAGCAGACGCACCTCTTATTCACGCACTCAAAACCAGAAGTGGAAAATAAAAAGGTTGACGCCCATTCTCACACACAAAAGAGAAGTAACGACAATGGAAAGAACAAAACGAACGACACAGGTTCTGATACACCAATGGAAACAGTGAGACATAACATCTGACAGGCATCAATGGCACCCGCTTTTCGAGTTTGTGTGTTGTCATGTCCACTAAACATAACATCACAAAAAAAGCGTGACTCTCGGATTACAATTCCGTCGGATTTTAACCGAGTCATTACGATGTTTAACCTCGACGGTCGGTGAATCCACTCCTCGACAACCAAAAAGAAAAAAAGCGCCGCCTCCCACTTCCTCCCTTCGTTAATCATATCAGCTAAAACTATCCGCGATGATCCTAGCGATACCTTCCTTCCTTCCTTCCTAAGTGGCATTGTCCACTTAAACAGACCACATTCCTTCGCATTAGGAAAAATACAAAGGGGTGAAGACCACACGCCGGCGACATCGCCATGCTCTTTCCTCAGACACAGACGCCTACAACATAGGCTCAAGATGGCGATCGGTTCTGGAACTGCCATGGCGCGGCAGAGCAAAGTACAGGACACCTATGCTACTCACAACATAGCAATCCAGCTATCCTGCCACTACAAAGAGGCAGCAACGCAATGAACAAACAAAAGAAAGAATCGTAAATTCTGAAACTACAGGAACGATAGCAACGCAATCGAGAAACAAAAGAAAGAATCGTCAGGCGACAAGGCAGATGCCAAGAGCAGCACACTCGTCACTTTCCGCCTTCACCCCTACAACAAGAAGGGCTTGCAGTAATTACACTTCGCCCGCTTCCTTCTTCCTCGCGGGTTCTTCTAGCCACAGCCTGCGGCGAGCGAACTCAAGCAAACGTTCCCAAAGAAGGGCACATAATCAATCAGACGCGACCAATTTCCTTTTTCCTTTCCATACCTTCACAGTCCTTTCAGAGCGCGAATGTCAGTGATGACGCTTACGCACTTCCATCCGTTCCTCCTCTCATTCGTCCCTCCTCACTTCGACAATCCCTCTGCAAGTGCGTTTGCAAATCTGTACCTCCTCTCATTCGTCCCTCTCAAGTTCGGCAATCCCTCTGCAAGTGCGTTTGCAAATCTGTACCGAGGTTGGTCGAAACGAGACTAAAGACTTCTTTACCGAAGTCTCAAACGAGACTTAACTCACACAATGCAGCCCAGGACCTGACTTAACTAGAACGGCCCAGGGTCCAGTCCTCTCCTCGTCCTCCCTACGTACAACTAGAGCGCTTTCTTCCTCTCTTCTTCCTCCTAGGTACAACTAGAGCGCTCCCTTCCTCTCCACCCCTTCCTACGTACAATACAAATAACTGCTCGATGATTCCTCAGCATCTACGGATCAATTCTTCGGCAAGTAAACACAGGCAAGCTCCGCGGGACCTTGATTCGCCGCTTTTCCTCAAAAGTACCAAGCTGCACTGCTATAGTTGAGGACCCAGCAACTTCCCCATTTCTTGGGCAATATTGTACATACGCGAGGAAATATGTTTGAAGAGTTTCTTGCCGTAGAGCGCCGTCCTTAACAGCGCCGCTCGCTCCGAAGCTCTCGCAGGTCCTTCGAGCAGACAGGGAGCGATCCCCAGAACTGTCCGTTGCATTATAAAGAACTACTTCAGCTCCCGGGGCCTGAAGAGCAACTTCCTGTTTCGGCACGGAGACGGAACATGAGCAACCGTTGATAAACCTCTGACCAGATTGTCCTCTTCGCTGGAGAAGCTTGGGCGCTTTTCTTATTGACGGGCTCGCAAATCGTTCACCAGCTTGGTATCCGCATCTACAAGCTGTGTCCACTCATGCAGCCCATGTAAAACCTCTTCTCGTTTATGTGTGTGTGAGCGAGAGAGAGAGAGAACGGGAGCGTATCTCGTCCACCTTCTCTCTCTCTCTCTCTCTTGAGAGAAATGGTAAAGTCCGCAAGCCTCTCTCTCTCTCTCTCTCTCTCTCTCTCTCTCTCTCTCTCTCTCTCTCAGTGGCGCCTTCACCTTTGCGAGCCTCACCACTCTGTCATGAGAGAAGTGGTGCCTTCGCCTCTGCGAGCCTCACCACTCTCTCTCTCTCTCTCTCTCTCTCAAGACAGAAGTGGCGCCCTGCGAGCCTCACCACTCTCTCATGAGAGAAGTGGCGCCTTCCTCTGCGAGCCTCACCACTCTCTCTCTCTCTCTCTCATGAGAGAAGTGGCGCCTTCACCTCTGCGAGCCTCACTACTCTCTCTCTCTCTCTCTCTCTGTGTATGAGATAGAAGTGGCGTGTTTGACCCTGCTAGCCTCTCCACCCTCTCTCCCTGAGAAGTAGCGCATTCGCCCCTGCGAGCCTCTCCACCCTCTATCTCTCACTCTCTCGCTCGCTCGCTCGCTCGCTCGCTCATCATAGCGAAGCCCCGCCTTTGCCAGTCCTCCCCCCTCTCTCACACGCACACACGGGTTGGATGCGCTCATGAACTTGGCGCAAAGCATATTCGTTGGCGTTTCTTTCGTCTCTGTTCATTGTTTCCTAAACACCATTCCAACGACAAGAGCATGCCTCTGACAGAGTTTTCGTCGAAGGTTTCACGGACACGCGTTAGGACATCAACGCTTGACAGTCGTTGATACCGCTCACCGACAGTCAAACAATCGAGCAGCCTCTTCCTCTCTAAGTAGGACTATCAGCTTACACGACGAAGAGGATCGGTGCCAAGTTCCCTCCAAATAGGCAAACTGCCCCCTCGGTACAGCAACCTTTCCTTATCATCAGGAAAGAGCAACGAAGGAACGAAGATCAACGACGACTTAAGACGTCAACATCCTCCCTTCACTATAACTGACACGACGTGAGGGCCAAAGTTGACGATCCAGCTCGAAACTGGACGCCGAGACGGATCAGAGCACAGGACAACTACGCTACAAAAGAGCAACGAAGGAACGAAGATCAACGACGACTAAAGACGTCAACATCCTCCCTTCACTATAACTGACACGACGTGAGGGCCAAAGGCGACGATCCAGCTCGAAACTGGACGCCGAGACGGATCAGAGCACAGGACAACTACGCTACACGCATAGCAAACCTGCTGCTCTGCAATTAGACAGGCACCAACGCAATGGAAAACCAAACGAAAGAATCGTTTTAAGGCAATACAGGAGCGCCCGGAGCAGCACACTTGTCATCACTTTTCGGCTTAACCCCTACAGAAACAGGGCTAGCATTAATTACACCGCGCGATTGGTCCTGCCGGCTCCTTCCCTCAACGGTTCTCTTCCACCCACAGCCTGCAGCAACCTCAAGCAACCTCAAGCAATCGTTTCCTCAAAAAGAGCGAGAACATGCATCATACATACCTCGCCTTTCCCGTGGATCGACGCAAAGGGCCCTTAGTTGTATCTTCGTGTCAGAACCCTGTGGTATTCCCCTTCCGGGTGGCAAGTAGTCACAAGTGCTCATCGGTCATACGCCCTCGTTTCCTGCGCTCTTCGAAGACCTGTCCCAACGTGAGTGACAATAATGAAGTTCCCTGCTGCTCCAACCACTCCTTTCCTCGTATGCGATCGACAAAGCAACCGCTCATCACTCTTGCAAGCACGATATCAGATCTATGCCGAAGCCTGAAATGACTAGAGAGCCTCCGATCCCCTCCTCTCTCCTTCCTCCTTCCTACGTACGGTACAAAACAAACTGCTCGATAGGTCCACAGTATACATGGATCCGTTCTTCAGCAAGTAAGAAAGCACACAAAGCGCTGCTGGAGCATCAATGAGACGGAAATCCTCTCTTTCGCGAGGTAAGCCTACGTAGAGTTTCTCCCACCTAGATACCCAGATGGACAACTATAGCTGCGCTGCTAGCTGACTGCCCATTTGTTGCGTGATATTGTGCATTTGAGAGGACATCTGCTCGGAGAGTTGTTGTCGAAGAGCGTCGTCGCTGACGGTGAAAGCGGTGTCGTAAGATCCGCCGGCGCCGCCGGCGCCCAGCTCTAACAGGTCCTTCGAGGAAACTGGTATCGATCCGGAGTTCGCTGCTGCATTGTGAAGCCGCTGAATCTCGGCGTGAGCGATTGCCAACTCGGCCTGTAGATGAGCAACTTGTTGTTGCAGAACGGAGATGGCGCCAACGCACCCGTAGACAGGATCTTTGACTCGAGCGTCCGCCTCGTAGGCGAGACTGTTCACAGCATCTTCGCGTTGATGGACTGGCAAATCGTGCAACAGCTTGGTGATATTGCTAGCGCCAAAGATCTTGTGCACGTTGGCGAACTTCTGCGGCTGATCCGGCGGGAAATACGGAGCGAACAGGCACTCGCTCGTGCATTTTCGCCGCAAAAACTTGCACGCCGCGCATGGCGAGATGGCAGAACTGCCCATCCCGGACTGCCGGGATGCGCCCCCGGGAAAACATAGCAGATTGCTCGTGCTGGTTCGCCAGTTGCGCCAGCTCGTGCTACCGAGATTCGTCTCAAACCTCATCGTGACTCAGAAGAATTTACCGCCGAAAACACTTGTCCACCACGCACTTTTTACGCTCCACACCACTCTTATCTGCCTCGGTATGTCCCGCGCTATCGTAGGTGACGGAATAACAGCGGCAGCAGCCAAGAATAGAAAGACGGCGAACACGCAAGCACACCTGTCTGGTCAAATCAGCGGATCCCAACCAATGGCGCGAGCTCTTCCTTCTTCAATCGCTCAGCAATCTTCTCTGAATCCCTTTCCACGCCTTCCAGATTCAGCGACCTTCGTCCCCAAGCTTCCAGGTATAACCTTTAGCTCGCAGAGTCAAGCCAAGTACTGAGCGAATTTCGTAAGAGACCGGGAAAAACACTGCAGTGAACTGCGGAACGATGAAAAGAGAGTGACGAAAACGAAGAGGACAAGGACGGCCAAGAATAGGCCACAAACTGTCCGAGCGAGTACTTGCATCCACATATAATCGCGGATAGCCCCCCGCTCCCTCGCTATAGTTCACGAGGTCGATGCAACGCAGAAGGTTACGCAACCGCTAACAACGGCGACTACAATGCCACAAGGCACCGTGCTCGGCTTCAGTCACTGCTACTACCCAGTCCAATTCGTGTACTCTCTCTCTCTCTCTCTCTCTCTCTCTCCAAAAAGAACTTCCTCTGCCCGTGTACCTCCAGAGAATCTCTCTCTCTCTCTCTCTCTCTCTCTCTCTCTCTCTCTCTCTCTCTCTCTC
>BFEA01000028.1:3831737-3861094 GCA_003427395.1 Chara braunii
CCCCCCCCTCCTCGGCCCTCCAAATCAAATCAAACCGAACCAATCCAAGGCGACAAGTCCGTCAGCCCAGCACTTCAGTCCAGAACAGAGTACGGAGTAGGGCAAAGGTCGCAATTGAGACTGTGCCACTGCGCCGCTGCAACTTTTTAGCCGAACGGGCAGATCAGCAGTCCTGAGTAGGCAGGACCGCACAGGGTGGACAGCCGAGAAACAGTCCGCTCTTCGCTGGCTTCCGCAGGCGTCTCGTGCAACCGTCGACACCACTTTAATCGCTGCTATTTTTGAGGTGTTTTCAGGGTCGGGCTGGGTTGTCATGGTCCCGGGCCGTGTTGTTGTAGTCCCGGCTGGGTTGTCATGGTCCGTGGGTTTCGTTCTGTGTGTCCAGCGGCCCTTTATTCAATGCTGAAGCCGGCTGTACCGTTCACGCCCTTCGCTCCCCTATTTTTGCGGTTATTCGTCGGGTTCTCTCTGTCCGTGGATTTCGTTTTCTGTTGCGCCAGGCCGCTGGGTGGGGCCGCTCACGCCCTTCGCCTTTTTTTTTTCTTTACTTCCCTGTTTTTTTTTTCCCTCTCGCCTTTTTCTTGTCTTTTCCTGGCCCCCAAGATTGACAGTCTTCCCCGCTGGCAAAAAAAGCCACACCGGTACGAGAGCAGTTTCCTCATCAAGTCCAGAATCCAGAACAGTGGCCCCAGTCGGACCCGACACCTGTGCTCCACCACCGTAGATTTCGGAGATTGTTCCACCACAAGAAACGACCACCTAGCTGCCGTCAATCGATAATATCTACGGCTCTGAGTGCGTTCCAGGATTCAATGGCACCGCCCGCTTCATTTCGCCTAACTGTTCCAATGGCCTCTTGCCTCTGCTGCTGCCGCAGACGCCGCCTTACTATTTTTGTGTTCTTACGTTGGCCTCTTCGGGCCCGTCGATCCTGTTTGTCTCTCTCATTCACATGCCCGACAGCGCCATCGTACGGGTGTTCCTCCGCTCTCTTGCGCAGATTAGCCCTGGTCTTGAGCGTGCGGGTCCCCACGTATGGACACCGGATACCAGGCGGCGGGGAGGGTGGAACGGGAGAAAAGAGGGGGAGGGGGAAAGTGGGGGATGGGGGGGGCGCGGGGGGGGGGGGGCGGAGCTAGAGTGCTGGTCATCGGCTCACTTCTGCATACCCTGGTCCCTTGTGATTTCTCTTTCAGGAAGGGAAACAAACCGATCAGCCTTACAACTTCCAAATCTAGATCTGTTTGGACGTACTTTGACGTGAAAGCCGGCAGGTGCATGATCTGCGCACTAGGTCCGCAGTTTCGGAGGTTGTAAACCTGCGTGGGCTGTCCCGAAGCTCAAACCAACGCTCACTGCTGCTTAGAACTGTTGTCTCTAGCTCAGTGTATAAACGACGTCTTTCAGGCCATAGTCACCTGGCATCCTCCAAATCCCAAACTTGATTGATAGCCTTGTGGAAAGGGTTTTGGTGCCACAAGTTCTAAGGGGCTCTTTCTACACTCCTCGGGCGCATAAATCCCCCGAGCAATTCATCGTTCCACTTATCCTCGGGGAAGAAATTGAAAAAAAAATGTGAAAACATTTCCTCGGGGATTCCTCGGGCTACAGCCATTTCGACGCGTTCCCCAAGGGACCTCCCGAGGTCCCTCGGAGGTCGAACATCCGGGAGAACCGGGGCGTCGACAGCAGCTCTCTCGACGACAATTTTCGATGCAGCTGGTCCATTGCTGTTCCTGGCGGCCCGTCAACGGACATCTTCGGTCGGCAACGGTCGGTACGGACACACCTTGCCAACTTCCGAATTTGCGACGCCCACCCGAGCTGGACCAACGACGTTGGCATGGACACACCTTGCTGGACCAACCTCATCTCCCCCCCCCCGTCCGCTTGTCGATATATGAAACTGGTCGTGGAACCCCCCGAGGAATCGTCCTCGGAGAACAATTCCAAGGATGAGTGGATCGACAGAGCGAATTTCCTCGGGCGATGATGGGAGAATTTCCTCGGGCCCGGAAGACGGTCCGAGGAGTGTCGAACGAGGCCCTAACCTACAAGGATGGAAACACAGGAAGGGATTGCACTAAAACGGAATGTTGTAAAAGGTTTTGCAGCTGCTTTCAAATGTCTGGCCTTTGTTTTCACTTGGGCCTTTTGATCATCGCAACTTTCAAGAGAAAGGATGTCACATGTGGTGAGGCTAACTGTGGGATCCACCACGTCAGGAATGACGTGGCACACACACACATCCGCAAGAATGGATGTGATCAGTTCGGTCTCTCGGTATCTACATGTGTCGGATTGCTTGGCGCGCAGTGCAAGAGGATTGCAGTTGGGTGGTTGTCGAGGAACATCTCCACAGCATCCGACCACACGTCCAAGTGGATGTTGAAGAAAGTCAAAAAGAGACCAGTGGAGTTCATCAACGAGGCTCTACCCATTAAAGTTAAACCAGCAGCAGAGTCCAATGGAGTTCATAGAGGTTCTAACTATTGAAGTTAACCACCATGAACCTCGTTTATGCTGGTGGTTTAACTTCAATAGGTACAACCTCGTTTATGGACTCAATTGGACTCTTTTCGACTTTCTTCAATATACACTTGGACGTGTGGTCAGATGTTGTGGGGACATTCCACGACAACCATCCAACTGCAATCCTTTTGCACTGCACGCCAAGATATCAGACATATGTAGATACTGCGAGACCAAACTGATCACAACCATGCTTGCCAATGTGGCTGCCACATCAGTCTTGGCGTGCTGGATCCCACAGTCAGCCTCGCCACATGTGACATGCTTTCTCCTGAATGTTGCGATGATCAACAGGCCCAGGTGAAAACAAAAGTCGGGCAATTGAAAACAACTACAAAACCGTCAACAACAGAGCTCTCCAACGGAGGCCGCACTTGGCCTCTAGAAGTGGCCAAATGCATCCTGAAAATTCGGCGCGCAGGGCTCGCCGCTGATAGTTGGGAAAGGTACTGGCAGTTTAATAGAAGTATTGCAGCATGTGAAAGCAACAAAGATCCAACATTAGGGCATCTAGTGATGTACATCAACCTGGGCTCACATGAGATAGTTTGCAAGTATTGTGGCCTCATATATATGCAGAAGGACCACTATTGATTGAGAATATGACATGTGGAATAGATGCGCAGTACACACTGCTCACATCCCTTGTGGTTGTTGCAGGAGATGCTGACTTACTTGAAGGTAACTTTATCGAAAAAAAAAACAAAAAAAAGGGAAAGGCAACCAGTGAAATTACAGTTGTGTCTGTGATGTGACCTCGCTGTCGAGTTAGGTCCGACTCTTCCCCAACCCTCGATAAATGTTATGGAAAACCCATCCCGACCAACACTGGCAGAGCTCTCGTTCACCAGTTTCACGGGCATTGGTTGTGTTTAAGGGATCTCGAACTCCTAATTGTTTCTTTTGCATGATGTTTGCCACAACCGTGACAAATATTCATGCCAACATCCACTCAGGATCAAGGTCACCCTTGAAGAATAATTCATTTACAATTGTTGATCATTGTAATCGATGCTCTGAAATGAAGAAAAATATCAAATATGCAACCACTTCCATTTTATTTCTTTATAGACCACCAGTACAGTGGGGCTTAGATAGAACCCAAAAACAATATTGACCCCAACTTTTGTTATCGATGATGGGAGATGAAGACAAAGTCAAACCTACATGGTCAAAATAATTATGATCATCATAATAACAATAGTAAGGTTGGGGGCCTTACAATTCAATCTGGAGATATATTAAGAGCATCATTCAACTTAGCTTATCTATAATGAGTAACAATGTAATGAATAACAAATTAGTAAGTTCATTGTTATATCCACCATGTACAACTATATAGTCAAAACCTCTTACATCGTATCTTTCCAACTAATATGTCTAACACTTTTTTTTTTTTTCACCCTGAAAGGGGGAATGGGGCGAGCCATGCTCTGCTGCAGTGCAATACAGAGGCAACTCAAAAGGATCGAGTAGGCAAGCCTACCCATATGACCCTACCGTACCTTGGAAAAATTAATTTAATATCATGTGGCCCGATGGACCACGGATTAGATATTAAACTGATCAGAACAGATACTACACTTGATTTTGGCCAAAAGACCGAGAAAAGTATCTAACACTATTAACGGCGTTTTCGTTAAAAATAAATTGTTTTGTAAAAAGTGAACATAATGAAATTAACGAAGTAACCGAACAAAAGGTAAATTGTAGAACAAAAAAAATAAGATTTTAATATTCCGACAAAGTGTAAACCTGGAGCAGAAAACTGTCCAAATGATTAATGAAAAAACATTACATCGAATGCGAAGGAAAGAATTGTGAAATTTGTAAAACCCTTGACACATTCAAACAAAGAGCAACTCTCCAAAGTCCAAGTCTTAGACCTTAAGTTGCTTCAAACTATAAGAACGCCCTTCATATGGAGACCGTGGAAGGAAAATTTAATGCAAAAGTTCATTGACAATTATGTTAAAAGCAAAGCAGTGCCATTTACATCAGCTCAATGGTGCGTCAGACTCTATGAACTCTTAAAATTATACATTGTCAAAATCTTCGTCAAAGTTGACTATAATTGAAATCAACTTCTAGGCACTGCTAGATATCACTTCAAAACGATATTCTAAGGCTACTTGAATCAGATCTAAGTACGTAATGGACATATTAACACGATCTGCGTGATAAATTTCACGCTCTCCTCATGTGAATTGTCCAATCTTCTACAGTGCTCGTCTCATTGTGCCCATCGAACGTGGGGTCCTTGTACTCTACGTAAGTTTCAATGACTTCATACTCTCGCAACAGAAGACTTCGTAAATATGTAATCGTTGTATCCACGAGCCCATCCACGAGTGCTTTGAGCGACGGTTGGTCCATGATTCTCCTTCCAAATGCTTCCCGTCTTCGTCCGTCGATGTAAAGTGCATTGGATATGTTTGCACTTGTAAAATGATCGTTATGAATAAGAAAAGAAAGTTTGCAGCGCTCTTGGATACTTGACGTTGCACAGTACAAGGTCATCACCTTGAAGTCGTTGTGGTAGAACTTCAATGCTGAATAGTACAATTCTGAATACGGTGTGAGCACTTCTCGCGGATATTCTCTTGTTCCACAATACCTGCGACCACAAATATACAAACATTGTCGAGGATAATGCTCCCAACAATCCGGTGCGACATCCACACCTCTGACACTGAGTACTGCACCCTCGAAAACCACTTCAGGTGTAAAAAAGATAGACCCCATATCATGCCATACATTTCTGCCCCACACCATATTGTTTGGCGGCCATCCAGTCGTTGAATGAACCATTCTGCAACACATGAAATACAGAAACAGTAAAAGGCAAGCCAATGATATATAGTTTAACTATATATGAATGGAAGCTCAATGACAAGTAAATGGTACACCAACACGCACGAAATGAGGCATTCTCAGCGACTTATCCTATTGGTTTTCATCATCTGGAAGTGAAAGACATGCCACGACTTTCTCTCTGACCGATTTGAGAATGTGCACTCCATTTTTCAAATGCAACGTCCTTGATGATCAGCTCTACAAAACACAGTTCACGTGCTGCCACTGCTGTGCTGTTGTGCTGTCTTTCTTCTATATCTTCTTCCATGCATTTACATATTGCAGAGAAAGACTTTTAACGACAGGTTGTGACACCCAATATTCAATAAGAACATGATTGAAGGCAGGCGACTTCCTATCGTTGTCAATATTAGAAATGACTCTACCCATCCACACGGTAACTTCCTGATCGATATCATCTTGTGAAGGACGCAAGAGAACGAATTAACCCTTTTCGACATCCACAACCGGGTCGAGCTCTGCTTTGGGACGTTCATTGGCTGACCCAACAAACAACGGCTCCTTATTCTCATTGCTCTGCAAGAGGAAGACAATATCAATATCCTCAGCATCGTCGTTCGTAATTCTGTCCCGCGAGGGCCAAAAGCCAGCCTTGAGTGATGTTTTCGCAAAGCCAGACCCATAATTTTGTTCGATTCTGTCCAGAAAAGTTTTTTAGTGTGAAAGAGCACTCTCCTTTGAGAAGCTAACCTCATCTTTCATTCCCAACCACTCGTGTCACTTGTTTTCCAACCACTCAGCAAACGTCTTCACGCCTTCAATTCCTGATTTGAAATCCGAATTCTTATCCTTAGCGGGTTGACCACGTGATGTTTCTGTAACAGGTCGAACAGGTGAAGGCTCGAATGACCATTCGGGTCCATCATATGCTTTATTTTCATCTCGTTTAAAGCAATAGACCGGGGAAGACCAATGCGGAGAAGTGCAAAATTCTTTCCACTGGAACACACGATTGTCATCCTTCATATAAAACCTAAATAAATGTGGCTTTGTATGACCGGTCAGTCTGTTGACCAGGAAGGGCTTAACAGCTCCCCGCCAGTCAGCAATTTCATCTATGAATGTGCACAAAGGACGCTCGTTTTGGGAACTGGCAACGAGTTTGAACAAGTCGAGCATGGTATAAGCATCGTGCATTTTCAGTTTGCGAGAGAAATGACTGAAAGTGGCATCAACGTCCGTATGTGTATGTCCTACCAACATAAAACCGAATTCGACTTCTTTGAAGAAACAAAATTTCACCAAAGCTGCGGCCAAAGACAAAACGTATTTGTTTTTGTTTTCTCTCCAGCAGTTGTCGGCTTGTATCCTCAATTTAGGAGGTAAGTCGTTTGTCGCCTGTATGTCACGCAGAACTTTCATAACGGATGGCACCACAACATTGGAATCATGTGGATAGCAAGGGTACCATGTGTGAACATGCACCGATGGTGAACGACCGTGTGCGATAATAGCTATTAAATTTGTTTTCATCATTGGAATATTTGAGAATGCCTTCGACTTGTTTTCTCCGTGAAGTGTGGAATACTCGTCTTGCCTTGGTCCATACCGTCAATAATGATGCATAAACTGTTGGAACCTGGTCTCTTCGACTCATCCTTCCACACCTCATAACAAGCACGGTGTTGGAGCTACAAGTCCAAGTGTCTGTCGCGTTCCGAAACGAAATAATTACGCACACGTACGAACTTAGCAGAATTGATAGATTCTTTGAACTCAACACACTTCTCGCATTTCGCAAAGTTTTGATCAACTTCATGAAATTTCACATGCCAGAAGTGTGTTCTCCACATGTTATAGAAAACTTGGAGAGAAACAGAAGGGACACCCAGGTTGTCAAATTGTGACTTCAACAACTTATAAATGTCAACCTTGTTATAGCAAGCAGGCAATCTCAAAACCACTCGTGATTCTCCATCTTTGATCCTCATGTCATTGGGCATGGAATCTCCATTGTCACACACAAAGGAGCTTAGTTTGCCGAACATCGTCGCATATGTTGCAGATGTGCATCTGAGTCCAGTGCTGCCATGCTCCGGCATAATGTAACCTTTTGATAAAGTCACCCTCTTTTTCAAAAATGTATTCCTGCACACACCCAGTATGAAACACCATGCACTAATGCACACATTTCTTTTTCCCACGGTAGGTTGCACAATCTCTTTCTCATCTTCCACGAAGGTGAACCTCTTTAACGTTTCAACCCACCATGCATCTCTACTTTTGTGATCCTTACAGTAATATGCACTCCGGACAGCTTTGATGTCTTCCATGGTCATGCGAGCGCAACARTCTTGTTTACAACAAACTTGTCCGCGCACACTCGCCAGTGTTTTTTTGGTGAGCTTTCTGTGAACTGTTTGCAGAATCTTCTTTGACCGAGGCATTCTGGTCGAACTCGACAGTGGTAAATGTCGAAGCGAACTCGACAATGGCCAGGGGTCGTCGTCGTGCCGGACTCGACAACGGCCTTTGGTCATTGTCGAATCGAACTCGATAATGGCCCGGGGACGTCGTCGAGACGGATTCGACAATGACCTGTGGTCATTATCCAGTCGGAAACGACAAAGGACACGAGTTATTGTAGAGATGGAATACATGACAGCCTGGGGTCACCGTCGAGTAGGATTCGACAATGGCCAGGCCGTCGCCATCAGTCGTCGAGTCGAACACGACGGCAGGGAAGCGCCAAAGCCTTCGGCCACTGTCGAGTTGGACTCGACGATGACCCTTGGGCGTCGTCGATTTCGTCTCTGCATTGTCGAGTCCGACCCGACGATGAACCCAGGCCGTCGAGTCGAACTCGATGGTGGCCCAGCGCCAAGTCGTACGACCGACGTCGAGTCGAACTCGACAAATGCCCGGGGCCGTTGTCGAGTCCAACTCGATGACCACCGTCCGTTGTCGAGTTCGACTCGACAATGGCCATATGACTTGCCGCTGCCGATGTGTTGGACTCGATGGCCCCATGCTGGCCGCTTTCGAGTTCTACTCGACGACGGCGTGCTGGCCATTGTCGAGTACGACTCGACGGTGGCAAGCCGGCCGGCGTCGAGACAAGCTTTACGAACTCGTCCGCTGGCAAGAGCCAAGGCCTCTGGCCATCCATTTGAGCTTCTCGATTGTCCGTCAACGGCCTCGTCGCGAGGAACGAGACGATGGATAGCCGCCGAATGAATTTGTCGTTTTGTGTGTTTTCTCCTTCTGTTTTGGGACTTCGCAATGCCTAGTTGTTGTGTGTAACTGCGATGGCTCCTCGGTGTGTGAGCGCGTTCGACCTTAGCAATGGCTCCCTGTTGTGGTTGTCAATCGTCTGAGTGTGTAGGACGTTTGCGATGGCTCACGGCTTCGATTACTCGTTCCCTTTGAATGTTAGCGTAAGGTACCTGCGAGGTTCAAGGCGGGAGACAACTATACTTGGGGCCCGTAGAGAAGACTTCGACACAGACCCTTGGATGAGCGTTATGCCCTTGCTTGAAAAACCCTTCGATGCATGGTCCGAATTGGACTGGGATAACACAATGAAAGACTGCCCTTGGGCATCTGATTATCGACTAGCATCCAGCCAGGAATGGGGGACATTCATCTTCCTCGACCTCATCCTCGTGACGAAACACACGTCGGTGTTGTCTGCGGCATTTCGTACCCGAGACCGGTCTTTGTCGTTGATCGCGCACAATGTGTCGTGTCCACCGCGCTTGTGGTGGGGACCATCGATGAAGATGGAGTTGCTCGACTGCGCAAAACAGAACCAGTTTTTAGAGGAATATCCCCTTCCTTTCCAGGACAACTTGACGGGAGTGTGTCGTACTTCTGCGTACATGTTGATCTCTGTCGTTTCTCTTTCGCTAGAGTTCTTTATGTTTCGGTAAGAAATAGAAGTAAGACTTCAGCGAAAGCAAGTATTTACGTGTCCAGGAACGAGCTCATCGTTGACGGGGACTCGATTATGTTAACGCATGGTTGGAGGAACGGTAGGTTTGACGTGAAACTGGCGGGGCAGGTCGATACACCCCGACATTGGGAGGAGGTCAAGGAGTACGTGAAGGTCATTAGAGACGCCATCGGTCGAACTTTAGCGAGATCATGTGGTTTCGTCCGTCCATGATACGTGTCTTGCTTCTCCTCCACTGCAACCCTGTGCAGTCCACAGCTCCTGACGTACGGTTCATCCCTGAACGCAGTGTACGGTTTCGGGGCGGAAGGATAGGCGAGGTCGAGGGGGAGGTCATGTGAGATGAACAGTGTAGGACATGTCAGCTATTCAGTTGTTCAACAAAAGTGACACCTAAGACTGTGTATGCGTGCGAGCATTGAGTTTGATGTGAGCTTGTCGACGTCGGTTTAACCTCTCTCTCTCTTTCTCTCTCTTATGTGTGCGTGTGTGTGCTTATTGATCGGTGGAGCGTACTGTTAGTCGCTCGTTGCGGGTGCCGGTTGCCGGCCTTGCCAATTGAATGCCTCGAATTGATGATGGATGTAGGCTTCCAATTGATGTGCCTTGATTGGTGTGCCTTGTTCGTGACACCGCTTCCTATTCAGCGAAAGATGAACAGTGTGAGAAATGTGGGCCATTCATCAACAGTGTGGACTGAGACTGTGTATGTTATGAAAGCAATGGGTTTGATGTGAAATTGTCGATGCCGGGTTTCGATCCTTCTGCTTTGTTTGATGTGACTTTTAGCTACACCGCTCCTGTGTTCTGTTTGTCTGCTTTTGGATACGCCGTCCCGTTCCCGTGTTCTGTTTGCCGGCCCGGTCGTGTCGAGCTGTCGCGCTGGCCCCCCACGTTTGAGTCGAACTCGATGGAATCGACCTCCATCGAGTCGATCTCGATCGAGTCGAACACGATCGAGTCGAACACGATCACCTGGGCTCACGATTGGATCCAACAGAATCGTCTGGACTCACGATCGGCTGTACTCACGATCGCTTGGACTCACGATCGTGTCCGACTTGATTATGATCGACTCGATGTGGACTCACGATCGTCTGTAGTCACGATCGCCTGTACTCACGATCGTGTCTAACACGATCCAACACGATCGGATCCAACACGAATCGACCTCCATCGTGGCTTATCGTGTTCGACTCAATCGTGTCCGACTCGATTATGATCGACTCGATCGCGTTCGACACGATGGTGTTCGACTCGATCGAGTCGAGCACGATCGAGTCGAGCACGATCGAGTCGAGCATGATCGTGTCAAACTCGATCGAGTCGAACACGATCGCCTGGACTCACGATCGACTCGAAAACGATTGAGTCGAACACGATCGAGTCGAACGCGATAGAGTCGATCACGATCGAGTCGAACACGATCGAGTCGAGCACGATCGAGTCGAACACGATCGAGTCGATCATAATCGAGTCAGACACGATCAAGTCGAACACAATAAGCCTGGACTCATGATCGAGTCGAACACGATCGAGCTGGCCTATCACTCTCGCGCCGAACGAGATCGTGTTGACCACGGGCACGATCACGATCGAGTTGAACACGATCGAGGCAGCCTCGTCACTAAGGAGATGCTGCCTTATCACTATCTGGAACTTTTCTGCTCCTCGTGCCATGCCAACGTTGTGCGCCTTCTGATTTTTTGCTTCGCGGTGATGTGTTGTGTTGCTTTCAGATTAGGCAGCGCTACAAAACATGGAAGGAGAGGGGAAGGCAAGTAAACGACGAGCAAGTAAGAATTCAGGAAGCATGGAACAATCTCCGAAAAAATCGAAGGGGACGCCGGCCGCAGGGGATGGGAGTCTGGAGGCACCGGGGTCTAAGCGGCAACGCACCTCGGTTTCGAGGGGTGCACCTTCCACGGGCACTCCGTCGACTCGTGTTCGGGGCTCTGGACCGGATAAGGCTGTGTTGATGACTGTCGGGCCTGAGGGTCAGGAACGTGTGCCTGGTCCACAGCAGGGGAGATCTGCAGTGGAGGTTATGCCCGGACGCAAACCGTCTGGAGAACGTAAACCGTCTGGCGAAAGTAAACCGTCTAGTGAAACGACTGCCGCGGGTCGGCGAGACGATGTTCCCGTGATTGACCACAAGGACAAGTTCTGGATGTTGGACTGGGTGGGGGAGACCGGACAACCATCGAGTGACCTTGTTCTATACGTGGTCATCAAAATGTGCCGGTTGGCGGCCTGGTGAGGTGGACTGGGCAAAATGTGCCGTTTGCAACTTTCGAGTTGACGATGGTCCTGAATGGAAGAGGGGAAAAAATACCAAACATTAAACACGTCGCTCTTCGATGGGCCAAACACGCGGGGTTTGGAAAGTCGCTGGTTGATGTGTTCAACCCACCAGGGACATTGGAAGTGAAGTTGCCTAAGCTCGTTGACGTCCTCGGGTTTTTCGACAGTAATGTGATCGCGTGCAGAGAGCCGGTTGTGCATCCAGAGGACCGCATATCAGAGCCTAAATGCGTGCTTTCGAGAACCGTGGAAACAGGGCCTTCGATCACGATCCGCGATACCCCGCCTGGTCCGAAAGCTGGGCAGATAGGAGAGAAGGGTCCGTGCCGCGGACTGGTCGTACCGTCAGCCCCTATGAAGACCAGGCCAACGACGACCAAAACACCAGTTGCCTTGGGCAGCCGATCGCGCTATGATGTGGCCACCAAGGGACATCTCCCCTTGGTGGGCCAGCAGCGCTATGACTACACTGTGTCGGGCCTCGTAGAGGAAGTCCATGAGTATTTTGAAGATGAGGATGAAGAGAACAACGAGGAATATTCGGAACGAGCAGGAGGAGAGGAACAGTACGCTGCGGGTATCGGGGGCATGACAAGGCATCCAGGAGAGACATGTAAAGTGGTTGGACAGGATGAAGACAGTGAACACACTGTGAGCACATCTGGTGGGGAGGTTGGTCTGGCAGGAGGATATGGGAGCAGCTACGAAGTATATGAGGGGGATGTGCACGCGACAATGGCTGTGGCTGGGCATACAGATGCTGCAGGGCTCGCTGAGCGAAAGAGGAAGCACAGGCGGGAGAGAAAAAGTCTTATGGATAATAAACGGAGTAGGCAAGAAGCGAGTGAAAAAAGACGATTGAAAAAGCAGCTGCGAAGAAAAAGCAGCAGCCAAAGAAAATAAAGGCAAAAGGTGGTGTTATGGAAAAGACTTCTGTTTTTCCAGCGGAACAACCACAATCGGATGAAGAGGCCAAAGGTAAGACAGTTACTAGGCCGCCAAGTTTGCGAAATGTGCCATCAATGACTTCTTCTGGTGTTCTTAGCAAAGGTTTTTTCCTTGAGTTGGACGAGCATGGGAACCAATGTCTAGACATGGAATTCATTTCTGTCCAGTTCGACAGAATTCTGGATATCCCCAACGGGGAATTCAGATACAATCAACGCTATCTTGTGCAACAGACGGTTGACGACATTTATGACGCAATGATTGCATCGGGTGAGGCTGCTATGAGAGAGAGAATGACTGGAGCTGCCGGTGTGAATGTCTGTACGTTGTATGAGAAGCCTGTCCTTTTGTTGGTTGCCCTCCGTGATACATTGCATACTGACGCTTTATGGAAGATTGTGAGAGCAAGGAGAGTGTTGCCCGATGATTTCGATATCGAATCTGTGAACAAGTACTACTACTACCCTCTTAGCGGTCAGCATAACGTGGCGGCGGCAAGAAGGTGTTTTGTTGAACGCCCTGACATCGCACAAGAGCTCCGATTGGATCGCTGGACTGCGAGGCCTGTTTATTATCCGGATAAGAGCATGGACAATTACGGCATGCTGAGCACTTTCCAGAGCTCCAAGGACAAATGGAATACCCCACCGCACCAGAACGTGGTCGTCCAGAACGTACGGAAGTTGTGGCACGAGTCGAACTGTCCTGAAGCTAAAGGCGGCTTAGCGACAAAAGTGAAAAATGCAGAGTATAGAAAGTTTGCGGGAGAGGTTCTTCGTTTGACCGGGATTCGTAATTTGATTGAGATGTCCCTTACTACTTAGTGGAGCGGCCAGTGGTCTGACGCCCTCGGGCCCTACATGTTGTTGGCAAGGGCGACAGATGACGTTTTCGAAAAGGTGAAACAAGTGTACGCCGCTTGGGAAGCTGGACAATTGTCGGGGAGAGATGTTGTGAAGCCTGCTACCAAACAAGGTGAATCAGGGAAGGCACCGAGGGCTGGACCCGGATTTGAGTTGAAAGGTAGAGTTAGGTATTCGGTTCACTGGGTTCAGGGTACCAAAGGACCTGGTTACCTCGTGGCTGTACACGATCCGGATATCAAAGCGTGGAAGTGTTTTTCAGCGCTTGGGAGGCGTGAGTGGCTGCAACTGTTGCGAAACATTCTCACAGACAGTGTGATACTGACTCCTAAGCGAAGTGGAGCTGCTGAACGTGCCGGAAAACATTCAACGGAAACATATGTGGAAATGGTGAAGATTGAAAGAGCAATGTTGAGGATGTTTCACTACTTCGTCTTCATTGCTGACCCTCACAGGAAGTCGTCAGAGTGGACGGAACCATTCTTCAACAACCTTTCCGATTTGTTTGATAAGTACTCTGATGAAGGATTGACGTCCGAGAGGTGGATCGACCAGCGTCGCCATTTCAA
Source organism: Chara braunii (assembly GCA_003427395.1). Lineage (NCBI taxonomy): Eukaryota > Viridiplantae > Streptophyta > Charophyceae > Charales > Characeae > Chara > Chara braunii. The sequence goes on from BFEA01000028.1 coordinate 3,845,726, forward strand.
AGAGATGAGTTGGGTGCGAACGTTCCCGGCTACACTTGGAGGAGAGGAGGAAAAAGGAAAAGAGGGCTTCAAGAAAACAGCGTCACTTGCTGCGAAGTGCCCCCAAGAGTTCGTGCAGTTTATCAACAAGCTGCTGCGCAGATCAGAAACCAGGGGTTCGAAAAGTATAAGAATGTCGGGCTCGGCGCAATATATACATTTAAAAAAACAGAATGTGAACTCTGTTTTCGTCCCATTCCAACGGGAACCAAACGATATTTCAAACGAGATGGATTCCAAGAAAATATATAGAGTCGTAAAACATCTGTGTTGCCACACGGCCGTGCTGGATTTATGTCACCCAACCCAGATAAGGGTGTGGACTGAAGAAGTCTTTGATGGTCTGCGTAAGTTCATGGGAAAATTGGCTGGTGATTATTGGACATTATTGTGCTTCGTTCCGCGGTCTTGCGAGTATACATTTTTCAAGCGAGTTACAAGTTGGGAGATTGACATTCACTTGTCTATTCTAAAGTAGACTCGTCAGCTACAAACGAAGGCGAAGCATTTATATAAGGTTGCGAACTTGCCTTTGGAGGACACATACATAATGGCTGTCATCATGTACTCCAACGATGGGGACTATCACCGCAACACTATTCCCTTGCTTGAAGACATTCCAGCAAGCACTCGAGAAGAACTTCACGCTCACGAAGTTGAAAAGGGCAGGTATGGAGCCAAGGGAGAAATTGGTGTACGAAGGTATGGAAAGGGAGCCAAATGCGATGGTGGAGACATTGGAGCATTTTTGTCCTGCGGATGAGGCGATTGTTTTCATGGGAAAAGGCCATGCGGCGTTGATTTGGGAGTTGTTAAAGAGTCACCTTCATTGCATTATTCTGGAAGGGGAGGGTATAAAGTTCAAGTTTCTCGTTCAATTCGTCACCAAGATGGTCAAGAGTGGACTTTACCTCGCCAAATTTGTTAAGCCGCCTCGTCGACATGATGAAAAGCGTGATCTCGTCTACAAAGTCGGCAAAAACATCGTCAACATTTGGGAGTTATTTTTCGAGACTAAGCCAAAAAACAGAGGGGAACGTGTATATGTCGTCAAAAGGCGAAAAATGAAATTACTTCTGAGGGGGTATCATAAGGCACCGGCGGAGACGGAAGTTGCATTTCTAGACCGTTTGGAGATGATGTACTTCGACGAACAAATTGGGGCGTTTACAATCGCAGCTTATGCAACTTGTTTTGGGGAAGGCTTCGATGCTGAGGACTCAGAGGAAGAAAGTGAAGATGGTACTTTGCAAGCGGCTTTGGCAGATGAGAGGCAAAAAGCTTGTAGCTCAGCTTCGCAGAAGATGGGTGCGCCAGGCACATCGTCCGGTTCTGGGGGGGCTTCGAGTATGGCAGTTACAACGGACCAGTTTCCACGGACCAATTACATGGCGGGCAACACAACAGCGCTATCTTTCGGCGCAGTTCGGGATGATCCGAGGCTGCAGGCAATTCTCTCCCAGAGGTTATGGCAAGTCTGTCAACACTTGCACATAGCCCGGCTACTGTTTTGGAATTGCTACGCTCTCAAACTTCTCAACCACCTCCGTCTGAGCCTTTGGAGTACGAGATTGAAGACATAATCCCTCCGGACTTTGCACGGCTTCCTGGACCTATTGTGTGCTGGGACGATTATACGGTGATGCCTGACAACGTATGGGGTCATCACATTATATGGCACCCCCACCACTTCCAACCTGCATTGGCGAGAGAGAACTGGGTAATGGCTATAAAAGAAGAAGGGGAGTGACAATTTTGCCTCCACAAACGATGTCACGATCCAAGTTTGTCGCACACGCCAAAAATGAGATTGGCAAGCGACTACTGCGACTTAATCCGAAGGTTTCTCAATCAAGACTGGAAGCAAGGACATAAGAAATTTTTGAGGAGTTCAAAACATCTCGATGGCTTGAGTATCTGAAAGAGTTCTATGATCGAGAAACAAGTTCAACTTTTGGATATAATTGGCGTATCGAAGAGGAACTTGAAGACAAAGTTGGGGAAAGGAAAGGAGCGAGCGGCGATGAGAGTGGCAAGGGATCAGGATCAGGCGGCGGTGCGCTTGGCAAGGGAACAAGGTCAAGTGGTGGTGAACATGGCAAGGGATCGGAACCACTGGGCGGTGCCAGTGGCAAGGGCCTGGGACCGAGCGTCGGTGCAAGTGGAAAGCCAATAAGTCATGGTGAACTGCAAAAATACGAAATGTGTCAAGGACGTCAAGCAACAAAGGGAAAGGTATCAGGGCCAAGCGGCGGTGCACATGACAAGGGATCGGGTTCGCCTCTGGGATTAGGACCAAGCAGCGGTGCACATTGCAGGGGATCGGGTTCGCATCTGGGACTAGGACCAAGCGGCAGTGCACATGGCAGGGGATCGAGAGGCGATGCAAGTGACCAGGATTTGGGAGGAAGCGGCGGTGTAAGCGTCAAGGGCGTAAGTCATGGAGAACTGCCGAAATGTGTCGAGGACGTCCTTCCGGATGACCAAGTTTGGGCGACCACTGTGTTGGCGAGCGAGAGTGTTACTGCACAAGTGGATAATACTGGTGCACTTGCAGAATTAGAGATGCCATTGGATATGCCAACTGAGAAAGATAAACATGAAGTCTCTCTGGACATGAAGAATGAAAGCGTGACTGCAGGTGCGAACGAAACTGCCAATGTACAGGCCATCGAAGAGGATGAAGGACATATAGTACTAAGTACACGGGAGCAACATACGCTTGTACAACCTGAACTTATGGTTGCAAAATCAGAAGCACAACAGTCTGCTAACCTCGTGATATCTATCGACGAATCTCCTTTTACACCATCGCATAGTGCGATAGAAGATTGTGTTGAAGACAAAGTGTTAGTGAACCACCGAGGTGAGCACGTACTTATCTCTAAGGGAATATCTAATACTATATGCGGATTAGGGGGTACATGCACTCATCTCATAGGAACTAATTTTTTGCCTAAATTTGCAACCGTGCGCTCGGTCATGAGAAAAAACGAAGTAGAATATTGTGTATCTCTTATTTGCAATTATGTGGAAAATTGAACTTAAACTCATAATGTTTTGTTTTGTCAATCATTGTCGTTTTATATTGCTGAACATGCAGGTCGACGAAACGAACTGTGGAAAACGACGCACATACATTCGGAAAGGCAGAGTGAGAAAAATATTATTCGTCGTGGCTTGCAAGCCTTATCGACTTTGTCGTTATTGCCCAAAAAAAAGAGAAGAAGACTTACACCCATGACATTTCCATCTATGAAGCCAGCTGCCCTAAGGATGTTTAAAGTTGTTGGAATAAGCCTCAGGGAAGGGAAGAAATTGCATCGCGAAGGTTGCAGTTTATCTATTGTGGATGACAGCTCTGATAGCGAAACAGATAGACAACAAAAAACTTGAACTCGGGTCTACGTCGTACATCACATAACGAAAAGTTCATTTTTGTATGAAGTCTTAGTCGTTCCATTGTTGTTTATATGTGTGTTTGTATGCAGTGCATGACTCTTTGTTCCAGATTCCTTTAGCAACAAAACGCCTCACCGTAGAAGAAAATGAGTATCTTGACATGATTACAGGCAGCAGCGAAGACAATGAAGCATACGACATTGTCGATTACAAGGGGAGCTGGAAGGTGGGAAAGGAAGACATCATGGTCGTCGTCGAGGATGGGAAATGGCTAAATGACGAAGTCGTCAATTTGTACATGCTAGCCGTCCAGATCACCAATGATCACATCAAGGTTGATTCGGCATGTACATAAGTGACAAGAGATAGGGTTCCTTTTGTGTACATTTTCGATTCATTTTTCTTCATTCGATTCTCAAGTCCTTCGAGGTTTGAAACCGCATATTCCGAAGGGATGAAATGGGTGAAGGACACAAATCTTTTTGATTATGACTTAGTGATTATCCCTCTTCATTTTGGAAATCATTGGGCGTTAGCTTATGTCAGCATAGACGGTCCTAACTGTAAATTTCACATCATAGACTCTCTCCCTCGTGTTGACTATGTTTCAGTCCTTGAACGTTTGGAAGATTTTTTCGAAGCGGAGCTTCATCGATACAATCTTCGCGAAAGATATTATGTGGACGGGCCTACATCCTCCTTTGATACATCAGTGGATGGGATTCCTGCTCAAGAGGATCCTTATAGTTGTGGTGTTTTTATGTTAGGTTTTGCATCTTTGCTTGCAAGAGGTCACTTCCCTCCATTTGCTTTCTCACAAGCCAACATTTCTGATATGAGGCTTAGAATAGCATTTGACATTTTGTTCATGGTTAGATACGAAAGTCAATGAGGTGCGACTAAAGCTACAGTCCGTAGTTAATATTTTGTTGATGAGATTGACATGTTTACTGAGTGTAAACATTCGAGGTAAAAACTTGACATTGTATTATATTTTGAGCACAGACAACACAAGAGCATGACTGTCACATTAATTTTTCCTCATTGCTTTGTCGTTCCTTCAACTTTGCATTGCTATGAATTTGTTTCGTCCTTATTTTGCTTTGTCGTTATTTCGATTTGTTATTATTTTGCTTTGTCGTTATTTTGCTTTATCGTTATTTCGTCTATAATTTCCTCATTTCGTTCTGCCATTTTACAGTTAAAAAAAAAAGTAAAGATGAAAACAATTTCAATTATAACGAAAACACCGTTTATTTTAACTATCAGTCATGTACTTATACAGACCTAGACCCTGTATAACACCAGCCTAAGTCGACTAATTGAAAACGTTTTCAGTAAACTTAGTTTTCTTGTTTGTGCAATGACCTACTCATCTTTCCATAGCGCCTCGCTAACTATTTTAATAACCCTCTTCTATTATATGACGCCTAAATACACTACAAAAAAAATGCATAGGATGTATTTCTCTAATGTATTTTCGTACTTCTTTTATTCCGTAAAACTAGTGATTTACTATGTCCTCCAAACATACTACAGTGCCTACTTTGTTCACCCTATTAGGCCCCGCCTATTGCATCGAGTCAATTGGACTTTGTCGAAGGATCTCTTCAGCATTTTCTATTTGTGACAATAACTTTCCTATCTCAGTTTATAAGTCTTCGATTCGCGGGACATTCCTTTGGGTCCAATTAAACCCGAAAGCACTCACCCGCCCTTCTACTAAGAATTATTGTTCTTAATTCTTAGGTATTTATGAATTTTTATAAATTAGATGAGATACTAGTTTATGTTTGAACTTCGGAGTCGCAAGTATGAGCGACTTATTTGTTTTCAAACTTTTAAGGTTTTCTTTTGAAAACTTGATTTCTTTTTTTAATAAAAAATAAGTTAATCATCAACATACCCAATTGTTTGAATCTCTACTCAAACTCATTATCTCTTAAAAATGCAATTTGTGCGTTTTTACTCATCTTGTCACATTCAACATTTACTTACTATGAGAACCAAAATTTGAGACTTTGGAAGTGTTATCGTGAAACTTTGTTATACAGGTACTTTAATAATGTAACATTTGCTAAAAAATATACCGATTTATACAAATTAATGGAAGCTTCATAAAATGTGCATATAGTATCAAACATTCTTTCATGAGATTCGTAATCAGAATGATTTGAAATTATAGTCAAACAATAAAAGACCAATTATTTTGCACAACACTGTATACTCTCTTTGAGTGAGAATTATTTGATTTTTTAACTATCAAAACTCTTAGTTTTAAAATAAGAGCAGAGGTGCTAGCGGATAACATTGGTTGAAATACCTTATTAAGCAAAATTATTGCGGAACTTGCCATTATGTGACAATCTAATCATCGTAAATGCATAAAACGTTTTTTGTTGAATATAATTTTTTTATAAAAGTCTGATAACCTCAAGGGTAATGAGCATAAAGGATCGTTTTACCTTATTATAATTCTTCTATGAATTGAGCAGTAAAAAATATTTTTTTCTTGCATATAAAATATTGTGAAAGTCTCATGGCCTTGAGGGTAACGAGTATAAAGGATTAATTTACCTTATTATAATTCTTCTATGAATTTAGCAGTAGAATTGTTATGTTTAATATTTGTTTTCCTACTTTCTTCGGAGCCTTAATGGTCATCAGTAAAGTATAAATAATTGGTTTTTCCATCACTAAAACACCCTCATTCCGCTAAAAAAACCTTAAAAGTTTGATCAAAGTTTATGAAAAGGTTATTGCCATAAATTTATACATATAGCCTAGTGAAAAGATAAGTCTTCATTTTTTTCGCCTCGAGTTTATCTCACTTCTTGTTTATTAACATGATGTTTTTTTTTTCTAATTGTTTTTTTTTAAAGGTTTTTTGTGAGAACCTTGTTGTATAACTTGAGTACATTCTCTTATAGTTTTTCTCAACAAACTTCAAACTTTAATCAATAGATCATTACCTCTTTAAAGTTTTTAATTCTCAATCTCGTTCACTTTTGATTAATTCTTCATCTTTAACATTTTCATCAAGTAAGAGTCTCGAATGAATACGTGGTTTAACGGAAGGAAATCTCATAATATTGATGATTTTGATATGCCGACATCACTATTTCATTTCACCTTATTGTGAGGGAATGTCACCAAAGTAATCGTTTTGCATATAAAAACATATCGTACAAAATCGTTACTGATATATATTTATGGTGGGGATACCTTATTGTTGTCATTAAGAAAAATGTCCAGGGGTGCTGTGGTGGAAACCGTAGCTAAAACTGACGTGCAAATCGTTCGTCGAACAAGGTATAAGGGCTAAGGGTTACTCAAACTGTTTAGTAGCTTGCGCCGTAATTTTTTTGCGAAAGTGACTGAGGGTGTCGGGTAGACGGACCAGACCACGACGACTACCTAGAGGTGCGTTAATTGAAGGCGACGAATGAGGTAACCACGGTGGAGGGGGTGAAGAAATGGAAGCTTGAACCTAGGGACGAAGCGACGTTGGATGCATGTAGACGAAGGTGAGGGTGGTGCAGGCGGGAATGACGGAAGGGAGAAGTTGGGTATGGTGAGGGAGAAAACCGATACCTCGCTTGATTCTTAACAGAATCAGGCGAGGAGAGATGCAAAATAGGGGTTTTTTGGGAAGGCGAAATAGTCGGTAGCTTTAGTCTAAGTGATAAGACAGTGGGTTAGTAGTTATGGAGGAGAAGATTGTGTGTGAGACACTGTACGTCGATGGGGACAAATGGTTTTCGGGTAGGGCGGCCACAATTTCGAGGTCAGAATTAGTAAAGAAATTAGTAGGAGATGAATTAGTAGAGAAGAGACATGCGAGAAGATGGCGGAGACAAAGGGGAAGATGCCGATGGTGGAATGAAAACACATAGTTTGCTCGATTCTTAGCTCAATTGAGCGAACCACGTTGCTATCTAGGGGTTTGGGGGGTTTGCGAAGAGAACGAGTGCCGCAAATTTTGGGTTTCAGCAGCAGATTAGGCGGTATGGCCAGCAGGGGCTGCTCTCGGTAGTGAAGCTTAGCAAAGTGCTAATGCACCTAACCGGCTCATAGGGAGGGATACATTCTCATTTAGTATGCACTGGAGGGATGTGAAGAAAAGGAAGTGTTGGTCTTCCTTGTTAAGATTGATTGTGCTAGTCCGTGTAGAGTAAGTAGTGCAGAAGAGAAAAAGAAAAATGAGTTGCTCGTCAGAACATAGGCGCGCTTCGTCCTGGTGATCGCTAAAGGCGATCGACTCAGTGGTGTTCGTTCTCATGGGAACGATCTTCGTGGTCATTTCCAACATCGTGATAAATTATCACGATCATTGTGGGCGGGCTTATCACTGTGCTGATCATGGTTAATGCTACGCCCTCGCTCACCCCAGTCTATGGCCACGTATTTGGTGAGTATCGGAGTTGCACTGTTGAAGCCCCTCCTAGTGGTCGCATGTTGCCTAATCTCCGACTCGTCATTACGAACTCAATTGAGGTACGTTTCCCGCTCGTGAATGCAACCTTCGTTATCAAAAGTGTCATTCCCATTTGCTGGTCATTTGCATCGGACAATAATGTATATTTCCGCATTATAGCAAAATGTTCATTTTCAATCCGAGGCTTTAGTGACTGGCGATAAGATGGCTGCTCGTGGTGAACGATCACTCCTAGTAATCGTCGTCGTCCCGCTCATCTAGATCACGCCGTTGTTCAACAAGCTCAACCTGACGGTCGACTTTTGTTCCCTCATCGTCACGTCCGTTTTGGTAGCAGTGGGCTTACCATCAGTCGGCGAAGTTGCTATTCCTTTTGTTGAGGCTAAAGGTACAAACTGTTGTTGCAAAAACACGGAGTAGCTATTACTGCATAGTGGGGTGTTGTCGAGAGATGAATAAATGCCCTACAATTGTACTTTGGTTGTTGTTGGATGTTGATGTGAGGTTGAGCTTGTGATTGACCCATGCAAAACTGAAAGAGTTCACTTGCGGTAGCGAGCGCATGCTTGCACTAACTGTGAATTCACTGCCTCGACCTTCCATTGGTGGTATCAGAATGGGGGGGGCACACTAGTGAATGAGGGAGAAAGTTACACGAGGGGAGAAATCTTCTACATGCCTGATTAAGAATTGTTTGCTGCGATCGAAGGGGGCGTGAAGCTAGCCACGTGATTGAAGACTTACCCGTTGGCAGGTGCGCTGCATGCCATAATGAGCAAAGCAACTGCCAACGATTGTGGGACGTTGCAGCCTTATTTGTTGGTTAATGTGCTGATACCCCCAATAGTCCAAGTAGTGTGAGGCGCGCTGTGGGCTTTAGACTTGCCTGTTAGCCCGTGCGTTGGCCAGCCTATTGGCAGCACTGAAGTGAGGCCAGTCACAGAGGTTGGAGTCGCGCCTGCTGACTTTTACGCTATTCACTCCGCTGGTTGAAGCAATGCGAGTTTAGCTGCGGGATAGATACATGCCTGACTGTGTCTTTGACCAAGTTCGTGGCGGAGGCGAGCCGGGGGCTTGGAGGGATAGTGAACCCGACTACGCCAGTGGATTCTGCGTCTATGGGAGTAATTAAGTTGCGTAAGGGAGTTGTTGCTGCAAGTTGGAAGGTCGTAAGAGAGTCAACGACTGAAAGTTTGACTTCAGTTGACCAAGTTGCTGTGAACTCTGGCCGCTATTGAGGGGCCCTCAAACGCATCAAGGTTTAAAAACCATCTCACGCGAGTCAGAGTACACCTTTCTTGGATCTGAGCGACTAAGTGTTTTTTCTTCTACTCTTCTTACTCTCAGTCTAGTATATTGGTTTGGAGAGGAAGGCGGCTGGTGGGATTTGAACCCGTAATCCGTGCCAAGGCCTCTGTGAGAGGTTGCCCCACCGATTGTGGGAGCTCTGTCGGGACCTAGGCGAGGTTTTGGAGGCAGGGAACAAGGTGATAATCTTCCTCCCCTTCTATAAACCCGGTTAAAACCCTTACTTGTACATCTTCATACAATTTCACTAAATATACTGCATGCATCCCTATTGAGTTTATGTTTGGTTTTCTGTACTTAAATCAGAGTTAAAATAATGTATGCGCAATCTCAGTTTTTTTTTTTTGGTTGTCTAAAGTCAGATTGAAAAAGGGTTTGTGAATTGGGGGAAGGCAAGAGGAAAGTGGTTTTGCTTGTGATTGTCTAGTCAACCAAAGGGCGGGCGTAGTTGCTAAGTTGAATGACCCAGTGTTATGTTTATTTAAACTACCAGAGGACCAAACTTTGTTCCTAAGTTGGATGGTCCGGTTGCTTTGACTTGTGAGGGCTCCATGCGATTGTATTTTTCAGAGACCAAGTTTTGTTTCTAAGTTGAATGGCTTGGTCGCCTTGGTTTATTTTTGGATTTTCTGCGTGGGAATGAACTTCGTTTCTGAGTTGAATGACCCAGTTTCCTTCTGTTTCTTTATTTTTTCTGAAAAAGAAGGTTAGGCCTTTGTTTATAAGTTGAATGACTTAAACTACCTTTTTGTTTACTATGAGGGAAATTAGGTGACAAACCTGACATTGTTTCTAAGTTGAATGGTTTCGTCTGGAGCCAGACACATGTTGGAAAAAAACAATAGTTTTATATATAATTTATTATTATTTTACTCATGAACATGCTAGTCATACTTTGTTTATAAGTTGAATAGTCTGACCGTAGCTTATCATAATGAAGAGAATACAAATTAAGAATATTAATTGGTGGTAAGATGAGGCAGGTTGAACTTCGTTTCTAAGTTGAATGCTTCACTCCTGTGCTACCTTAAAAGATTAAGAGCAGAAAGGTATGTATAACTTGGCTATTTAAACAGTTAAGGTGACCAGGTTTTGTTTCTAAGTTGAATGGCCTAGTCATATGCCCCAAAAAAAAAAAAGTATGAGCGCCTCTTTGTTTGTGTATATTCAATGACAAAGGTAGACTTTGTTTCTAAGTTGAATAGTCTGACTCTATGTCTCATGTAAGATGGGTAAAAAAATATAAATCGTTGAGGGACAATAAACTATTGTAGACAAGGTTTAACTTTGGGATTTGGTGAGAGTACTTACCCATTGTGGTTTAGACGTGTGTGTGGCCGAGTGAGAGTTTTACTTAGTATGAGTTTTCGTTTGATAGGTAGTTGCTTTAGTTGCTCGCTACGTGCTACAGCTCTATGAGTTGGTTCAATTCCTGCATTATGTAGGTTAACTTTATTTTACTTAGTAAAGTTATTGCATTTTCTGGGATCATTTGTTTTACTTGGCTTTGTATAAAAATTTGGAAAGCTACTTTCTCTACAGGAAGCGCTGCCGACATTTCTATAAAACCAAAAAGTTTATCAAATTTTGACTTTTCAAGGTTCAACTTTGTATAAGTTTTATATATGGCTTAGTAAAAATCTGAAAAATCTTCTTTTTTATTGGGAAGTGTTGTCTGAATTTTTACTAATCAAGGGAGTTCGACAAATTTTGGCTTTGCGAAGTCATAATCATTCTCGAGTTTTGTATTTTATTTTGTATAAATTTTGAAATGACACTTCTCTGGAGGAAGTGCTGCTAAAATTTTAACAGATCTAAGGAGTTAGTTAAAATTTTGTCTTAACAGAAACTGAAATCTTGTTTCGAGTTCTTATATAACTTAGTATAAATATGAGAAGTCTACTTCATAAAGGAGATGCTGCCCAAATTTTTGTTAATTCAGAGAGTCAACAAAATTTGACCCTATAGATTTGAGAACCATTTCAGTTTTTATATTCATATGAATATCAATTATAAGAAGACATTTTTGCAACGGAAATCGCTGTCGAAATTTTCTTAGTTTAAAGGAGTTATATTATATTCTGATAGGAAAGATTCTGGCGATTCACCCTAAGAAGGGGAGATGCTGTTAAAAAAAAATTCTTTCTTTAGGCACCTGCTTATTCAGACTTAGTTAAGGGAGGGATTTGAGCGATACATGATATGGGGTTTATTCTTCATGCACTTATAAGTTTTAGTCTTGGGGATTGGTCTGTCTTATGTCACAAGACCTCTTTTGATCATTTCGATTCAAGATCTGAGTAGATTCAGCTTGATCCCACGAGGATCATCTTCTGTTATCACTGATAACAAGTCGATTGTCGATTCGTCCGTTCATGACTCAACTCTAATTCACTCTCGCTACTCAACCTAAAGACCTTAACCCCTGTGGTTTGAATTATTTCGTTATGGTTTTCATGCAGACTTTATTGAATGACCAATTAACAAAGATACGAAGTATTTTATTATGAAAGGTTGGACAAAGGTTGAAGCTTCTGTAGCTAAAACGAGGGGTGTGAGCACATAGAGTGGTTGAAGCTGACCACGTGTAATGCTTGGACTTCTGGTTGAATCTTTGATGTGATTGCAGGTATGTTTGTGGTTCTGACTCTAGATTTGGCTGCCTGCGATCACACATATACATGGTTGAAAAAAGTCTTATTGTAATTGTGAGAAGTGATCGTCTCGTGTTGTATAACCCTCTATATACATATATATCTCGAGTGTCCTCACGACCTCATGCGACCGTGTGTAAAGGCTAAACTGATTTTGCGTTTGAGAAGAAAGAGAGACTTTTTTTCCCTTTTGGTTATAGACTGATTATAGTTGGAAGTTGAAACCTATCTACCACCCACTCTCTACAAGGTGCAGAAGAGCGTGTGGTTCTCAACCTGCTCGCGATTGCCTTGCGTCGAGAGATTAACCCCTGTAGGCGCTTGTTAGCCGATACTTGGGTGTCGGACGTAACCGTCGAGACCACTGAGGGTCATGCGATTATGAGTACTACATAGTATTCATGTATGGCTAGTCGGTATGAAAAGGCCTAGCGTCCGCGCAGTTTTATCGTAAGTCTCACGTGCGACATAGAACCAATTTCCATCTCAAAAGATTATGGGTCGAACACTAAAGGGACTACGAGTGTTTTTATTGTGTGAGTTATCTGACTTTTTGCTTTGACGTGGTGTAGAGCGTGGTAAAAAAAATATGTTTTAGTCGACTTACGACGAGTCGCTATTGGGACTTCAGCCCCCCATGGCGTCGCTTCACATACGGGTCCGATAGAGGTGTGAGACCGCTCGTACCTTTTATGCTACAGCGTACGAAAAACGCCATCGGTTGGGCCACCTCTGCAATTGCAACTGATTAACTTTCGCATGTGGTTCAGTGGCTCGATGGGGATATGCCCACCTAAGGGATGGTGACAGCTCCCGCATATGGAGGTAAGTTGTAACTCGTGTGGGCCTATCCTGCCGTAGGGGATTGCGAGAGGTATGGCTGACATACTCAGCTAAAGCGGCAACGAAAGCTCCATTACACCACGATAAAGGATAAAGACCTGCACAAAATCCTGCGTGACGTGGCCGGGAGGGTTCCCCTGCGGGACCGATGCACTCGATAACGTATAGTAGATTAAAGTAGAGTAGAGTAGCGTAGAGTAGAGTATCGCAAATAAGAGTCTGAATTTCGGTCGTTCGGGTGTTCGAGCTGTCTTGACTTGTCCCGACCTGTCTTCGATAACATTGGTTATATGATCATTAAATCTTTGTTAAAATATGACATCTTTAAGCAAGTGTACAACAACAAGACTAATCACCAAGATTTGGTTGCGATGTAAAACATATTTTTCTCTATTCAAATATGATATCTGAAACCACTAATACATTTACCATTGTTGGGAAATTACATCGAAACGCTTGTTCCCGAAAGATTCGGGGGTGGGACCCAGGGTCTCATAAATCGTAGTTTTACATTCCCCATGTGTGAATGGAAAAGGAAAAAAAAGAAAATGCTTTCTTTATTTGCAATGATGTCGGGCAATGTAGTTTAGGAAGCCATGCTCACAGTTTTCATTCAAATAATCAATCTTACAGCTAACACGATTACGTTTTGAATGTTGTTGTTTTTATTTTTTTTTTCACCCTTTTGTCTTTCATAAAGTCCCCTTCTCAAACTGTTTTTTCTCAAAGGATTGTAATGTTGATCATACTGACACTTAGAATAATGTATCCAACCATTTTTACGACCGAATCCATGTTTCCATTTTTTTTTCCCTTCTTCTATTTTTATGGAATCGGACAACTTAGCCACGAGGTTGAGATGCCCTCAGTGAGGGCACATTCACACTACCACTTCCAACAATGTATACAACTTCAATCACGACAAAAAAATCATTTTCTTTATTTGTTATCTTGTATTGCGAGTTTCACGACCACACCTTTTTTTTTTTGTTCTTTCAATGAAAGTACCGAAAAGAAAATGAGGTGAGACTCATACTTGGCAAACTCGGAGCGCACTAAAGTTCAGACTCGACAAAAACAGACTCAGAGCTGCTAGTGGCTTAAGCCATAGTACAACAATATGACTAATCACCAATATTAGGTTGGGATGTTAAACAAACTTTCATAGAAATCGCCTCAATTAATTGAATTCCGTATGTGAGGTGTGCGAATATCCTTCGTTGCAATCCTCCAGCCGACATTGAAATCCCTCTTCTGGTTCGAGTAGTTGCAACTCCTTCGACTGCATCACCGTCATTATTATTCCCCTTTAATCATAAATTGATTAGTCTGATAACAATAGGAAAATCAGAGATGTAGTCTGGTTTAGTCTCAAAATATATGTTGAATCTAAACCAACAAGTGAGATACGTTTTTAGATTAACCTTTATGACTTAAAATACATATTATTAGACGTACGTTATTATTTTATTTATTTATTAAAAAATAATGGACATTCTTGTATTGCCATATCACCCTCTATGTAATAATCAATCCATAAGGTCATTGCACATATCTTGTTCATGATAAGAGTGTCTAATCCAATTTAGATTATATAATACTAAATGTGTATCTTTATTATCGCTCACCATAAATTTGTGTCGCTAGTACTTCGTGTTAGATAAGGAATTTTCGTGTACCTCATCTCCTAACTCTTCTGTTCATGTATGCAATCTACAAATGCTACTTTATGTTCTCTCATTATAATTAAACTGCCTCCCATTTATTCGCCTTATACCGCCACTCCCCCCGACAACCGGAAACCCTTGGCCCTGTGAGTTAGGGTTGGGTTCTACAGAGAGACGACAATCATTCGTTACTGACGGGTCTAATCCTGCCATTTGAAAGCCGCCACTTTGACGATTTTTGTGCTCCGAATATTTTTTCAAAAATTCTGAAAATTTGAGGTTTCGTAGATTAGGTCGTGATCTGTCGAGAAAAAATATCAGCAAAAAAAAATATTTTGACCGTGAAATAATCGCCTCGCCAATTCGGCGCGTTTTTAATTTTTTGTTCAAGTTCCATTTTTGCTATTTACTCGGTTTTTCACTCTATGCTACAAATGTCCCTAGTAAAACGACGCTACTGGTCCCCCGAGGTTTTTGACATCGGGGGAAATGGTGGTCTCAATGGTTACGTTCCCTTGCATTGCCATTGCATAAATAATACTAATAATATAATAGGAGTCGAACCATAATTGGCATAGGTTAAGTCATCGAGGAAAACAAATCATTGGATGCCAATATAGTAGTAGTAAGGGTGTATGAACGACTTAAAGCATACGTACTTGACCCTTCCTTCAAAACATGCCGCTGTGTAAGAGGTGACTGTTATTTCGATGTATCGGCCTGCTTGCAACCAATTTGTTATGTACTCAATGAAAATATTTTCTTCAGAGGAAAATTGTCTGCTGGTGATCTAAACTTGTTTTCACTATTCGCCATAATTTTAGATCACAAGACGAATAATGATACCTGCGTATTTATACCGCAATCCTGTTGAGATGGCGAATTCCCTCTTGCACACACACACACACACACACACACACACACACACACACACACACACACACACACACAGACACACACACACAGACAGAGAGATAGATAGATAGAGAGAGAGAGAGAGAGAGAGAGAGAGTCTCCC
>BFEA01000028.1:3913387-3932029 GCA_003427395.1 Chara braunii
CCTTCCCTGTCTCTTTTATTCCCCTCCCTCCTCGCTACTTCCCCCTCCTCTCTTCCCTCTCCCTCGTTCCTTGCCTCTACGACTCCTCTTTTTTTATTTCTTTTTTTTTGAAGAACCACCACAAGTCCTTGCCTCCCCCCACACGCAAACCCAAATTATGAGACCATTATGATGTGTATCATCATAGCTAAGCACGCGACATCAAGCGGTTGATTGGCTTGTATTACGTCATGGATGCAAATTGGCGGGGAAGGACACAATATTCGAAAGCTCGTGATTTAGGACATATTCATATGAGGACTTTTTTACTTATGTATGAACGTATTTGCGGGCAAATACTTGCAGTTCCCGACGTAAATGCGGTCAGGTGCATTCAAGATGGAGCTAGTGTGCGTACGCCCTCACAGAAAAATTGGATGAAAGATTGCGAAGAACTGCGTTCTCCAATGCAAAAGCCAATTGTTCTTTATTCTAAGTGGAAAAATAAACGGAAACCGATGTGGATTTACTGAAAAAAGCAAAATGAATTACACGTAAAAAAAAATAATAATAAAACATTACACGTAAATGGAAAGAGTCGTTGATTTACTAAAAGGGAGGAAAAAACAATCGTTGATTCGCCTGCAATTGTCCTGGGCCGAGGTCCCATTAGCAAAGAGGATCGGATCGAATGCCTGAATGTGGACGTGTTTTATGCAGAGATACAGAAAAGCAGTTCAATCTCGATTTCCTGCACCTCTCGACAAACACGTCCAGATTCAGGCATTCGATCCGATCCTCTTTGCGAGTGGGACCACGCCCCTGCTGAACTGCGTTGCAGTTCGCTCCTTTTTTCCTATTTGTAATTTATGATTTTCCTCCCGGCAGAAAATTTGTCATGATGAGAAGCGAAGGCATACTCACACAAGGACTTCTTTTTTTTTTTTTACGTATTTATGGCCGTAATTGTGGTCAGATGCATCCAGATCCCGCCGTAAATGCCGTCGGATACTTTCTCCCTTTCACCTTTCTTTTTGGAACATATATAAATTGCTATTGCAAAATAGTTTTTTTTTTTCTTTTTTCTTTTTCTTCTTCTTCTTCTTCTTACTTTTTTTTTTTTAACACCCCTCTTCACCTTTCAGCTTCAAACCGCTAAGATCAACTGTAGCATCTGTTCTTTTTTTTTTTTTTTTTTTTACCAAATAGCATCTGTTCTGATCAAGCAAAAAATTCCTCACCGCAAAAAAAAAAAGAAAAAAAAAGAAAAGGAAAAAAAGGTAAGAAACAAAAGAAGAATACTTCAAAAAAATGAATATAACTAAAAAAGTAAAAAAAAAAAAAAAAAAGAAAAGAATATATGTATGTATATCGTATTCATGAATTGCTCCCCATCTTTTGATAGGGACCTAGACCTGCTGGGAAACAGGCCCAGCATCCTCGAAAACCCCAATAGAACATAGAAACAGCAACAGGAAAAAAANAAAAAAAAAAAAAAAAAACAGCAACAGGAGACAGGTCCCACCAGCAAAGAGGATTGGACTAAGCGCCTGAATCTAGATGGCTTTACGAAAGAGATTCAGAAAAGCAATTCAGTGTCGATTTCTGCACCTTTCCACAAACACGTCCAGACTCAGGAATTCAATCCAATCCTCTTTGCTAGTGGGACGTTGCCCCAGGTCACCCAAGATTGCCTCTCAACCCACTTTTGTGAAAGAAGCCAGATAAGACAAACATACGTCTTTCCTTTTCTTTTTTTTTTCCTCTTGTTTTTCTTTTTCTTTTTCTGAGTAATAAGACAGACACACCTAGTTCCTTGGGGTGGATGATTAACCTATTCTGCTCCACAATCTGTCCTGTCTGTCGACATCGGCATGCCGTTTTCCAGAGTACCTCGTTTCCCAGCGGCTGCAGCTCCCCACAGTACTGATCATGCACCTGGTCAGAATGGCCAGGATGCCCCGGTCTGAATGCACGTCGAGATCCCAGTACGGTTCATGACCATGGTCGCGTTCCTGTCCAGGAACATTCTGATCAGCCAGTGCTGGCTATGGCAAAATCCCTTTTTTATTTTCTTTCTTTCGAGATGCCATTGCAAAATCAGGGCCAAAAAAAAATAAAAAAAAAAAAAAAATCAAGGCAAAAAAATAAAATAAAATCAGGGCACTTATGTGGGCAGTTTCCTCTTCCAAGCAAGCACGAAAAAAAACGAGCGAAAAAACCCCCCCCCCCCCCCATCAAAAAAGCCAACTCTGCCTCCTCCTGTAGATATCAGCTGATGGGCCTCCCTCCACTCCTCTCGACATGTGGGAAACGAGAGTGAATCTTCCGCTAGAACGTGGACAGATACACGACCATGATTTTTGTCTTTTGCGCATGTCCACAGTAGTGGAGCCAGGCCCGATGAAGCATTCTGCAGAGTTAGAAGACGGCCGGCCTGTTCTCTTCAAGCTACCGGTACTTCAGGTGGACCCTCATTATCTATCTATCTATCTATCTATCTATCTACAGTCTTCCCCCGAATACAAGGCACGGACAATATTGCCGAATTTGGTGCATCTTTCGGTTTAAATTCAGCAGCAATTTCAGCTATAATGAACGTACGTTGTATTCGGGGGAATTCTGTAGCTTTTCCTTTGTTTTGGAAGCTTCTCAGGTGGACCCTCAGTGCATGGTGAGAGTTTCACAATCATCGAAGCGAAGTCAAGGGCAGTTTACGAACAGACATCGGCCCTCAGGGACCTAACTCGGAAATAGACCATGCTACTAGTGAAATCATCCAAAGTTAGAGACCGGTGACAGAAATCCAAGACGAGAGGAGTAGAAATAAGAAGGAGAAGACAAAGAAGAAAGAAGTAAAGAAGCAGAGAAGAAAGAATAGACACAAAGAGAGTTGACGCGTCAGAATCCCGAATGTGACTAAGTAGCCACAGAATATTCATTAAGCACGTGGCTATGGAGCCTGAACCAATAGCCAGCATCGCGCCCATGTAATCAAGTAAAGCCGTCCAGCTCTCCGGCAGATGACCCGACTAGTTTCGTCCGAACGCCGGAATCGGACTCATCAAGGGTCTATGTCACGATGAAGAAACAAACGCGTACTCTCAGCTATATAACACAGACCCAACACAGAAACGGCGGACGACCGAAGAATCCGGAGAACTCTAGAACGGACAGGCCATCATCACAGGCCCAGATAAGCCACTGGTCAAAGGATCGAAGCCTGCACCAAACTAACAAGAAGACAGAAAACAGAAAAGCCGGTAAGATTCAGGCTACAGAGAAGGTAGAAGAAATAGCAAGTAGGGAAGAAAAACAAACAGAACCTGGATAAGCAGCCCGGCTTACGAGGCAGGAGACCGCGGACCAAGACCTCGAAGACTATCAATTCGACATTATACCAACAAGAAATCCGGCTACCGAGAAGGGGACCACGGATCGAGACCCAAAGAAGGCCTAACAGTAGGCCAATCAACCAAGGGACAGAACCAGGGCATGAAAGGGGCCACCCCCCAGGGCCTCCAAATAGCCCATGGGACCTAGAAAATACCAGAGGCCCCCTAATAAAAACAGACGGAGACAGACGAAGACAAAAAGACCACAGAACAGTAACAGAAAGAGTCAGAACCAGAAAAGAACCCTCTACAACCTTCAACAGAAAAGCTCTTCTTAAAAACCCATCTACTGTTCGTTCGGGAAAAACGTGTCCCAGCCCGTCAAACAATCAACCCAACCGTCCCAAAGGCCCCCAAATTTGGAGGAGAAATTACGAAGTGTTGTGTCAAAAATAGCGTCACGGAACCCTCGCAACCTCAGTTCAACTTTCAAGGTAAGTAAGAATGCCCCCTCGGCACCCGGCAGGCTAGTGAATCGCTTAGCCCTGTGCATAAACGACCCGACGACAGCCATCTTCTGCTGCTTACTCACATAGGAACAATCATCTTGCGAACTCTGAAACCTAATACCATCGTCCAAGACACATGACTGATTCTTATGAACAGCTGCGCATCTGACTCCCATTGGCCCGTCAAAGAATCTGACCAGACAACCCAAAAAACTCCAGCACCTAGACCTATTGGTACATTCCAGGGTCAAATTGCTGTCATAACAGCCCTCGAAGTTCTTCAGAATCTCCTCGGCCTTAACCAGCGAAGCACTGTTCCCTTTCACATACTTTACAAAAATGGAAACATCATCAATCAAACGAACTCCTCGGACCAACCCGGTCAGTGCCCAAAGGCAACAAGAAGGAGAACTAAAAAAAAAACACACAGTAAGCACGCGACAGCAGGGCTCGAAGGTTTGCCCATAGGAATACCGATGACTTGCCGCAGCAATCTACCGCTCGCGGACACAAGTGTGTTCTCAAGATCAAACATCAGAAAACGTCTGAGGAGATCAAAATCGACAAGTTGCCGTCCTTCTTGACTTCTTCCACTCGCAAGTTTCGCACGTTTGCCCTGTTTCTTCAACAGCACACCTTTCACGCCCTGCATTATCCAGAAATCAATGATCCATTCCAATGCCTCAATAAGAGAAGCATGAGGGAGGTTACAAAACATTTCTTTAACATCAAAGGCCGCGGTCAAGAGCGCCTCCCCCTTCTTCAATCCCTTGTTGATGCTCTCAAAGGATTCGATCAGCAGATCTGTGCTTTTCAGATTGAAATGGGAAAACTTTGGAAGGTTCCCGACCAAGAGATTGAGCATCCGTGAAATCTTCCTGCTGGATCGGACACTGCATTCAGTATACGATGGGCAGATCGGTCGCCACCTACAGACATCCTTGTGTTTCGGGACAATATAAGCCTTCCCAATACTACCCTTGACTTCCCATCTAGCCAACTTCCCCAAACCCATGCCGTCATACATCACACGGGCTTCTTTCAACAAGTCAATTTCATCCTCTTCCTGCTCCACAAACCCAGGATTGTCCAGAAACAGCTTACTCATCCCTTCATGATACCTCACCGGGCAACACACCAAAGTGTCGCCTGGGTTGTGGTCAATAGGTGTTCTAATCAACCCATCAACCTCCTTCCTCCAGGCCAACACCTCATGCTCCTCACACCACACCTTACCTGTTCTTCTCTCACAAGAGACGCATCCATCAAGATCTCTCCTAGAGACCCTCGGCAAACCAAAGTCCAATTCCTGAAATGCACTCGTCACCAGACTCTTCAATCTACCGGTAATACCCACCGTCCCCGAATGCACGGCATTCCGGTTATTACGAACACACAACGGAGCATCATCCCACTCACTAACGCGAAAGCAAACATGTCCATCAGTCAGCGGGAAGGTATCGGAGAGACAACGGCACGTACACATAGGGGCGGGATCATGCGCGGCAGTCCGAAAATTGAAAATCAGATCGCCAACCTTCTTATTCCTCAACCACACAATCCGCATACGACGAACAACCATCCTTCTCCATTCCTCATCAACCTCCGCTTGCATAACCCAGCGAGCACACATTTGCCTAATACCAGGTTTGCTGAGTCCGTCTTCGTAAGTTACTCACACAATCAATCTTCTCCTCACATTTACGTTAAACCTCCTCCTAATAACTCCAGAAATAATCACTCTCAGTTGATAGCGAGATCGCTTCTCCGAGAAACTACGGATTGCGAGAAAGGCCCGGACAAGAATCGGAAACTCCCATTTCACAAGATCTTGACGTGAACATGGGTTGGAAAGGAAGCAAGCAAGAGTGGGTTTGAGGATAAGGGCACGAGAAAAATGCGGGACAATGGCAGAAAAGAACACAAATTTACCGGTTTGAAACAACCCCTTGCCCTTCTTGAGCAACTCAGACCTCCCTTCCATTCTAACCAACGATGAGCCGTACTTCCTTTTAAGAACCTTCCAGTCCTCGACGAAACGCTCACCCCCCGCACAGGCAATACCCATAGAGTGTACATTCTTCTGCAAGCAATCATCGAGGATAACTGAAAGCCGAGTGAAGACAAAACCGGTAGAAGAGTGGAAGATCCTGTGAGTAGGACAGGGAGTCATCTGAAGACCTATATGGTTAGTTCTCGCACGTCGCAACCTCTCCCTACGTCCAGCCCTCCGCTTCCTCGATCGTTTGAGTCGGTTTGACCTTATCTCTATGATTAAGGTGCGGACACAGCCAACGGATGGTGAACTTTTCCAAGTGCAGAAGATCAGCCTCCTCACAATTAAATAACGACAAAGCCACGTACTGTCCCTCACGACATCTCCTCAACCAGGAATACAGATTGTGATTGCGTCCCCCTCCATCAACGATACGAGGGTTAGTTGCTCTATACACATGCTCGTTCCACCTAACCGGCAAGGATCGAGAGGTAGAGCCTACATAAATGTGCCTAGCCCAAGGTGAGATTAAGACATAGACGAGAGGACCTTCACACTTTTCAAAATCAAACCCATTTCTCAATAGTTCCACCAAATAACTCTTCAATCTGTCATCCCAAGGGATCTGCCCATTCAAGATCAATGTCAAGACCAAATAGCGAAGATACCCATTGTACTCCTTATCACGAAGGCATAAATTAGAATGAGGAACACGTCCAGGAGGGGAGTCGAGAGTAATGGACTGAGAAGTCGGAGAAGCAAAGGCAAAGAGAGCAAATCCAAAATGAGAAGAAGGCAACACATCAGAGGACACACATCTCTTCGCCTTACACTCACTTCCTAATGACCATAACGTTGCCACGTTCGGGAAGTCCCTTCATAGCTCTTCGGATCTAGCATCCCCATCCTCCGAAGCAGTAACCCGCTTATGGGCAGTCTCCTCATCGACTTCGTAAACAGAACTTTCCTCAGCCGGTATCTGTCATTTTTCCTTCTCTCTGTCACTCAATTTGTGTTTGCCAAATGCTTTATTAGCTCGAAATTCATCCAATCCATCCACCATTTGGTCAATCTTCCCAGTCCTGAACCCAACATCCCTACACAGGCTCTCCAGACCACTCTTCCTCATCATACGTGATTGCTTCCTCTGGAACTCAATGAAGGTAAATCGACTATTCGTATCAGCCGCCTTCTGATCCTCTTCCACGGCAACTGCTGTTCTCCCTGGAGTAGCCTTCCTCCCTTTGCGAGCAGTCTTGCTTCCAAACGTTCCTTCAGGTTCGTACCACCCGGTGATGGTTCCCCTTCCTTATCTCCTGCCGACAGTTTACTCAATTGGTCCTGCAAACTCTTAACCTGCTTTTCGGCCTCCATTCTTTTTGCCTCCGCCTCAGCCCTCTTCTCCTTTAACAGTTCAGCCTCAACATTAGAAATCTTGTGCAGACCTTGAAGCCTACGATAATCCTCTTTCCACCTATCTTCGTCTCAGATGTTATTCGTCCACCTAGGTTTAGGCGTGCCTCAATTAAAGCACTATGGAGTGTTGACCGCCACAATCCCACACTTGTTGCCTGGCTTGAGCCCCGCGTTTTTCCAAAGGGACACTTCTTCCATCGCCCATTCACTCTTATTGGGACGCAAGTCGATCTCCTTCCTCATACCGACCATCTCCTGCTCAAAATTGATTTTTACCAAAGCCGTCCCCTTCAGTTCTTCGATCTCCTTCTTAAGGACAAAAATCGCATCCTCCTGCGCTCGCTTTCCTGTCACCTGTCTACGTAATTCCAATAACTCGTGCTTCAGTCGCGAAATCTTGTCCTCCCCTTGTTCACGTGTCTCATTTCCGATCCTCCTCTTGAGCTGTTCATTCTCAACCTTCAGGCGTGTCAACTCGTCATCTTTCCCGCTACAGGCCGCTCCTCGGCACGAACACCTGACTTAGCGGGACCGTACACCAGTTCCATACGTTTCTCCATACAAGCGCCCATCTCCTGCTCAAACGCTTTCCTCTCCTTCTTCCATGCCAATTTATGTTCCTCCTCCTCCTTAAGTACCCTAGCCTTCTCTTCTTCCTCCTTCCGTCGTATCTCCTTCTTTCGATCACTTAAGTACTGATTGTAGACCGTGTCGAGACGCTCCTGATTAGAGGCCCTACTCCACCATCCACCCGATCTCGTCTGCTGCTGGAAACCAGGCCCACTAGTATTGACAGTTTGGTTGAGCGACAGCGGCTGAGATGACGTAGCAGGCGTTGAAGGTCCGGCAGGAGCAGGGAAGGCTAGTAACGGAGGTCCCGTAGGTATCGCATTAGCACCTGTCGCCGGAGGCCGATATAATCCTCGCTGGGGACAATCACGCAGCCAGTGACTCAACGATCCACATTGAAAACAAACCCTAGGCGCTGGCGCTCCCGTTATATCTCCACCAAAGAAATTCACCAACGATCAGCAAGAAAAAATCAAACAGCAAAACAAAAAGGAAGAAGTCCACTTTAGTAAACTAAGATGCTGATATGCCGACGCGTGTCACACACTCGTAGTTTAATTGCTACGACGGTTCCGACACTGAATTGATGGTGAGAGTTTCACAATCATCGAAGCAAAGTCAACGGCAGTTTACAAACAGACATCGGCCCTCAGGGACCTAACTCGGAAATAGACCATGCGACTAGTGAAATCATCCAAAGTTAGCCATGCATTTCAAAACATAACACATCCACGATACTGACGACACTAGAAGAAAAAGACTGGTGACAGAAATCCAAGACGAGAGGAGTAGAAATAAGAAGGAGAAGACAAGGAAGAAAGAAGTAAAGAAGCAGAACGAAAGAATAGACACAAAAAGAGTTGACGCGTCAGAATCCCGAACGTGACTAAGTAGCCACATAATATTCATTAAGCACGTGGCTATGGAGCCTGAATCAATAGCGAGCATCGCGCCCATGTAATCAAGTAAAGCCGTCCAGCTCTCCGGCAGATGACCCAACTAGTTTCGTCCGAACGCCGGAATTGGACTCATCAGGGGTCTATGTCACGATGAAGAAACAAATGCGCACTCTAAGCTGTATAACACAGACCCAACACAGAAACGGCGGACAACCGAAGAATCTGGAGAATTCTAGAACGGACAGGCCATCATCACAGACCCAGATAAGCCATTGGTCAAAGGCTCAGTGCATGGCCATTCCGAGAATCGAACACACACAAAAAAAAAAAGAATCGAACACACACACACACAAAAAAAGAATCGAACGCAACCAACGGCTTGTCAGGGAAACACCTAACCAATAGGCTACGTGCGGGTTTGCTTTGCTGTGGTTAAATGTGAACAGGGCACTGCCCGCTGCACAGGGACGACTTGAAGCAAACACCTTTGGTGCTCAAGTACGGAGCCTTCTGTCTTCAGAACGTAAGGTCATCATCAAAACTGGCCACACACACCATTGAATTTCCTTCTTCTTCTTAGAAATCCCTTTCATTCTTCCTCTATGATGTTTACAAAATTTAGTTTTACGAGGAGGGTAATCGGTAATAGAAAACAGTTTATTACCTCTACTTTAAAACCGGACATGAAATTTGGCATGGATAGATAGTACAAAGGAGAGTGCCAAACGAGATCAGAGTAAGACGACGACCCACACGAAGCCAGAAAATGACCAGTCAAAACCCCAAGAGAGGATCACATCCGTCCATTCCATATTGTACAAACAACGAGATAGGTAAATGGGATAAAGTGGAGTAACTGCACACACGGCGAAGGAGATAGGAGAAGGAGACTCAGGAATTTATAGCATCGATGGAGAGAGAGACATTGTCAAGGGGATGGGGAGTAAGAGATAGAGAGTGGAAGAGTGCGAAGAGAGCGAGCGAGCGAGCGAGCGAGCGAGAGAGAGAGAGAGAGAGAGAGAGAGAGAGAGAGAGAGAGAGAGAGAGAGAGCTGTCTCTTATACACATCTAGATGTGTATAAGAGACAGAGGTTGAACAGACTGAAGTCTCTTGAAATATCCCGAGGGATGAAGTGGAGATTCGAAAAAACTATGACATGAAGACATTGAAGAGCACCCAAAGGGCTAACAGGGCAAGGCGGCAGCAGTCATCACAGACACGGGAGAGCGCCTGAGGTAATGAGGAAGTCACCCAATGGTAGCTTTGGGCTATGTTTGGCATGTTTCTATCAACAGCCGAGCACTGATCATCTTCAGGGGCGCGCAAAGGAAGGCTCCATACATGATTCACGCGAAAGAGGAAGAGTTCTCGTCCAGGCAGTGAGAAAGGCTCAGCCCTGGTTGAAGCACAGTCAAAAAAGCCCCGTCATTTCGGTCGTTTTCCACAGGTTCTAGCCTGCTGTCAGTAGATGTACAACCACCATTTTCCCTTCTACCTTTAGTCGTCCTGTAGACCCCTCCCATGTTGCTTGTGTTGCTGTTTTTTTTTTTTTTTTTTTTTTTTTTAAACACACCCCCCAAAAGTGCTAGTGGTGCTGGCTAGGCCAGACACCACTAGCACCCGGGGAGAGGCTCCATCTATTGGTGGGGAGCATCACCTGCTGGAAAACGGGTCCAACGTCCCTTCACAGAATGCGTTTGAGTATCGCATCGGCAGTCCGCATCTATAGATGGAGTGACAGGTACAGGTATGCTAGTTGGGGGTGCTCATATCACCTCAACTAGTATTTCCTGGATTGTCTTATGAAAAAAAAGAAAGAAAAAAAAAGAACAGTCCGCATCTACAATCCTGTGTACAACTATAACCCATGTGATGGTATCGGAAACTGCTAGAGTGTGTGAGTACTGCTGGGTTGTGCCTGCTGTGTCTGTCCTTGTAGAGTTGATGGAGTTCCCCATGTCAACCCAGATTCAGGTTCTCCCTGTTCTGTTCGCCGTCCCGCTGGTCCCGGTGATCTCCTCGGATGCTCTCTGTCCTGCAGAGTCTGGTGACTCTGCTAGTAGGCATTTACACCATCATCTGCATGCTTCTACAGTCCTGTATACAACTACAGTCCAGCACTGCCTTCATCGCAGCCATCGTATGCATCTACAGTCATGTATGCTACTATCGACCAGCCTGAAGTTGCTTGTGTTGTTGTTCTGGTTGTTATTGGTTTGTTTTTATCATCTGAAGGAGCCCTAGCCTCTGTCATCAGTAGGAACATGAGACTCATGAGTCCCTTTAGCCAGCCATCTGTCCCTCCCTTGGTCATCAACTAGAACCGTCCCATCGTGGTAGTTGTCTGATTGGTTGTTTATCATCCGAGGGAACCAGAGCCTCTCTCACCAGTCATAGGAACACGAACACGAACACGAACACGAACACGAACATGTCGCCCTAATCAGCCATCCGCTCCTGTTTTCTTGGTCAGACCCCTCCAGTCATTCTAGTTATGTCTCTGTCATCACTGTGTTATAGTTCGGGCATCAGCAGACCTACGGTCGCAATCCACTCACATACGTCTGTCATCAACTGGGCCTACTCGGTCCATTTGTCAATATGGGAAGCAGACCTCCACTACAAATACCCCCATCACCATCCCTCCTGTGGCCCTACCCCCCAAAGCAAGGCCCTAACGTAACCATCTACTACTGTGATCATTCACTCCACTAGACTGACCAGGCCCATCCCCTGCCTACACGCCAGCTATATCCGTACTATATGATGCGAAGGAACAATCTGAACCGAACCCTAGACCTCTCTCCTGTAACACCCAAGCTCAACCAGATGGGGACAAGTACGTGTGGTGCCAAATCAACACCAACTGACTGCGTGGGTGGAAGGTTGAGGGTAGACAGAATTGAACCTTCAACCTCTGCATTGCAACGCCAGAGCACACACCAGAGCACTAACCCACCGAGCTACCACACTTGTCCGTTGTCCCCCAATCTGATGGCACAAAAAACCCTGCTGTTGTTTGTACCAAGGATTTCCTTAAAACCTTGGAGACCAATGATCACCAATAGACCAACCAGACTTCAGCTGCAGGGCACCCCTTGCACTCCGTTCCGAGTAGTGCTTGTGAGTCTCTTGTAAAGGTTCACGGCACTATGTGTCGGGGGGCATTTCGATTCCAGAAGGCCGAAAAACGAAAAATGGGCCGCCGATTCCATTTATCGTTAGCTGCCCTCCCCCGCTTGGCCCCAGCGTTACCCGGCGCGTCCCAGCAAAATATCTGGGAAAGGTACTGGTGGTTTAAACTGGGGAGCAGCACCTGCTGGAAACCGGGTCCAGCGTCCCATAGATACAACCATATCCTCACAAATTGGCACAAACTGGGAACCGGGCCCAGCGTCCCATAACGTGTACGTTCAGAAAACTCATCAGAAAATTTCATGGAAATGAGCCTAGGATATAGGTACTTTATATCTAATCTTTGGTGCAATTGCTGGAGTAATGGGCACATGCTTCTCTGTACTAATTCGCATGGAATTAGCACAGCCAGGAAATCAAATTCTTGGTGGAAATCATCAACTTTATAATGTGTTAATAACAGCTCACGCTTTCTTCATGATCTGTGCGCCGCTGTGCTAACTACTAGAAAATATAATTGCCCAAATTTAGAACATTCGACAAGCTTTAGAAGAATATAAGAGCGGGGGGGACGAGACTAAAACTGCCTACTAACCTAAATTCCCCCTTCCAACAGATGGGGCGTCAGTCCAGGCTTTCAGTCCACGTACCAGAGCTCACTTGATCTCATAGCCCCTTCTGCTAGGGTAACAGGGCACCACAACCCTCCCCAGTACCGATCAACCTAGCTCTGACGGACAGGAAGTGCCTTCCTCCCTCGACAAATGCCTTAGCGGCAAGCCCCTAAGCAGGTTACAGGGTCAATACCCCGGCGTAAACTCAGTTCAGGAAAAATGGCTAGGTAATGCTTTGTAGCATAAGCCTTAGTTTCCCCCCATAATCAGGGGAACTTCCCCCTCAGGCACCTCTCCATTTGGTGCTCACAAAATGGGTTTCTCATGCCACTGAGAATTGTGGTAATGTTTCGGAGGCGGTGAGGGCAGTTCTTGTCTGGCTTTTCTGCCGCCAACGAAACATAGTGTGGAACCCCCTTTGTGTAAAACGACCTTGCCTCAGGTGATCTACATAGACTGTGAAAGAAATCGTCTTTCTTTGCTGAAAGGTGTGAGATGGTTTTCTTGTCATTGGGCATTATGCCCTTGACTAGTCACAGTAGACAAGCCTACTTTTGAGGATCTGGGATTAGTTGCAGGGCTGAGACCTTAGTGCCCCTGTGGGACGAGCTGGTTTACTTCTGTATCTGGTGCGACATCAAGTTTTAAGTTACTTGGGGCTTGTATACTATCTTTTTTCTATTTTTCAGTTTAGGCCTCTGGATTTGGAGCAACTTTGGGGGGATCGGGCGACGATGGGACGATGGACCTCTCCCGAGGCTGGGGTGCGGCGCAGCCGGGAGCGCTGCGCCCCGCCGGTACGATTCTGACGGTGCGCTACAGAGGCGCTGGGTGACGTAGCGGGCGGTGGTACGAGGCGCGGGATGGCAAGGCGCGGCGATGAGCGGCGAAGGGGAGTAGTAACGAGTGGCGTGAGGGAAGAGGGTGGGGTTGATGGTGGTGGCCTGGTCTGTTTGGGCAGTGTTTCGTAAGGTGGAGGGAACGAGCGGGGCGTGGCGACGAGAGAAATGGTACGGCGAGTTTGATGAGCGCGATGGTGCAAAGGGTGGTAGGGTGTGGGCTGCGGTGAGGTGTGTGTCTCCCCCGTGATAGGGCTCCATGGGCGCACTTGGGAGGGAAGAGTACTGCAAGCATGGTGAGGGTGGTGGTGCTTTGGACGATGACATCCCTCCATCTCTCCGGACTAACCTGCGAGGGGCGGCTGGCAGGTTCAGCGGTTTGGGCTCGCAACGTGGTTTGCCACGGTTCGTTTATCTTCATCGAGTGACCTTGAGGATGGTCGAGTGAGTGTCGACTACAAGGTGGCCAGTCTTTGCTCGCAAAGTCGATGAAGGAGGAGGTGAGGTTTGGAGGGGGGCGGGGTGGTTAAACGAAGTGTGGGGACTTGGGGTACTCTTCTCCAGCTAGGCTTTTGTCCCTCTAAGATGATTTTTCTGGTTGAGTGATAGGATTTTGCTCTAGTATGTAGTTTTTCTTTCAGTTTTTTATTTGAGTCTGGTCCCTAATTCTGATTCTCATAATTTGATTTCCATCTGTTAAATCGCATTCTTCTGGATATATCAGCTAAATGATGTTCCTATTTGATTAGTTAAAACGAACCTTATCTTCGCGATTTTTTCTCAATTCCAAGAACCTGATACAATTGCTAATTCTTAATTTCCACGAGTTCATTACAATTGTACTCTTGAAGTTGTATATCATACTTGTTTTTGTGAGACTCGCATTCTGAATGTTTTACCAATATAAGCTCTATGATGGATTCTTCTATTGTTAGTGCATAACGTTCCTCAACCCGTGGTTTTGGAACTTGACTCGGAAATCCTTTATGGATACCTAAACCTGAATTTCGGATAACTCTTGCAATTTTTGTTACTCAGTAGTTCTCTCTATCATTGATCATATGGTCTTGATTTTTTTCTTAATTTCTGATACAAACTCGTTTCTGCTCTTTGATGCCTAAAAGTAAGTTTCTGCAGTTTTTCCAAAATCCTATGGTTGCTAATCATAACACTGTGCGGTAAATGTTGTCTCGGATTGTTTGAACTTCTTGGCCTTGAGGGTTGTAATTACGGTTTGCTGTGTATATCTGCGGGGTCTTCCTTGAGGGTTGGAGCCTCCCCCCATGAGGGTTTCACGAGGTAAGAGGTGTTATTCTTGGAGGGGGGAGGCGGTATTGGGGGATTGTTTTCTCTTAGCCAGACTGATTTAGGTCGGATCAGTACTGGCGGGTGGGGAGAGAAGGCAAGGGGGTGGCTGCTTACAGCAGTGTGTTGGGATTTTGTTTTTGAGGAAAGGAGTGACTTCGATGGCTACACAGTGGGCCGAGGGGGGGGGAAGCTAGATTCGAAAGAAGGAAGGTAGCAAGGGATTTTCAACAGAAAGGGTTGTTTGGCGGGGTAAGTAGGTTAGAAGGACGACGTTGGGACGACACAGGCCGGTGCTGGAGCCGCTGCTCTGTAACCCAGAGGGAGCTTGAGGCTTGGGAAGTTATGCCAAGGGTGGAAGGCATAACCAGATCGTCCGACGTAGTTGGCGCCGAGGTATCCACCCTGTAACCTGTATAGGGGTTTGCCGCTAAGGGAATTGTCGAGGGAGGAAGGCACTTCCTGTCCGTCAGAACTAGGTTGATCGGTACTGGGGAGGGTTGTGGTGCCCTGTTACCCTAGCAGAAGGGGGTATGAGATCAAGTGAGTTCTGGTACGAGACTGAAAGCCTGGACCGACGCTCCATCTGTTGGAAGGGGGAATTTTGGATAGTAGGTAGTTTAGTCTTGCCCCCCTCGCCCTTATAAATTTCTAAAGAATTTCGAATGTCCCAAAACAAGTTGGGTGCTTAGCGGTCCTGAGAATGTTTTTTCTTAGGATCTTGGGGTCCCTGCTAACTCTTCCTAGGTGGTTCCAACGCTGTTATACTCAGTGATATGTGGTTGTTCCAACTTGTTCGATGCCAGAACGACGCTGACCGGTGCTGGGGTGTTGCCCTGTAACCTGCGATGCAGGAGCGTGAGGTCTGGTAAAGAGATCTGAGGAAGTCTTGGGGGGGACTTTCCACGGGACAACCAAGGGATGCTGCCGGGACGACACTGGTCGGAGCTGGGGTGAGCTGCGTTGCCCTGTAACCCAGCAGAAGTGGGGGTGTGAAACCTAGAAGAGATCGGCAGAGAGTATGACAGTTTTGGAGAACGTTGGAAGGGTTTGTGTGGGATTTCGATTTTTTTTGGAACAATCTTAGGACCTTTGTGACCTATTATCATGCCTCTGGAACGACGGTAAGAGTTCTCAGGTTCTTCAAAAATAAAATAAGGTGAGCTGGAGCAGATGGTAGGTTATCACGCGTCCTACTGGTGAGGGGGCTAGCTGGTAGGATGGGAGTATGGCATAGCAGCAGCAGAGATGGTGGCTCCGCTGCAGTCAGTCTTGCCGGAGGGAGGTAAAGTGGCTTGATGGGGATCTTTCTGAGTCGTTTCGAATTTTTGCTTAATCATGATGTTGTCATAGACATGTCTGAAGTAGCTTGGCCCCGGTATCTCATTTTCCAAATGCCATCCTTAGGCCAATTAGATTTTCTAGTAGAAATTTTTCTGATGAAGTTTTCTGAACATACTCGTTATGGGACGCTGGGCCCGGTTCCTAGTTTGTGCGAATTTGTGAGGATATGGTTGTATCTATGGGACGCTGGACCCGGTTTCCAGCAGGTGTTGCTCCCCACCAATATATGGAGGTTTGTTTTTTTTTCAAAAAAAAAATAATAATAATAAAAAATAAAAAATTTAGACCAACTTTGCATGAAAGTTCCTTGTAATTAGTACTTTGATTTTTGTGCTTCAAAATTGTTGTGGCCTTGGTAGCTGATTTGCTCGCCTTAGCCAGCGCAGACAATTTCTGTCGGAACTTTCAGATTTGGATTTTGTTCAAGAAATTAGGCACTACTCTATTTTCGTTGGCGCTCCGCACAACTATAATTTGTCTCGCCGTTTCTCCGTGACTTCACATGTACGCTATCCTTGCTTGCACATTCTGCTTCTCCTCTTTTTAGCGTCTTTTCCTCCTCTGTCCGGGTTTGACTTCTACAATTGTAACTCCTTTCTCCTTCTTCTTCTCCCTTCCTCCTTGATCTTGCTGAATTTTTTTTATATTTTTAATAAAATCAGAAAGGAGAGCAAGGGGTATGGTAAGAGCATTCACCCCTTGCTATCCTTCTGATGATTCCAATCTCAGGTTTCTTGAATCCGAAAGTCAGGGTTGCCTGTTGGGATACTTGGCAACAAATATTTTCCTTGTGCAAATGTAAAAATACCCTTGCAAGCCCATTAATGGTCAGTAACAGGCGTATGAATTCGCGCATTTCAAATTACGTGTGCAAAATTTTATTTCAAACCTTTCAATTTCAATTCGGCCTTAGGAATTAGGCGCGGCTTCACTGATATTTCGTGTAACTGTTTTTGTGTCTTTTTTATTCTGCGCATGTGCATCTGTCTACACCGCATTTCCGCAAACAATTTTTCCTCGGTTCCCCAATCTTGTTTTTCACGCCATTAGCGCTAAGCTGTAATTGTCTTTCTTCCCGGCTCTTCGCGCTCTTCTTTTTTCTCACTTTCGTTGAATCTTGGTCTTGCTATGCTCTGTCTTTCATAACCTCCCTTCCCGCCTCGTCTATACGCAAGAAGACCCTGCTGATCCCCCAAGTATTTGTAGAAATCAGACGATAATGTGTAAAGAGGCTCTGAACACCTCACGCTACGATCTGATTGCCTACGAAATACTTCACGCGCACCGATATGGCCTTTTCGAGTGTGTCTCCCCTTCTCTTCTCCTCTCCCTATCATCCCTACTCTCTCTCCACTCCCCCTCCTCTCCACAACTATAAATCTTGCAAGATCGTTGCTCTCGCTCTCTTACAATACATCGGCTCACTCTGGAGGAGTAGTGGCTAGATGAGGTGG
Organism: Chara braunii; assembly: GCA_003427395.1. Classification (NCBI taxonomy): domain Eukaryota; kingdom Viridiplantae; phylum Streptophyta; class Charophyceae; order Charales; family Characeae; genus Chara; species Chara braunii. The sequence continues at coordinate 3,930,784 of BFEA01000028.1, forward strand.
TGATAAACATTTTGGAAAGTGTTGACGAGTCAGCTGCAACTTTGTGGGATTGTGCGCTGGATCGCCGCGGCGAACTGTAGGATCTAGGCGAATCTGCGCGGTAGTTGAGTGAACGGGGTGACAATCGTTGAGTCAAAGTGTTGGAAATGCGACGACCGGGACCGTTAGTGTTTGAGCAGGCAAGACGTGTTGATTGGATGGATGACGCCAGGGGCCCAGGCCATAGCTCGAGAGCAGAAGGCCTTGCGTCTTGTTTTCTGGGTTCCTCTGTCGGTTATATTTGGAGCTAAGTGCATGGCGATATGCCAGTTTTTCTTATAATTTTGTGCAAGTGCATATCCTCTCTCTCTTTTCCTCTCTGTCTCTCGTCTCTATCTTTCCATGAATGCCTGAGTAAATGTATGATTATGTGTGTGTCGTAATATGTGAACGGGTGCAAGTGCGCATCCTTGTGATTGCCAAGAATCTTATCGGGTGACAATCGTTGAAGCACATGGACCATCGTTGGTTCATTGATTATGATGCGTGCCTGACCCTTCTTTTGGAGGTAATGAGCTAATGATGGATGTATGCAGCTTCAATTTTTCTTTCTTTATTGATGATCTGGTATGAGATATTCTCCATGCTTTCGATCGATCCACCCGACTCGTTACTCGATATCATCTTAAAGGATATAATTAGGAACTTCGTCGTGTCTCGATCAATCGAAAACGCGTAATTCTCCTGACATCCCTCTCTTTTCTCGTTTTAATCATATCATGAATAGACATTTTCGACGTTTGTTCCACTCGATAGGATTTTTGCTCTTCTTGTCGCTGGAATATCTGTCCCTTTGTATTTTTCTGGGAATTTTTGTTGACGTCAGAACTTTGGTCCCCGCACTTCTTCCGTAAGAGAAATTAGCGCAAAGGAGTTCCAAAGAACTTCTTCTGGAACTCTTCCATTAGTTTCCTGGGTAATTCCCCAAACTCGCGGCCATCTCTCTCTCTCTCTCTCTCTCTCTCTCTCTCTCTCTCTCTCTCTCTCTCTCTCTCTCTCTCTCTCTCTTTGTGTGTGTGTGTGTGTGTGGTCCGCGTGCACACTTGCAAGATTCGAATGAATCTCCCCGTTTCCACGAGAAGATTCATCCTCATTTTGCAAATACACCCTCCACGAATTCGCAAAATGAGAATGAATCTTCCCGTGGAAGCGGGGAGATTCATTTGAATCTTGCTCTCTCTCAGAGTCTCTCTCTCTCTCTCTCTCT
>BFEA01000028.1:3941509-3959495 GCA_003427395.1 Chara braunii
GTGTGTGTGTGTGTGTGTGTGTGTGTGTGTGTGCGCGAGAGAGAGAGAGAGAGAGAGAGAGAGAGAGAGAGAGAGAGAGAGAGAGAGAGAGAGAGAGAGTTTTCTGGCCCTGGAGTGCATAGACCTCATCTCTATCTGAATGCTGATCGTTCCATTGATCCTGGACTGTTTAAACTTGTGGCTACCACTCATGAAGGGTTTTGGGTTTGGCTCCTGACCAGCCTATCTCCTCGGGGCTTCAACAACATTCTCCCACAAGGACGATTACAACTCGTCAAAGGTCTCATTGTTCGAACAGGTGGATTCGTTCAAGAGGTAGTTCTAATCCTCCTCCCACGACTCGCCTCGGGGCACAAATTTGTGGCGACAGACCTTTTACGATTGACACTGTCCCGGGTCCATTCTATGCTGTGCACTCAGCCCTACATTGCATGCTTACTCAAGCAGCTAATTCTAGAAATGACAAATGCCAACTCAACTAGAAGCCATGCCATCTGCGACAAACAATGCAAATGTCATCGTAATGGCTGCAGGGGATGAAGGCCTGCATCCTACCAATACGGTGACTGTTGTTGAAAGTGTACCTCCTCCATCACCACCATGATTGCCACCTTCGCTTCCACCACCATCCCCACCCAAACACCACCACCCCCACCCAACCACCCAACCACCAGCACCACCAGCACCACCAGCACCACTGCCACCACTACCATCATCATTCCCACCATCATCATCACCACCACCACCATCACCACCACCTTCCTCACCGACATCCTCTACCACATCCCCTTAGCCATCTACCTCCTCGTCTTCCTTTTCCTATTCTCCCTTTTCCTCCTCTTCATTCTTCACCTCGCATGCCTCCCCTTCGTCGTAGACCTCATCATTAACATATTCATGGTTAGATCAGCCATCACAAAAGGCCTGCTGACAAAGTTATCCATCGTCAGAACGCTTGTTACAGATGCCTCTCCCCATCTCTACCGATGCCTCCAAGACAGCGACTTTGTTTGTCCTTGAACAACACGATCACTTTACCCCCTCCAGGGGTTAAAGATCTGCTCCGACAACATGCTAGCAACTGTTCGGTACGACATTGTTGCTCTTAATATACACTAACCAGGAATAGTACATATCAAGTCCGATGCCCACAATTTGGCGATGATTTCCTTAGTGCATCAGGCCTGCAGGTGGACTAGATACTTCGTCCATACGAGAAACAAATTGCTGTCACAGTGAAAATAGAAAAAGATCTTCGCTTAAACCCAAGGGTAAATCTTATGCAACTCCACGAGGTGCAACTACCTGTGGAGCATTTGCATAACTGGCAGCCACTCTGAGCACGAGTGCAGCTGATCAGCTTCCGCTTCCTGCATCCGACCTGCCCATTTCTCATCCACCTAGCCTTGCTTCTTCTCCTGCCCCAATTGACAATGATTCACCTTCAGATCACCCAACGGAGTTCCCAACTAAAGATCTCTCTCCAGAGATTATAATGAAGCCAATGAAGGTGATACAGGAACCTGACAGAAATAGTGAAGACCACAATGAATCCGCGCCTGCTGTGCAATCTGCACAATCAGATGAACCTCCCTTTGTCGTACAATCTGCAGAATCAGATGATATCATCATGCTACAACGAGGCGTTGTGCCGCTTGTGCGTACTATGCCATTAATATATGTTTCATCAATTACAATTGCAACCTTTGTACTGTTTCTGTTTTTTTACACGTCCGCTGGACAGAAGCAGAGCACCGTGCTGTATGCACGGAGGACGATAGTATTGCACCTGGCGTAAACATAGAAGTCATGTCCATAACGTTTATGGCTAGGTGACTAAAACTCTATCTTGCTCCAGAGAATCACATGTCAGACTTGGGCCTGAATATTCGTGCATACATCCTACATCGTCAGGTCATTTCAATGCTTTTACATTTGCGGATAACTCATGGACCCTATGGGACAATGGTGGTAGCGAGCACACTGTGCGAAATATTTACTTTTTTTATCACCAAGCGGTAGAATATCACTTGGTCTCGCTTGTCCATTAGGAACACTATGTAGTTGTGCATTTGCAAACCCTACATGTTACAGGCTATAGCCTCTGGAGAGCAATCCGGTGGAGCATCCTCGTTCCCTTATGCCCGACCAGGTACCGTTGTCGAGCGCATCGGTCTCCCAAGGGGACCCTCCCAGCCGCGTCACGCAGGATTTTGCAGGACTTTTTCTCAAAAGTATTTACCGCTCTGGCGGAGTGCGCTAGCTGTACCTCTCACGAACCCCTACGACAAAATAGAGGTCACACGAGGCGCAACTTACCCCTGCCCAAAGGGCTGTCATCACCCTGAGGTAGGCGTATAAACGATTACGAATATTCAATGTCATGACAATTGAATTACAACTTTGGTTTCCTACTGATTGCACCGAATATTGGATTGTTCCCTAGTGTGAGAATTCAGAGGATCAAGATTCATAGGGGTTCCCAACAAATAGCCCTGTGATAAGAGACAAGTTTACAGCTCCCCGCGACTCCAAAGGTCTATCGAACCACGTGCGAAATCTTCTCGAGTGCAATCGTAGAGATGGCCCAACCGAGGGCGTTCTCGTTCGATGTAGCATAGAGGGTACGCGTGGCTGAACACCTTAATTGAACTTGCGTGCAAATCGACGCTCTGGGGGCTGATCTCCCAGGTGCGGTCCTGTGCCGCTTGAGTAGGACGACCATTCTAATTTCTAACCACGTGATACACCTCGCAAAATAAAACCACGCTTCATATGTAAATCGCGCCTAGCCCCTTATTCACATTCAACCCATAACTTTCGACAACAAAAATAGGAAGGCGTCGCACGCGAGACTACGAATAAATATCACGGCGACATAGGCTTTTATCAGATCGACTAGTCATCCATGAATATGCAAGTAGTCACAACGATGGCGTACTATGTGATACCCCAAACCATGCGGTCCTCAATGATTTTGAGGGTCGTTTTCGACACTAAGTGTCCACTAATACGTGTCTTGAGAGGTCAATCGCTTGACATTAGACGATCGCAAATGTGATTGCAAGTCCTACCCTTTTCAGCACACTATTGGGAAAAGTGGTAGGCGGACTTCAACCTTTTGTGGCGGTGAAACGCCCCTGACTCTAGGGAAGAGGCTCCATCTTCGGAGGCCTTGGAACAAGTCAAGGGGTTTGACTTTCACGACCGCCTCAACATCTAACTATAAAAGTTAACAAACAAAAATCCCGGGGATTTTTTTTTTTTCTCTCAGTCGAACTTTGTGTCACCCTTTGCGTGTGGTCAAAGCAGACCGTGTGAATACACAATATAAACATAGTAGGGTTTTTTAACATAAAGCGATCACTCTTACAATCACAATGTGACTTCCTTCCAAATATATAACTGATCACAGACAAGTTAAATTATGACTTCAAATCACAAAGCATACCTGCAATAATGCAAAGATTCCACATCCACAAACCGCACATTACATGGGGTCAAACTTCAACCACTCTTTGCAATCACACCTCTTGCCTTACTTCACATCAGTCCCAACCTTGGTCCAATTTTTCAAAAAAAAACACTCATTCCTTTTTAAATGACCAATTAATAAAAGTCCAGGCTAGGCTACCAGCCGGGCCGCCCGGGTCACCCTATTTTCCCGGGCGGCCCGACCGTGCAAGGACTAGGGAAGGTCCCAGCCAAAAAGATAAAAAAATAAAAAATCCAAAAAATGCGAAAAAAAAACTATGTTATGGAGAAAAATAAACTGAACAACTTTTGGCCTCACGGTCACATCGAAATGCTTTACCAAATTTAAAATAAAAATTTTAATTAAGAAATAAATTTTATTTTTTTATTTTTTTATTTCTTTTTGGCCCGGCCGGGAAATTGGACCCGGGCCACTCTGGTAGCCTAGAGTCTAGGTAAAAAATAAATAAAAAAATTTCAACCTCACCAGGGCTAAAACCTATAGGTTGAGTTGCGAGAATAAATTCAGGTTGAGTCGGAAACCGACGATCGGCAAACAACCTGTTATCAAATGATAATAGAAGATGATCATTACAGGATTAAACTGAAATCAGTCAACTGTGAATCAAAGTGAACGAAGAGGATCTGTAACACAACGCCGACCAGTATCCAAACTATGTTTAAGTGCGTGGATAACAAAACCTCATATCACATCTCATCCAACTCCTCACAAGGCTAAGTTTAAATCTATCTTGAATTAGTATCATAAATTAAAAAATTTTGACAGCATTTCCTCTGAACAGGGTGAATCACCAAAGTTTTTCCTATCAAAATAATCTAACTTTTTTAAACTAGAAAATCGGCAACACTTCCCCTGGAGAAATTATTTTTTTCATAATTTATACAAAGTTAAATATGAATCATAAAACAATTTTGATCTCACAAAGTCAAATTTTATCCAACTCCTTAAATTAGTAAAAATTTTGGCAGCACTTCCCCTAAAGAAGTAAACTTCCAAAAAAATTACTAAGCCAAATATACGATTCAGACAAAAGTCAAAATTTGTTTCCTTGGATTTGTAAAAATTTTGGCAACACTTCCCTTAGCGAAAGTATCTTTCCAAAATTTATACAATGTCAAATATGAAGTCGGAATAAACGTAATTATGAAAAACAATATTTGAACTAACTCTTATAGCTCCATCATATGGCGAGTATCTAAAACAACTACTAATGAAAATTTAATAACTCGGAATGACCAGAGTTCATACTAAACTACATGCAAGTCGATACCACAAAGTGGGTAAGTACTTTCACCAAATCCCAAGTTACTTCCAAATAAGGTAGTAAAGCAACTACCCATGAAAATTTAATAACTCGGAATGAGCAGAGCGCATACTCAATCATATTTAAGTCAATATCACAAAGTGGATAAGTATTCTCACAAAATCTCTAAGTTACTTTCAAATAAGGTAGTTCATTGACTCTTAGTTAGATAAACCTAGGAAGATTTTCATGATCGGCCGGTCACCCGGGCGTGACGCCCGGGTATCCGGTCATGGCAAAAAAAAAAAAAAAAAAAAAAAAAAAAATGGCGGTGGGGTTTTTCCGCGATCTCCGAGAGGAGCCAAAATCCGGGTTTTTTTCTTTTTTTGAGTGTTGGCTGTCAAAGAGGGGAAAGGGGAGTGTAAATGAAATTTAAAGGGGCTAAAGGGGTTTAAAGCTAGGTTACCTGATCGGACGTCCGGGACCCCCCTGACCGTCCGGGGTTGTCCGATCGGACAACTGGGCGGACGCCCTCCCCGGGCAGTCTGTCCGAGCCCCAAAANAAAAAAAACCTCAGAAAAATCTGAAAAAAAGTATGTTATACAGAAAAATAAATTGAACAACTTTTGCCTTGGAATCATATCCAAATTCGTTGCCAATTTTAAAATAAAAAATAAAATAAAATAAAACCCCTTTCTTTTTTTAATTTTTTCGTGTTTTTAATTGCTAAAAATGGAGTTGTTCGGGCCCAAACGTCCGGGACCCCCCTGACTGTCCACCCAGGACGTCCTGCCATCGGACAACTGGTAGCCTAGGTTTAAAGGGGGGTGCCTCAGTGTGATATGGTTAATTTTTTTTATCTTTGGTTATGTGACGAACTCTTATGCGAACCTCAGCCAAAAGTTGTTTGTATTGCAATTCTACACAACATAATGTGTTTTCATATTTTTTTGGATTTGTGTTTTTTTTTTTTTTTTTTTTTTTTTTTTTTTTTACGTTGAGGTTGCCCGGGGCCATGCCCGGGGGTCATGCCCGACCGGTCGCCAATCGGGGTGTGACATCGGGACCCGGACACCCGAGATATCTCCCTAGAGATAAACCTTAATACTCTTACTTACTTATGACATAGAAATGTTAGGCAAAAACCTCAATGATCACATTGCCTAACCCCCGCCTTGTGTATGCACAAACAAATAGCACTACACTTCTCTCTTCATTGGGAAACTCAATAGACAAAAAAATAACCATGTTGTCTAATCTTGCCAAGTGTTTTTAATATCCAATTGATAATGTATCTTTGAACCTTTAATCTTTGAAATAAGCTAATATTGAGTCAAACCTTATGGCCACATTGCTCAGGCTGCTTTAAATTACTTTCATTATATTCTTAGTTAAGCCCTCTCTTCCTTTTGTGATATGCTATAGTCAAACTAAACCTTTCGACCACGTTATCTGACTAACTTTGTTCGATAATAATAATATAACATATTTATATAAAAAGTTATATTATGAATTCTTTGCGATGTGTACGACTCTGACTAAGTCAAACCCTGGGGTCACAGTACTTAGTCGTCAGTCCAATCTTTCCTCATAATAAAAGAAATATAGAGTTGAGTCATTCATCTTGTAAATAATGCTAAACCCCTTTTCTTAGTACAAAAAATAGAGTACTCTGGTCATTCATCTTATAAATAATGTCCAAGAGCCTGTTCAGAAACCACCTAAAAATAAACAAACGACCAAACCATTCATTTTAGAAACAATGTCTAACTCTGCAAGTTCAAGCAAAAAAAAAAAATCAGACCATTCATCTTAAAAACAATATCTGGTTGTGAAGAAAACAAATCAAAAAAATATAACAACCAAATCAGTCATCTTAGAAACAATCTTTGGTCCTTGAAAAAACATAATAAACATAGTAGTCAAACCATTCATCTTAGAAACAATGTCCGACGCTTTGAAAACTCAGTCAATAACATACAAAATCACATTTTTTCCACCTTCCCCCAGTTCATTCCCCTTTTGCCCGAGTTCAAATTATAAAATATATGAACTTCATGTATGCGTTTCCTTTACTCAGTCTCTGTTGAATCCTGGAAAGAAGTAGAAATCACAGGAGCATACGCATACGTATCACTCAGACTAGAGAGATGTAGAAACAGGGTTTTGTGAGCATACACAAGAGTCGAGTTCGCTAACAGACAACTGTACCATGACAGCAAAGCCCTCGGATCAGTCAATGCAACATCATGTCCAAGCCCATTCAGATCATCACATGCAAACAATAGCAAAGCATCCAGATCAGTTGATGCGACATCACACCTAGACCCATTCACATTATTGTAAGCAATCATCATAAATTTCATTTTCGACAAAAAAATGTAGTGTCAGGGGCATAGTGGGCTCGCACCAAAAAAAAAAGTTATACCTGAAAATTCTTTGCCTCCAGACCCTCGCCTAGGTTCTGGCAGAGCTCTCACAATCGGTGGGGCGAACCTCCCATAGAGGTCTTGATGAGGATTATGGCTTTCCACTGCCGCCTACCGCCAACCTTTCGTAACCAAAAGGACTAAATTGAGAGTAAGAAAGGCAGAGGGAGAAACATTTAGTTGCTCAGATCCAAGAAAGGTGCGCTCAGACTCGCAAGAGAGGGCCATGGAATCTTTGATCGCCTGAGGGCCCCTCAATGGTAGCAAAAAAAACAATAAGTTGGCCGAACTGCGACAAAAAACGTAGAGCAAACAGCCTCCTGACGGGTCTCTAGGTTGCAATAGTAACCCCCTTGCCGAGCTTAATCTCCTCTTCAAGTCACCGCACTTCCACCCCCAACTAAACAACAACTATGCAGCTCAGAAAGACGACGTTTGAATAGAGCACATCCCTGTGCTCTATTCGAAATGCGAGCAAAGTGCAACAAAACTCAGCAGAAATGCGGTGCACTCAGCAATCGTGCGCAACAATCAAGCGCAGTAGCCATGCACAATGCAATGCACAGTGAGAAGCAGTAATAATCTGCACAGTAATGACGCAATAAAGGTAGTTAAAGCGCAACAGTCCGCAGCTTATCAGCAACAGATTGCCCAACAGCGACCTCCTGAAAATAAACAGCAGCAACAATCAATACCGCTTGTCCCTGATAATCAATTCAACGGAGCGCACAACAACTTTTCAGCACCCGGTTGCAATGGTCTTCCAAGGAAGGCCTCGCATCGAATGCAACCCCCAACCCACCAGTCATGTCCAATTATTCAGCGACAATCTCCCAAGAAGGAATTGACAACACCCTGAAGATAGTCATAAGTCCTTTTTGGCTGATGACAATACCGGCCTCAGCCTCAACAATGTTGCCCCGAGCAATGACAACCCGGTCTGAATGACAGCAACTCCACTTCAAGCCAGAATGTCAGAGGCTGCAGCTTCGGTCAACCCAACCAAATAAGTCTTTCAACTACCCTGTCATCCCTCTCACTTCGCTCCTCAATTCTCCCCACCTTCCTTTCTCTCAAACACATACACGAATGTATGTACACTCACGCCTACCTCTTCCTCTCGAATGCCGCAAGCGTTGCCATATAAGCATGTCTGGCCGCTGGTACGGCCAGATTCAGTGAAAGACCAGGAAAAAAATCAGTCTGTCGGGAGGAAGACCATCGAAACGAGGCGCAGTGCCACGCAGACCATCAGTACGAGTACTGACACAAGCATCCCGAGCAGGACGAATAGGCACGAGCATGAATACCAACAGACGTAGGAAGAGGAACAATCTCAAATAAGAAGACCATAGCTGTACTGACAGCTACCACAGTGATGGACGTGAGAACGTGCTCCAATGATGTAGACGCTGAGCACCAAGGCGACAAACACGATCGACAGTGCGATGACAAACAAACCATGATCATCACGCTGATGAACACAAAGACAACCAGCTCGCTCAGAAATGGTGATGACGACTTAATCCCAATAATCATGAAGACGAAATAGTAAGACCCCGATGACGAACACCATCGGCACTAGAACAACGACCACGATGACAAATGAGAGTGCGCAGCTATGCGCCCACCTCCACTGCCCACGGAATGTGCAAAATGAGACTGAATCTCCCCCTATAACACAAGAAGATGCACGCTATATCCCACCGCTCATCAACGCCTGCTCAACTCTGCTGCTCAATCTTCCGATGTGTCTCACATCGCCAGGTGAGTGATCCTCGGCTCTCCTTCTCCCCCACTCCTCCTTCCCCCCCCCCCCCCCCCCCCCCCCCCCCCCCNCTCTCTCTCTCTCTCTCTCTCTCTCTCTCTCTCTCTCTCTCTCTCTCTCTCTCTCTCTCTCTCTCTCTCTCTCTCTCTCTCTCTCTCGTCGCGCCTGCTGTCCCCAATGAATGAAATGCACCTGGTCATCAAACCCCGCCAGGTTGGGACTCGGCCTGGCATTACAGAACAGGAGCCACCTGCCATGGGGGTGCATCCCCCATGGCTCGGAACGGAGCTGATAAAATGGCAATTGGGACGCGTTGTCTTTGAATCTGTTCAAATATCTCCTCCCCACCTTGTGTCCTTCCCCCAGTCAGCTGGTCAAGCGTGGATCTCTACTCATGGGCCTCCCTTGCTGCAATTCAAGGGATCAAACTTCATGAAAGTCTTGCGACAAAATAGGAGAGGGCTAAGACTAAGATGGTTATCAAAAGAACTCTTTTTTTTTTTTTTTTTTGGTGCTCGAAGGACCCACCCCATTCCTACCTCAATGTTCTTTTTCCTTAGCGTAACCCCTGCTTCTCCATCTACAGGGGGCACTGTTGACCCTTACCTCGAGTATACCGGACAGCATTGCAGGCACCAGCGCTAGGCCAGGACATCCCCTCCCAGCCCTAGTTGAAGCACTACGGAGGAGCCTTGTCGTATGGGGCACTTCGGTCGCCAAGCATGATCGTCCTATGCACTTTCCTTATGAGCACCAGCCCTTTTTCTTTTTTTTTTTGTAAAAAGCCCAGGGTGTTGTAGAGGCCAAGGACCAGACCAGCGGTGATTGCTGGTAGCGGCAGCCAGTGGTTGTCCTGACAGGATAGGCCGCCTACCCTACCCATACCCACGTTAATACTCCCAGCACACCCCCTGTCCCTACTATCCTACCTCAGTGTGACCAACACTCAGGACCATCACCCTACCAGTATCGAGGGCAACTTGGACCAGACAGCAGTGACAAGCACCAGGGCTCGGCCAAATCCCAGCCCTAATGGAAGCGGAAGTGGGCGAACCTTGCCGTACGGGAACTTCAGACCCCAGGCTCATGCAATCTTCTACAGGCTCAATTCAGAGAGTCTGGCCAGCGCCCGCAGACACATCCTACCGTCCTTCCCCCAGCTTACCCAGGGCTAGGCGGAACTCAGACTAGCCGGAGCAACTTATATCCCTATCCTACCCTAGAGCTAAGCCATGCATGCATAGACCCTGTCATATACCTGATAGACCCCCCCAGCCTAGTATCGTAGTTGTGTGTATATGTGTGCGGCCAGAGGCTATGTATGTTTGTATGAGCCCATAGGGCCATGTTTTTTGTGTCTGCCCGAAGGCTATGTGTGCTCTGTGTAACTGTGTAACGAGATATGTATGCCCGAAGGCCAGATATGTGCAATACTATGTAGAGGGAACTATGTATTTGTGACAGGCCAAGCTAGACAAGAACCCCCCCCAAAGTCCCAAGCCAGACTCGAACCCATGATCTATGACATGTGACCTGAAGACTCTACCATTTGAGGGACAATCGCAAACGGCCCCTGTGTGTGATATGGCAGACTGTGGAGATCAACGGAACAACCACGAGCAACAGCCACAAGCAACCCACACAGTATCAAGACCCAACATACAACACCTTGGACAACCCTTGGGTGGTGCGCAGGCAGTGTCTGTATGATCTTACCATGCGTCAGCCCAAGGGTGTGTGTGTCCAGCCGTGTGTCATTCTAATGCCCTGCCGGTGTCCATGCGCAAGGCTGCAATTGAGTTTTGAACCCGCAACCTCATACCATAATTCGCATTTCCAACCGGTGCTCTAACCACTGAGTTACATCAACTGGACTATGAGCACCAGCCCTGGGTTGGTCAGACAGTGAACATTCCACGGATCTACCCCAGGCAGTGTCTACTGGTCCTACTCTGACCAAGCTCTTACCTAAGGCAGCCCCCGACCCAACCCGGGCGACATGTTCCTAGCACAGCCTATTGTTGCCTTGTATTAGGGGTTTGTGTTGTCGTCATGGATAGTTAGTTGTCCAGTTCATATTGAGGGGAGGTTATCTTTCCGTAACTGTCGCACCAGTTCGCCACAGGGCCGATTCCTGCCAGGGAAAACCTCCGGCCCATCCCCCTTGCACCCCAGTTGCCTATCAGTTATAGATTGTGTTTTTAGCGTGGGGCCATTTTCCACCCCTGCTAGTGTCATATCGAGGGGCAAGGGTTATCGGTCCATAACTGTTGCACCAGTCACCACAGGGCTGATTCCTGCCAGGAAAAACCTCCAGCCCATCCCCTCCTGCACCCCCCCACAGTCAATTATCAGAGTTATGTGTTATGTGTTTGTCATGTCGAGGAAGTTATCGGTCCGTAAACGTCACACCGGTTCGCCACATGGCCGATTCCTGCCAGGAAAAACCTCCACCCCATTCCCCCCTGCACCCCCTCCTAGTCGGTTATCAGCTATGATCATATCGAGGGGGCAGGGTTATTGGTCCGTAACCGTCGCACCAGTTCGCCACAGGGCTGATTCCTGCCAGGGAAAACCTCCAGCCCATCCCCCCCTGCACACCCCCCTAGTCAGTGATCAGCTATGAGTTATGTGTTATGTGTACTAGAGTTGAGCCCAGGACCTTACGATATCAGAGCTCTACCCACTGAGCTATTGAGGTCATTAGTCTGGAAGGCTCGGGGCAAGTACGTGGTGTGCAATCTACAGCAACCAGTTGTGCTCGGGGGAAATTGCAGGCTGACAAAGTTGAACCCACAACCTCCCCGTCGCAACACCGGAGCTCTGTCCACTGAGCTACCACACACTTGCTTTACCAACTGGCTGTCTTGAAGATAAGATGCCAAGCATGCCACAGGCACTATCGTGGGGCCAATGGGAGTTGAACCCACGACCTCCTGAGTGCCGCTTGAACACCTTACCAACTGAGCTACACCGGAGGGCATGGAAAGAACTCTCAGTGCTCCTAGTAGGTATAACATGTGAAGGAGCCCAAAACTACTGCTACAACAGTTAAAGATCCATTTAGTCATGAGGAGAGGAAATGACTGACAGAAAGGGTACACAAGAGGGCATTGAGGAACAGGGAGCAACGGTAACACAGCACTGACATCAGAGGCAGTAGTTGGAAATGGGAGGGGGCAGTAAAATAGACAGACTAAAGGTCGAGAGTTTAGCATTCAGGGGGCCCTGGCTGGAGGGAAATCAATAGGACACTACCATTTAGACTGGATGTATACTGTTTGGACGCTGAGCTCATTTCTCAGCAGGTGATGGTCCTCACAGGAGCCTGCTCACCGGGAAAGACCTACTGCAAGGGATTGCTTCTTTACAGTAGGCCCCCCAACAGCAGTTTCGGTCCATGTCGCCCTCCGAGGGGTAGGGTGATTGCCCAAAGTGCTTGTACCACTGAGGTAGGATAGTGGGTATAGGGGTTGGGTTAGGAGAATTGACGTGAGGATGGGTGGCAGTCCTACCGTCACACATATGGGCACCCACTAGCTGATTGAGCTGGATAGTACCAGGAAGGTGACCCCTCCTGTGTCGGAATAGGTGGGAGGCATGAGGCCACACCTGGCCGGCAGGTGGTCTGTGAGTGGCTCCAGTGGAATACCACCAACTCGGGACATACCTCCCCCGGGAACATCCGATTCGGTGGCCGGAATAGTACTGGGTTGGTTGCCTACTGGGAAGCTTCTGTTCCAGTGCTCCTATGACAGTACCCACCTGGGTCGATACCCGGCGTCTACAACAACCTGGGCTTAAAAAAAAAAAAAGTAATTAAAAAAAAAAAAGTTAGTTTAAAAAACACAATTTCTGCGCTGGGGTAGGAGTCGCAAGGGCACACCCCGGGTTGTCATTGGCTGGACCTTCACCTGGCCGGGACACATCCTGTGGTCGCTCTAGCAGGTGTACTCGAGGTGAAAGTCCTGGGCCGGGAAATCATGGGGTATCTCATGGGGCCAGTACACAAAATGATCATGCCTGGCGTCCAATTCAGAAGTGCCCATTAAAAAAAAAGGGCTTGTCCAGCATGAGCTTCAGCCAGGGCCGCGTCGGTTGTCTTGCCCAGCACTGATGCTTGCTACCGCTGTCCCATAGATCCATTGGAATCTTGGAGGAGTTCCTCACCACAAATTGCAGCAGTATACCAAATGGACGGGGGTTGGATGTGTGGCCCTGCTTGTGCCGTCAAACCGGTGTGGGCGTAATATGATACTAATATCAAACTTCCTTGGCTGGTGCGCCCACGTTTCCGATTCGGTAGTCCGAGCCCCCAAAGAAATTAACTGGAAAGGTACTGGTGATTCAAATTCATTCATGATGAACCGTTGCGTACTGTTGCGATTACTGGGAAAGGTACTGGTGGTTTCAACCACCAGTACAAGGCCCCAGCCTTGTGGAAAAATCTTTGATTGGCTTCAAAAATTTCAGAGACTTGGGGCTACCGGACCACATGTCTGGGGGGGCCAGCCAAAAAAGCAAAAAAGTGCACTGCTGGCAGTCCGGCAATGCTTGGCATACAGCGGAAGTCCGCCAGGCCCGGGTGTACCGGTGGTTGAAGCTGGGGAAGTCAGCGTGCAGTAAGGAGAATATTGAGGCTGGGTACATGGCCCTCCTGATGGTTTTTTGCAATAAAAGGATTTCACAGCTGCAGCCCTGGTCCCAGTCCCAGTTTCAGTGTCAGTCCCAGTTGCGTGTAGCATATTCCCGACTCCTACATATCTAATGTTTGTAGGCCATGGATAGGAAAATTACGGTAGGTACCATTAGAAAAGTCTGTAGAAGTCATTAGACCCTTTTTGTCAAAGAGTCCAGTTTGTGATGCGCCAACCTCACACCCCGGGCGCCTCCTGTACCTGCGGATGTCGATCAGAGTAAATGGGGGTGTGGCCGAGGATTTTTGGCCGGTGGGGTTGAATCGCCCGGGCGGAACGGGGGATTCCTGTTTCGTATCGAGGCGGGTCTTGAATTTGGGCCGTCGTCAGTGGCAAAAGAGAGAGAGACCAGGGAGGGAAAGAGGTTATTTCGAAACGACAGGTTCTGTCCGGTTTTCAAAAACTTACGCCTGGCCGAGGGGGCTGCGAGCGACGTGCTACCCGACCGACCATGGACAAACCAGAAGGAAAAGGAGGACCGGGCGAAGCGGAATTCACCGCTCCTTTCGTGCAAGGTTCATGCTAACTTGATGGTGAAAGCCCCATAGGCACGGAGTTTTCAGGCCTCGGTGTCGGATTCATCGAGTCCGCTGGTGCGGCGTCTCTTAGTGTAGGCGGGGTTGGGGGAACCCAGGTCCGGAAGTTAGCCGGGAGCGCACCCGCGTTGTGGGAGAGTTCTGGGAATCCAGCCGCGTCTTCGTATCCCATGACTAATCTTCGCCAGGAGCACGAATCTCCCTGGCAACACCAGCGGCAGTTAAACTGAGGCTGCCACGTGGCATGGGCCGCAGACCAGGCCAACACTGTCAGATCGGTGTAAGGCAGGACCAGGGGAGGGGAAGAAAACCGATCAATCAACACAAACCCACTCCCTCCTATGTGGCAGGCCCTAGTGGGGTTATACAAATGAATCTGCTCGGTTCGTCGCAGAGTGCTCCGCATGTCCGCGACGCAGTACACAATGTGGTCGTCTACGATCGGGAAGGACGGTAGCACGCTGCGATGGACCGACGTGAAGGTTGAGCACGGGCAGCAGGTGATGCTCCCCACCAATAGAATGGAGTCCCGTACATGACAGGTAGGGGTGAATGCTCCTATCATCACTCCTATCTGTTATGACAGGTTAAAAAAAAAAAAAAAAAAAAAGGGTTGAGCACAGGCAATGGCCCGCGCTTGCGTCCGTCAAGACAAACGCTGACTCCATGCAAAGATCAATGGAACTCGCCTTACTCTCTCTCTCTCTCTCTCTCTCTCTCTCTCTCTCTCTCTCTCTCTCTCTCTCTCTCTCTCTCTCTCTCTCTCTCTCTCTCTGCGTCAATCTGAATGTTGGTTCAGAGATCCGGGGGCGTGATCGTTGTTTAGTTCATAGCATGAATGTGATCTCGATCGAGTCGCAGAGATATCAGCGACGCGGATGACTGATCTCCCCGGTTATTGAGTGTAAGTCGTGGGGCGACACCAGCCCAGTTGTTCCAGATCTTCTCCGTGCACGAAGGGGGGGGGGGGAGATTTTAGCGTCGATTGCGCACGTACATGCAGCGTGGGCATCAAAAAGGGGTCGGGGAAGGGAGGGAGATCCAACACACTCATGCATCCATGCAGACGGTCGACACCCAAAGTTCCCCAGCATTGCGCCTGTAAGCGCCCACACATCTACTCATTCATCTATCTTGGACATTGAGACACTCAGCATCCATAGACTCTCGCACCACAACATGCATACAACAGAACACCCATACTTCGAAACTTTACACACATCACAATTGGACAAAGCAGCAATGGAGATAAAAGCGAGTACCTCACTATTCAAAATTTCAAACACGGCTGGCCTCCCTGGGCACAACCCCCAATCACTTTGAACCTCCGCCAACCATAGCCACAAGGCCCTGTCGCTGGTGTGTTCGATCTCCACCACCGCTCCATCACTCCGACTGTCTTTCCCCAAGTCTACCGCTAAGCCCATCCAACGTATTCACTCTGCCTGTCCTTGGGCACGTCAAGCCTGTTCGACACTGCGGACCTCGCGCATAGCTTGCGCAACATTGCAGCCGAGATCAAAGAGGAGGAGAGGAAGGGACTGCGATAATTTATAGCGCGGAAGGCGACGGGGTGCCAGCGCGACGTGCGGAAAGCAAGGGGTTTAGATGAGCAGGACAGAAGAAGGGTCGGGGTTCCAGAGGATCGAAAGAGACAGGTAGAAAGTTCTGTGTAATTGGGGTGGTCGTTCAAGTGGTGCGTGGTTTCCGCTTTCACCACCTTGATCCGACCATCCCAACTACTCAGCCAATGGCTCGCGATGATGGGTAAGGAGAGGATCGGACTTCGCTCGCGGGAAGACGAAGAGGTATGCAAGAAGGGAGCTTGCAGGAAGGGAAGATGGCGCAGAGATGCAAAGCAGGGGAACGGGTTTACACGGCATGCAAAAATTTGAAAAACAGTTGCACGCACGTTATTACGCAAGAAACGAAAATTTTCCGCCCACACTAATTCCTAACTGTTTCTTGGATTTCTCGGCGCGGTCGCTAACCGTCCGTGCGGAAAAGTCATCAGGGGCAGTTCTGAAAAATATAAGTTTCTGTTCCGTCCCCCCTTCCAAAAAGAAGAAAAAAACAAAAAAACAAAAAAACAAAAAGAAAATCAAAATAGACCCCGCTTTTCTCGATCAACCAGAATTCGTACTTAAAGGCTTACTTGGGATTTTCCCCTAAGGGTACGGGAAGCCGCCGAGTACGGATCCTGGCTTATCACAAGTTAGCAGCAAAGACCCAAGAACGTCCACAAACATCAAGAAGCGACAAACATCGGCAGGGTACTGGACCCGTAACCAGTAGAGGAAGCCCGGAAGGCAAATCTTTCTTCCTTTTTTGAAGGCTCCATTCTATTCGTGAGGGGCAACACGTGCTGGGAACCGCGCCCAGCAAAAAGTCCATTTGTTGGAGTCACCAACACATATTCACTTGTGAGTCCATGGGGAAGCGCCGCTGCGCTATTTTGGGATACTTCGATGTGTGCTGCATCCTGGCTGGTAATAGGTAGTTGACGGCACTGGGCGCCACAGCTAAGCTAAGGGCAAGCTCGAGTGGGAGAGAGAAAGGGCAAGAGGTATTCAGAGAGACAAGACCTTGGAGGGAGAGAGAGAGAGAGAGAGAGAGAGAGAGAGAGAGAGAGAGAGAGAGAGAGAGAGAGAGAGAGAGAGAGAGAGAAGTGAGGTTGAGAGAGAGAGAACGACCATACCTGAGAGAGCTTCCTGGCGGCGATATTCACACCTCTTGGAGAAAGACAATTGTGTAAAGAATTGATTGGCGGATCTTATCTTCGAGTTGCATGTCACGTGTGTCTTTGCCGTGTGCGTGTCATCTTGTATGACCATGGTGTGAAAGTGTCGTACATGGTCGGTCTCAAAGCAGCAAAAAGTAAAATGTGTGCCCGAAAAGGGGTCACATCCTCGTTTTTTTGGGGGGGAGGGGGGGTAAGCTGCATGCTCTTGGGCCACTCCTTTTGATGGTTGTTTGAACTTGTTTCTAAGTGAAAAGGCAATGTATTCCCACAAAAGGAAAAATGGGCATCTTGGCATATATCTGAACTTTGAGAGGTACAACATAAATTTTTCCCAAAAAAGACAAAGGGAAGGAGGGGGCAGAAAACAGAGAAAAAAAACAGAAATTGGGCGAAAGGGGTCGCATCAAAGGAAAAAGGAGGAAATGGGCTGCACTGACCCAGAAGAAAGGGAAAAACAAAAAGAAGGGAAAACTGTGTCTGTGACACACTTTTAGTTGAAATACGCCCCTGTCATGGTGTGAGTTTTGAAACGCGCAAGTTTAGCGGGGCTATAAAACTGCGCCAGTCATTCATTACCCGCAGCGGCACTTGACAGATTTAGGGGGGTCACCTTTTTTGCTCCATTAATTTTTTGGCAACTGCTAAAGTGGCCTAATATTCTGAACATTGGGTGCTACTCCAAAAAGAAAGGAGAGGAGAAAGGAGTCGCATCAGCCACCCACGTGGCACTTGTTCTTTTTTTTGTCTTTTTTCCCGCCGCATTTGTGCGGAAATGCTGCATTTGGCCCTTGTTAATGGACAGTGTTTTAAACTTCAAATTTCAAAAATTTAAAGGGATTCTTTTTTGAAGTCTTTCCTTTTCTGTTCCGTGGATAATAAGTTGACTTGCACAACTCCATATTGCTATCTGTATTCCCCACTCCCCCCAATATATATATCTTCTCTCTCTCTGCCTACGGTTTACCGGGCAGTTCTGTTTGTGACGATATATATATATCATCAAATAGAACTGCCCGGTAAACCGTAGGCAGAGAGGGAGAAGAGGACAACAAACGAGGGGCTGTGACAAACTGT
>BFEA01000028.1:3968007-4007453 GCA_003427395.1 Chara braunii
CTCTTATACACATCTAGATGTGTATAAGAGACAGCACTTATTGTGTTTTTTTTTTTTGTAACTTTACATTTGGGGGGGCACACTTCTTTTTTTGGATAAAGACCTCCAGCCGTACAAATTCTTGTCTACCTGAGGCGAGTCGGCGAGGTCCCACTAGCAAAGAGGATTGGATTAAGCACCTGAATTTGGATGTCTTTTAAGCAGGGGGGCGCAGCGCGACCGGGAGTGCTGCGCCCCGTCCGGCACGACGCAGCACGGAGTGACGAGGCGAGCATGGAGCGGCGCGACGTAGCAGGTACGACGCAGCATGGAGGGGCGTGGCGAGCACGGAGCGGTGCAACGTGGCAGGGTGGATATGAAGCGTTGCTGGCGAGCGATGGCATGTGTTGGGGACTTCGTGGAGGCGAGATAGGAGGAGGAGGTGGTGGCGGGTTGTTCATTGCAGTGCTGATGGTGGGGGATCTTCTATACCAGCCTTTCTACTCCGTTTCCTCTTCCTCTTGATCTAGTGGTCTCTGTTCCGCGGGGTAGAAGCTGAACTTTCTGTGAGGTGGCGTTAACAGGTTTGACGTGGACGCTCACAACGCGATCGCATGGGCAGTGACAAGGATGTGATTGCGTCTCGCTAAATCTCTTCTGGTCAGTGCGGTGTGCCAAGGGGCTTTAAGCATGGGCTATGGGGAGGAGAATATGCTCCTCCTGCAGGAAGAGGCAGGTGCTGAGTTTGGACTCTGCAGCGGCGGGGTAGCTGGATCATGGGGTCGTGGGAGTGGAGCGCTACGTGATGGTTTGTACGAATCGAGACTTCTGCTTCTCCAAGGCGACTTCACGCAGCGACGGGATCTCCAGTAATTTCGGTGGCATGATCTAAATTTGCTGTTGTTTTTCCTGATATAAGAATCTCATAGAAAAATTCATGGATGGTAATTCAATTTTTTTTTGTAGATCTTAATCGGTAGTTTGTATTTTTCTAATGATTGTCCCATTCTTTACGCCATAGATTGTTTTTTTTTGGATGCTTAGTACTTTCTGATTTACTGTTTGTTTCGGATTAGTATCTCCTGATTACTGTCTGGGCAATTTTGTTCTCAATTGATTGTCGATTTGTTGTTTCTGTTTAGTAACTCCTAATTTACGGTTTGAGTGATTTCTTGAACTTGGGTTCTGGAAATCAGAGTCGAAAGTCCGTGAGGACATCAAAATCATTTCCTATTTGTTCTCAATTGATTTCTGATTAGTAATTCTTTATCTACGGTCTGAGTGATTTCTTGAACTAGGGTTCTGAAAATCAGAGTCGAAAGTTCGTGAGGACATCAAAATCAATTTCCTACTGGGACAAAATATTTCAAAATGTATCTTCGATTGATCTCTTGAACTAGATGCTAAAAATTCACGATCTCAATAGAGTTTTCTGATTTTGGTGCTAATTAGTTGTACTCAGTAATTAGTCTCAATCTAATGGTTGCTAATCATAACACGGTGCGGTAAATTTTGATTCGGATTGTTGGAACTTCCTGGTCTTGAGGGGTGTTACTGTGGCTTACTGTGTATATCTGTGGGGTCTTCCTTGAGGGTTGGAGCCTCCCCCCCCGAGGGTTTCACAAGGTGGGAGGTGTTATTCTTGGAGGGGGGAGGCGGTATTGGGGGATTGTTGTCTCTTAGCCAGACTGATTTAGGGTCGGATCAGTACTGGCGGGTGGGGAGAGAAGGCAAGGGGGTGGCTGCTTATAGCAGTGTGTTAGGATTTTGTTTTTTGAGGGAAGGAGTGACTTCGATGGCAACACAGTGAGCCGAAGGAGGGGGAAGCTAGATTCGAAGGAAGGAAGGTAGCAAGGGATTTTCAACAGAAAGGTTTGTTGGTCAGAGTAAGTAGGTTGGAAGGACGAGGCTGGGACGACACAGGCCGGTGCTGGAGCCTCTTCTCTAGAACCCAGGGGGAGCTTGAGGCCTGGGAAGTTATGCCGAGGGTGGAAGGCATAACCAGATCGTCCAACGTAGTTGGCACTGGGGTATTGACCCTGTAACATGTATAGGGGCTCGCCGCTAAGGGAAGTGTCGAGGGAGGAAGGCACTTCCTGTCCGTCAGAACTAGGTTGATCGGTACTGGGGAGGGTTGTGGTGCCCTGTTACCCTAGCAGAAGGTGGTATGAGATCAAGTGAGTTCTGGTACGAGGACCGAAAGCCTTGACCGACGCTCCATTTGTTGGAAGGGGGAATCTAGGATAGTAGGCAGTTTTAGTCTTGCCCCTCCCGTTCTTATATTTTTCTAAAGATTTTCAAATATCCCAAAAAGAGTTGGGCGCTTAGTGGTCCTAGGAATGTTTTTGGGATCCCTACTAACTCGTCCTACGTGGCTTCAATGTTGTTATACTCAGTGATCCGCGGTTGTACGATGCCAGAACGACGCTGACCGGTGCTGGGGTGTTGCCCTGTAACCTGCGATGCAGGAGCGTGAGGTCTGGTAGAGAGATCTGGGGAAGTCTTGGGGTGGGCTTTTCACGGGACAACCAAGGGTTGCTGCCGGGACGATGCTGGTCGGAGCTGGGGTGAGTTGCGTTGCCTTGTAACCCAGCAGAAGTGGGGGTGTGAGACCTAGAAGAGATCGGCAGAGAGTGCGACAATTTTGGAGAACGTTGGAAAGGTTTGTGTGTGATTTCAAGGTTTTTGGAACAATCGTAGGACCTTTGTGGCCTATTCTCATGCTTCTGGAACGACGGTAAGAGTTCTTAGGTACCTCAAAAAGAAAATAAGGTGAGTTGGAGAAGATGGTGGGTTATCACGCGTCCTACCAGTGAGGGGGCTAGCTGGTAGGATGGGAGTATGGCATAGCAGCAGCAGAGATGGTGGCTTCGCTGCCGTCAGTCTTGCCGGAGTGAGGTAAAGTGGATTGATGGGGGGTTTTCTGAGTCGTTTCAGAATTTTGCTTAATCATCAAGTTGTCATAGATACGTCTAAAGTAGCTCCAATTTCTCCGAGCCAAAGTCGGGTAATTGCCCCGGTATCTCATGTCCTAAAATTCCATCCTTGGGCCAATTAGATTTTCTAGTAGCTCTTTGTCTCACTCTCATGAAATTTTCTGATGAAGCTTTCTGGAAAAAATAAATAAATAAATAAATGCAGAAAAGCAAATCAATTGCAATTTTTTGCACCTCTCCACAAAGACGTTCACATTCATGCGTTCAATTTTTCCTCTTCGCTCGTCGGACCTGGCCCCTGGATAAGTTATAGCATGCAGATTCATTCTGGCAGCTAAACCGAGGAGGGCAATTCAGAACTTCCAAGGGTCTTATGGAAGTGCCCCACTGCGCCAGCTTGCACCATTAATGATTTGAGTTTTCATTTGTTTCCAAAATCCTTGTTACACTTTTGTCGTGTTTTGACCTGTTGGCGAGGAGCCGCACCTGGGGGGAACTGGGTCCGACATTCCGCTGTCAAAACAAGAACGCTCCCATACGGAAAATTGTTGAGGTTGGGCAGAGGGGTTGGGGAGGGGGTTCGTGAGATAAGGGGTCATGGATTATTAGTTAAAAAAAAAAAAAAAACAGGCCTACCCACCACACAAGAGGTTATCTGATAGCATCGATATCTTCCCCAACAGGAAAGATTGACTACCCGACTAATATAGATCAAACCACCAGTCACTCTCCATATACATTCACCAGAGAGGACACCTTCCATGCCAGGCAGTTCATGAGGATTTCCTGTGCCCCCACAGGCTGCAGGTGCTCTCAGAAGAATGGGTCAAAGCGATCGCACCGGAGCCAACAATCGGGGTGCTACCAAGGGGTGTTCCTATCATACTCAATAAAAAAAGGGGGGTAAGTACGGCGTTGTAGCAAACACCCTTACAATGGTATTTGCTGTACTTTTTAAAGATCGCGCTGGGTGCATCCTTGGTCAACATGATGCACTGATGGGGCAAATCCCGTCAGGGCGCTCACCTCGGCGACCTTGCTCTTGGCGAGACTCCGAGTTGAATACGACCGAATTAGAGAGTGTGTGGGGCACACGTTATTGCTTTGTCGTACCAAATATCCTTACAGGGGTATTTGGCGTGCTGTTCTGCAAGTCGCACCAGTGCAGCCTCGTCCGGTTGACGGCGCGCATGTGGGAGGAAGTTTAGGTCCTCGCCTCGGTGAGCTGCGCGCGTGAGGTATTGACGGCAAGGCGCAACCATGCGCGACCTAGTGGGGCGTGGTGTCACAGGCCAGCGGGACGCGCGGCCCCTAGTCTCCTTACTTTTTCTGTGTTCCCTCGCATTTATATTTATTTTATTATTTTTTATTCCCACGTTTATTTTTTTTTCAGATGTCTTGGACTCGGTAATCGGTTCCGGGACCATCGTCAGGACCGACGGGCCTGGCTCAATTGCTACACCGTCGGACACGAGTGGCCGTCGCGGCAGTCGAGGATCTTCAGCACACACTTTTTTTTTTTTTTTTAACGGGTCCGTCAGAATTTCTGCATGTTCGGGATGGTGGCAAATTCCTTTACCCTGCCCACCTTGGAATACGCAGGTCGGGGAGTTCGACGCGCATGCGAGCCGGTGGACAATTAGCCCACGAGGCAGAAAGAAACTAGGGTGGTGGGGCTCGCTGTGGGCGCAGAGTCCACCACCCACCATCCGCTGTGAGAGGTTTGAGTGTGAGTATGCCCACCGGGGCACGGAAGGTGGTGAACTATGCCTGGGCGGGGCCGGGGGCACCAGTCAAAGGCTGCCACAGTCATGGTTGCGCGGCCCAAGCTGTTCCCACAGCAGGCCACTTCGGCCTGCAAAATTCTTATTTGAATAATTGCTACTACCACCAAGATCTGCAGCGCGACGTGTGACACCTAGGCTCAAGTGGCAAGCATCGCAGCAGGCCCACGACCCTCATACTCATCACGGCGTCAAAGTCTACAGGAAGGTCGGGGCGTACATTGCCAACTTCAACACCAAGCAGTGTCGGGGTTGGCTGATTCAGCAGGGGAGTCATGACACTCTTCTTAGCAATTTTCAACTTTCACAGCCACCGGCCTGCTATCTGGTTCATTCAACACTGTTGAGGCGCTTGGGTTAGTACGTAGCAACGAAAGATTGGAGAAGAAGACGACGAAGCAGGCGCAGCGCTAACATCTGGAGCACAGCGCTAGCAGTGAGAAAATGGAGTGAATCTGGGCGGGGAGAGGCGCCGGATGCGCGTGCGACAAGATCAGAGATGGCCGAAGAGTGAGTTGGGTGATGTGTTCTGACGTACCTTAAGAAGAGAATAGGGTGGGTGGGAGAAGAAAATGGGGGGATATCACGCGTCCTATCAGTGAGGGGGCTAGCTGGTAGGATGGGAGTGTGGCACAGCAGCAGCAGAGATGGTGGCTCTGTTGCAGTTAGTCTTGCCGGAGGGAGGCGTAGAGGTTTGATGGGGGGTTTCTCTGAGTCGATTTCTGAATTTTGTCATAGTCACCTCAAAAAAAAAAATATTAATCTGGCCCTAGTTTTCTTGCCAGTTTCGAGATGTTTCTGGATATTTTAGGTAGTCTTGAGAATTGTTTAGGACTCTGGGTACTTCTTGCAAAGCAGTCTAGGTTTCCTTGATGCTGTTTACTCATGGATCTGTTGGTTTTTCGATGCCAGAACGCTGGGGGATTGCCCTGTAACCTGTTAATAGCAGGAGCGTGAGGCCTGGTAGAGAGATCTGGGGATGCTTTGGGCCGGGCATTCCAAGGGAAAACCAAGGGTTGCTGTCGGGACGACGCTGGCCGGAGCTGGGGYGAGTCGTGTTGCCCTSTAACCTAGCAGGGTGGGGGCATGAGGCCTGGGAGAGCTCGGCAGGGAGGAAGACAGCATTAGAGAATTTTAGAGTGTTTTTTGTGGGGAGCTTCCAGGGGTTCTGAGCATCGGAAGGACTTCCACTAATTGCTGTTGGATCTTTCTAGTAGCTCCTTGTCTAAATTCATGAAATTTTCTGATGATGGGATGCTGGGCCCGGTTCCCAGTTTGTGCCAAATTAAGAGGATATGGTTGAATCTATGGGACGCTGGACCCGGTTTCCAGCAGGTGTTGCTCCCCACCAATAGATGGAGCTGTTTKTTTGTTAAAAAAAAAAAAAAAAAAAAAAAAAGAGTTGGGTGCAGCCAAAGAAGCATTGCTCGGTCGATTCTTATGGGAATCGAGTGAGGGAAGAAGCGAATTCGGGGTTTTGGCACAGGGCAAATGCAATGGTAGGGTCAGCTTGGTCAGGGAGTTAGCAGAATAGGAGTTAGTGGAAAAAGTAGGTGCGCGGAGATGATGAGAGAGTTAGTGGGGCAAAAGCGGAGTTCGTGTAACTTGTCCTTTTCTTGATGAAAATGGGCAAGCAAAGATGCGTGTCGGGGGTTCTAGAGTGCTGCGAATGGATTGGCGGGCTCAGATCTACAGTCCACGGAGTGGTCTGGCCGCTACGACCTGCAGAGGCTGCGAGGAAATGTGAGTGCAACAAACGGAGAAAAGCGGGTGAGGGAGTCCGTCGGGCGATGCATTTTCTCGGGATCTAGCAGAAGATTCATTCCGTTTCTGCTCATCATGGGAGTAGCTCATCTTTATCTTTTTGTGCCCATGGTTGGAAAGCAATGATTATTTCCATGTTCTAACGGAAGATTCATTTCACCCCTCACAACGTTGACGTGGGATAGAGCTGGTGAACGATGTCGAGGTATCAAACAGGTGCATGGGATAGTGTGGGAGAGAAAGAGAGATTGTGAGCAAGGAGAAGGGGCAGTGGAGTACATACTTGACAGGATGAGCACTGCGGTACAAGAGGAGTCCACCGAGCGATGCATTTTCCCGGGATCTAGCGGAAGATTCACGCTCATTTTGTAGGTTTGGTAGGTAGGAGGGCGCTCCCATCATCGTAGTTCGTTGTGGCAATAATGGCTATTGCTGAACTAATGCGCCTTGACCGTTTCTGGTAGGGGATTCATTTCGTTTGTAGTGAGTGCAGCGAGTAACGAAAGCAATAAGCAACAACGGTGGGATGCATGTACCTGCCCATGTTTTGGCGGAGGAATACGTCCTCATATGCTGCATGCGACAGGCAACGAATAAATCAGGCGCAGTACTAGTGAGGAAGAGAGAGAGAGAGATTGAAGAGAAGAGTGACAAGGACGAGAAAAAGAGGGAGGCCTACTTGAATATCGGGCTCCTCATAGAGATGTTGATTGCCATCAGTATAGCTTGTCATAATCATGCCACCTTGTTTTCATAGCAACCCTTGCTGCATTACAGTTGTGTGAACTTGGTTGGAGTCTCGACCAGGTGCATAGAGCACGGGGCGACTGATGGGTGTTGCAGTAGGTAGTTTTAGGTGGCATGCACGTGCCCTTGTTGTAGCTAAAAATCCATTCTCGTTTTTTGGTGCGTGGCTAGGCAGGCCCAGTTAGCACGATTGTTGTGCTAGCCATCGTTGACATTTGGATGATTTGATGTTTGTTCGACATGGTCCTTGCCTCGGTCGTGACACTTCTCCCAATCATTATGATAAATGTTAGGGGGGGATACAGGTAGGTGCGCAAGGATAGGAGGGAGAGAGAGGGAACACTTACCTGGTAGTGAATGTTCCCAACCTGGTGCAGTACTATGTCCGATCCACCCATAGGCACAGCAGGGGTCGAAAGAGTGAGAGCTAACCTTGAATCTGTAGGCAGTGGTGCATGACCGTTTTTTTTGGGTAGCGAAGTGCGCTACCACGCGTTTCCGACTGAGAAATGAAACCAGCGCTGCTGCCAGGTTGGTAGGTTGCCATTGCTGATACAGACTTTGACTGACCCTTCCAACACTCAAGGCAAATGAAGGGACTGCTGGGTTGAGGGGTTATACCAGCAGACTCTGCATCTTGCACTATGATTATTGTCGTTAGGACTACAACAGTTGAGGAGGCAGGGTAGATGCCGTGTAGCTAAGTAAAGGTGCCAGCGTTTTTAGCAGCAGCGGGCTGTTTTTGTTGAGTTGTTGAGGGAGAAAACAGTCGATCCCTCGCGCATATATCTTCTCATGTCTAAGGGAAGAATCAGTCCCACTTTGCACAGATTGGCGAGTGCAGGAACATGACCCGCTGCTACTGGCCATGCCTGCTATGGTGATTCAAGTACTACCAGTCAAGGTTCTAAATGTGTCTGACAAGGTGGTCTCCGTGAAAGTGTCCGCTTTGCTTTGGCTCGCACCGTAGTCGAAACTCCCAACTTTGCATCATCTTGGTGAATGTACTCGGTGACGGCCTAAGTTCAGTCGATATACACTTGGACTGCTGGAGTACAGACCTGAGATCCAATTCAGAGGGTGACATACAGTAGTATTGAAACTTATCAGGTCTGGGCATAGTAAGGATTTACAAGTAGAGAGTTTCTGAGCTTGATGTCGCGAGACTACGGGTCTTTGAGTTGTTGTAAGTACCGTTAATTACGATTCCCTGAGCCCGACTGCCGCTATGGTGAGGAGTGGCATATTGCTGACGTCTGTTGCTGACGCTCGGGCAGGTTACTGCTGTGCTTAGAAGGCTGCTACAGGGCGTTGCAATCCTGTGAGGCAAGTTGTTGGGCATGTGCTACGGGACTGCTGCTGCCGAGGGCAGCCAACTTGACGGTGTATCTGAGCACAGCTGTGAAGATCAAGGTTGCTGCTACATAGTGCACCCTCAACTGTTGTTCGCACTATGAAGTGAAGACTGCAGCGTGGGGTTGAGTCTGTCACCTTGGACGTAAGTGTTGATATGAAGAAATACGCTAAATGTTGGCAGTGTTGGACATGCTGTTGCACATTGCCTGTGGACGGAATGTTTGCTTGGTTGTTGCGCGTGTTGTTGCCACGCCTCAACGCACGTCGTGTGTTTCTATATAAGGCGTTGGACCTTGCTGTCTTGCCGGGCATAGAGTTGTGCATACCTATCGTGCCTTAGTGATGTGCACGGTTGCTAAGTGCGTAGTTTTCTATTGAACACAACTGCGTTTTGCCTGCACTTCAAAAAGAGCACAGGGGTGCAATCTATTTGAACAGGGTTTTTCTCTCGGTTGTGTAATAGCAATCTGGTCAGGGGAAAGACGTCACAATTTTGGGAAGTGATCAGACTCGAAAAAGGGGTCACGACTACGTTTGGAGGAGCGACAGGTTGCAGTCGCTTGGCGTTTTGGTCGTAGTCTCACCACCATCATAGCATTTTGGCTGCCATTGCGGGGCCCTCAGACGCGTCAAGGTTTCAAGGCCCTCTCATGTGAGTCTGAGTGCACCTCTCTTATATCTGAGTGACTTAACTTCCTTCTTCTGCCCTTCTCACTCTAATTCTATTTTTTTGGTTCCGAGAGAAAGACGGCAGGCGGGATTGAAACCCGTAATCCGTGCCAAGGCCTCTATGGGTGGTTCGCCCCACCGATTGCGGGAGCTCTGCCGGGGTTCGGGCGGCACTCTTGAGGCAGGGAACTTTGAGGTAGGCCAACACGATCTCCCTTAAGATCCCCTATACCCCTATCTATACTACCCTTCATTCAATTTGAATGAGTTTTGACTTTTTTTATATTTCCTTGGAAATTTACTTTGTTTGTCTAAATTTATCTATCTGAAATGAAATCCACGATGTCTGCTTACATAGCCTTACGATGATTTGAATGGGGTTGGAGATGAGGTCTTCCTGACTGATCCGGTCGCTTTGCTCGTTTGCCTAAGACATTGAAATGGGGTTGGAGATGAAGTCTTCCTGACTGATCTGGTCGCTTTGCTCGTTTGCCTAAGACATTGAAATGGGGCTGGAGATGAGGTCCTTCTGACTGATC
The DNA here is from genome assembly GCA_003427395.1 of Chara braunii. NCBI lineage: Eukaryota > Viridiplantae > Streptophyta > Charophyceae > Charales > Characeae > Chara > Chara braunii. The sequence goes on from BFEA01000028.1 coordinate 3,977,782, forward strand.
CGGTCGCTTTGCTCGTTTCCCTAAGACATTGAAATGGGGCTGGAGATGAGGTCCTCTTGACTGATTTAGTGACTTTGCTCGTTTGCCTAAGACATTGAAATGATGTTGGAGATGAGCTCCTCCCAACTGATCCGGTCGCTTTGCTTGTTTGCCTAAGGCATTGAAATGGGGCTGAAGATGAGGTCCTCCTGACTTATTCGGTCGCTTTGCTTGTTTGCTTAAGACATTGAAATGAGGCTGGAGATGAAGTCCTCCTGACTGATCCAATCGCTTTGCTCCTTTGCCTAAGACATTGAAAGGGGGCTGGAGATGAGGTCCTCCTAGCTGATCCGGTCGCTTTGCTCGTTTGCCAAAAACATTGAAAGGAGGCTGGAAATGAGGTCCTCCTGACTGATCCGGTTTCTTTGCTAAGTCAATCAGTTTTGCTTGTTGACAAATGTCTTAATTTTATCCTTTAGAGAATAGTCCAGACTAGTGTGTTAGTAATTGCATGTGGTTGACTGAGAACAACTAGAAAAGTTAATCAACTAAGTAAGATACAAGACTAATGTTTTTGTGATCAGGACAAGCGAAAAATGAAAACTTTGGATTAACAAACCTTTGTCTTGAATTGGTTGAATGCGTTGTGGACATGACATGCTTGTTGACAAAGACTTGTCTTTTGTTCAGACTCTGTGTGTTTTCTGCATAATAGGGTAATTTGTTAGTGTTCGCCACGTGCTGGAGTTATAGGAGTTAGTTCAATTCCTCAATTTTCTGAGTTAAGTTTATTTTACTTAGATCCAGTTCTCGTATTTTCTGGGATTTTTTATTTTACTTGGCTCTGTATAAATTTTGATAGCGACTTTTCCTACGGGAAGCGCTGCTGAAATTTCTACAAAACCAAGGAGTTAGTCAAATTTTGACTTTCAAAGTTCAACTTTTGTCTGAGTTTATATCCGGCTTAGTTAAATTTGGGAAGCCCACCTTTCTAGGGGAAGTGCTGCCCGTTTTTTTTTCTAAATCAGGGAGTTGAACAAAATTTGACTTTGTGAAGTGAGGTTTATTTTGAGTTTAATATTTAGCCTTTTATAAATTATGAAAATACATTTTTCCTATGGGAAGCGCTGCCGAAATCTTTCTAGTTTTATAGGGTTAGATTCTAGGTTGTCAGCTGTCCGATTGAGACACGTCTCCCCCGAACGTCTCCGGAAGATGGTCAGGGGGAAGTTGTCCGAAAAATCGGACCACGTTTTTTTTGCCAAAAAAAAAACAAACAAAAAAAAGGGGGTCTGCGCACCACTAGGGGAACCCCCAAAAAATATTTCATGTTGTTCTGAGCAAAACGAAAAAAAAATTCTGATACGGTGTGCGTGGTGTGATGGTAGGGTGTTGGGGGGGGTGGATTGCTTGGGGAATTGAAATGGAGGGTCCGTTGCTCCTGCACATGCAGCGGCTGCTGCACATGCACCGACTGCAGCTGCTTCGTCTGACACAGCGTGTGGACCATCCGCTCCGGCAGATGCAGCGGCTGCAGTGGCAGCGTCATCTTTGCACACACATACACACATACACACACACACACACACACACACATTATATCCACACACAAACACACACAGTGACACACAAGTGGGCACACATACACACAGTCACACACAAAAACAATATCTACTGACACACATACACATAAACACACACACACACACTCTGTACACCCACCCACACCCACACTCGCAGCCAGCCGCACACAGAAATAAACACACATGTACACGATTTATATTGACAAACGCATTCGTTGAACAAAGTTGCAGATTGCTGATGCGGATTCAAGCTCGACGAGGGACTGAGACAGAAACAGAAACAACGCACTACCAGTGCAGCAAGTACACCAACGAATCTCTCTCTCTCTCTCTCTCTCTCTCTCTCTCTCTCTCTCTCTCTCTCTCTCTCTCTCTCTCTCTCTCTCTCTCTCTCTCTCTCCGCTGCCATAGCTGCAACCAACGCTCCACTCCCGCTCACCAAATGCACATTGCATCCACCTCCTGAGACCCACTATGCCACAACTCGGACAATTCTCAATGCACGTAGAAGGATGGACTAGATAACACCACAACCCTCTAGTCTGCCACCTCGGCAGTGCCGTCGGAGCTGTCATCATCTCCTCCCTCAGCCTGACCCCTCTGACAAGTCTCGTCCGCGTAGTCGCTGTCGGACATCTCATCCGATGTGTTGCCCTGATCATCACCATCAGGATCATCGTCCACCACGTGAGAAGAGGTTTTCTGGCTCTCTCTGTCGGCGGCTCAAGATCTGGTGTGGATACCGCCTTAGACACCTCCACCTGCAGCAACCCCCTCCGCAAGGTCAACAGTCTCTGCATAAGCATCCCGTAGTGCACTCGGTGCCCATGATTGTTGTTGCTTGCCTCGTCCTCTGCCCGAGCCACGTGGTCGACCGGTGCCTGCTCTGGGGCATGCTAGGGGTGGATCTCGCCTCCGTCGTCCTCCCTCTGTCTCTTTTTCCTGGCGGCACGACTCGTCTTGACATTATCACTGATGGTTGATGGTCGTCGTGCCGGAAGTGGGGGCATCCCCGGTGGACTGCGCATGGGCGTGCAAATCGTCCTGGACGACGACGACCGTAGTGACGTGGGAATACTAGAGCCTCTGCTGAGCGTAGATGAGTGGGGCGAATGGATGGTTCCAAGTTCGGGCGGCGACGGTATGCCTGCTGGACTGGTCGAGGGTACACGACTCGTCAATAACAAGTTGCGTCCCCCTCCCTGCGTCGCCTGGCTGGAGCCTCGGTCAACACCACCCATGATTCCTCTAGATGCTCGGTCCTGAGCTGCCACGTGACGTGGTGGCGACATGCCACGTACACCAAGATCTCACCTCTGAGAGGACTGTGCAGCACGTGGGGGTAGCGGGGAAATTCCGTAGAACGAAGCTCCGGTGAGTGCAATGTCTTGCGCACTACTCTCTTGCGGGGGTTCCCTATCCCTATCCTCTATCCTCTCCTCCACCATGACATCGCCCTCAGCTCCGATGACACTCTCGTCAATCCTCTCGCCCACTCTCATGCGTACGATGCCTAATCTCCCCTGGTCCATGTGGTGCTCCACAACAACATTCACCCTAACTTCCACCCTCTGCTCCACCCTAGGATTTACACCTAAGGCAGCACATGGATGTACCCTTTGCTCCGCCCTCTGCTCCACAGTCACGGCCAAACCCACCCCCACACGTTGCTCTACAGTCTGCACGACCATGGGACGACTGCCCTCCCTGTCCGACGGGTGTGCTCTTTCGTCCAATCTTCGATCTGCGCTATGATCCACCCTCTGCTCAACCCTCTGGCCCGTCAAGTCTTGTACTACCTCGTCCACCGTCTGCACGACAGTCTGTTTAACCCCAGACACTCTGCACGCTGTTTTGCCACCTGCTCCACGTTGTCCCTGTGTTGTGGCCTTCAGTCCGTTGCCTGAGCTGACCTATCACCCACGCTATCCTGCAGCCTCTGCTATACCTCGTGCACTTCAACATTGTCCACGACAGCCTTTGAAGACCCGTTAGTCTTGCGCACATTGTCGGTGCAAGCAGGAGAACCTGTCGTGGCAGAAGCATGTGCCTCCAGACCTGTGGAATCGACAGTGACTGGCCCCGCATGATGAGAAGACTCTGGACGAACGAGGCGATGTGATGTTGCGGCGCCTGATCACCCACGCTATCCTGCAGCCTCTGCTCTGCCTCGTGCACCGCAACATTGTCCACGACAGTCTTTGAAGACCCGTTAGTCTTGCGCACATTGTCGGTGCAAGCAGGAGAACCTGTCGTGGCAGAAGCATATGCCTCCAGACCTGTGGAATCGACAGTGACTGGCCCCGCATGATGAGAAGACTCTGGACGAACGAGGCGATGTGATGTCGCGGCGCCTGATGACCCTATCTCTGTCGCCTGTGGATGTGAAGTTGACGCAAGGATGTCCTCGTGGTCGTGCTCGATGTCCTCTTCCTGTGCATCTTCTCTCGCCAATAGACCCTCCACATCAACATGACCTCCCACCCTACTTCGGAGGGTCCTCACTGTCTGGAAACTGCCATCCACGTACGAGTCGAAGTCTGTGTGCGGGTCCAATGTCGCCCACTCATCCATAATGTCGTACTAGTCCTCTGCGACCACCTTCCCTCTACCCCTATCCACTTGCTCATGCTCCATCGTTTCTCGGTGCATCCAAACCGCATCTTGCCATGGGGACACATCATCTGTCACACAATCATCCGCCGATACAGATGTGATCCAGTTACGACCATCCTTGCAACGGTTAACCTGATCCATGTTCTCCCACTCCTCCTCGCCCACGTCTGCAGGGATGACATCTGCATCGACGATCTCCTCTGGGGGGTCCTCCACCATATCCGCCTATACGTCGATATAACGACTATCCGGCCGCCTGCTCGCATTGAGAAGTTGCATGCTCCAGTGAATGAACACGAGCTTCTCAACACTCTGCGCAGAAAGGTTGTTGCGCCTCTTCGTGTGCATGAAGTCGTGGCTCGCCCAATTCCGCTCGCAAGGAGTCGCTGTGGACTACATGCCAAGCACCTTCTTCACGATGGCTTGCAAATTCGGGAAATGACCGCCGTGAAGCTCCCACCACAACGCTGGGTGCATGGTCTTCGATGTTGCATCCCGAGTGGCATACTGATCCCACCAGTGAGGTCCTTGCTCCGGCCAGTAACACGGATCGTCGCAGTGGAAAATCCACAAAACCTCCCAAAGTGTGTGCATCTCATCCGCCCCCCAGTTTCCACCTAAGGTGCGTGCGAAGTGGTTGAGTGCACTCTGCACAACGGGGGCTGACCAATCCCGCAACAAAGTCACGTCACACCGACGAGGATCCAGCAAATAAGTTGCAGCATGGGCAGGCTGACGCATCATCGCGCACCTGTCCGCCACTATCTTCATAACATCAACCCTCTCATGCTCCTCCAACCACAGAGCATCAATCTTCCTCTAAAGGATTGACTGCGAATCCCACAAACCAGGCGGTGAGGACCCATCACGGTCCATGTCCCTGAGGAAAGTATAACACGGCTCCATGACGTTCATCACTCTTTTCACCTGCTGCCACCATGAATCAGATCTGCACAGTTTCCTCCTGCTCATCAGTTCGTGCATCGCCGACCCATCGTGCACGTTTCCACTTATCCGATGACACCACCTCATCAAGCACGGATCTCTGTGTCCACAACCTCTCCAACATCATGAAAGCAGTCCCGAACCGAGTATTCGCTGGTCACCTGAGGTCCAGCGCATGCTCCGTGCCCCGATGCAGCGCGAGCGCCCTTTGTTTGTTTCTGATGAACTTCAATAACTTGTGTGCCCGGTTCATGACTTATTTCACCAAAGGTTATGCAGCAATGTCCCTCGGCAGCAAGTTCACGCAATATGCTACGCACGGGATCCAAGATATGCGTGCAATGGCGGGGTCGGGGTGACACTGAAGAACATTGGTTGCCGCCTTCATGACCTCCGCATTGTCAGTGCAAATCGCATTGACATTGTCGACCCCGATGTCATCGTGTATGACACTCTCCCATATCTCCGCTAAACTAACGTCTGTTTTGTCCTTGTCTGACATGTCGATGGTACGTGATCCATCTGGACCTGTTAGTAATGCCTCAGGGAGTGTGCGGCTACAACTACATCTTCGACACACGGGACAATCTTATGGGATTTGTCGATGGGCAAGTCATTCGCAGCAAGACGGACGAAACATTGGTTTTGTGCATCTCCGAGTATTTCCTCAGATATCCTTTTGTTGTAGGATTCGTGATGGACAAAGGGTCAGAATTCACCTATGGAGAAGTAAGAACCTTATTGCAAGAGTATGGCGTACAAGCCAGCTACACAACTAGGGCACACCTTCAGGCGAACGCCCCAGTTGAGAGAGGGCATACCACAATCACGAATCTACTGGCGAAATGGACAAACGACAGGGAGAATCAGTGGCCTAAGCATCTGCGCGCAACATTCTTAGTGAAAAATATTACGATTAAGAGATCCACGAAGTACGCGCCAATAACGCTATGGTATGGAAGGCATGCCGCACTCCCGATAAAGAGCTTTCTGAAGACGTGGAGGAGGTAGGATATGGAGAGCACCTTGTCCTTTGAGGAATTGTTGGATTTGTGGGCCAGACAAGTTGGCATCGCAGAAGAGAGGATCCAAGAAGCGGCAGATCGGGTAACAAACATTCGATTGGGGGACAAGGAGAGGTGGAATCTCCTCTCACGAGTCAGGAAGGAGCCATTGGAAGTCGGAGACGTGGTGTTACTATATGACTCGTCACTAGAGAAACATTGGTCTCATAAGTTGGACAAGCGATGACTGGGTCCATATCGCATTAGACGGTATGGGCAGCACGGAGCATATAAGCTTGAGGAGCTTAACGACACGCCATGGAAAGATTGAGTCTCGGGTTCGAAACTGAAAAAGTTCAAGGCCCGGGACTAAGGTAAGGGTGACGGAAAAGCACCGCGAGTAGAGATAGTATCTGATTCCTCATTTTATTAGGTGGTACTCTACATTAGCGATATGATAGAATTGTGTTAATTTGTGTGTTAATATTTAGATAGGTCTTAGTATGAGTTTTAGTCTGAGAGTATGAAAGATCTGCTAGGGTCAGTCAATATGGGCATTCCTCATCTTCTCTTGTGCTTACGTCAATTTATTTTATCGTTCGTCATCCTTATTTGTGCAGGGTTGACTTTTCGAAGTTGGTCACTATTTGGAGGAGCGGGAGGATGGCGGTGTCGACCGCATCAGCCCCCGCGCGAGCGAGGGCCCTCCCGGTCATGTCACGCAGGAGTTTAAACTCGGGAACGACGCATAACATTTCGCGAACCACCGAAACAGACGCCGTTGCATCGCTCCTTCGCCGCTCTAGCCGGGTGCGCCAGCTATACATCCCGCGGTCCCCTACGACAGGACAGGTTCCCGCGTGGCATAAGCTTGCATCCCTAAGGGACTGTCACCACCCTTAGGGGCGTATCCCTACCGAGCCACTGACCCACGTGCGAAAGCTTTTAGATGCAATCGTAGAGGTAGGCCAGCTGAGGACGTTTGCTCGTTTCGCTGCAGTATAGGAGTCGCTTGGTTAACGCCAAGTGGACCCAACGTCGTTCGTCCCCCAGGGCGCTGATCTCCTAGGTACGAAGCGGACGTCGGTCGACTAGGACGGTCTCAACCAAACCTGAAACCCTTCATTGATCCTAGTCCCTTCAACATACAGTCAAACGAAAGTTACGACAACCATACATATAATTATATCAAAAGGAGTCGACCGTAGCCGAAACGAATAAATATTCCCAGTATGAAAAGATAACTGAAGAAAAAAATACAATTCATCATCTCATACATCCAATAACACAAGATCAAAAATTATCCGGCCGCCTCAGGTCGAATACCACAAAACAATCAAAACAACTGTCAACGAAAAGTTGGCTAATCGAAAATAACATTGATGTTGCCAACATGGTAGTCAGACAATCTCAGTTTTGACTTGATGAGACGGGTTGCCAAAGTCTTTCATTCCAGCTTACTGCCGACCTGAAACTCGTCGCACATACATGCCTTCGTCCGTTTTCAATCTTTTCGGATGACTAGCTACTTTGTGATTGATTCTTGATCAGGGGTATTGCTTGACGTGTTGCATGCCTCTTCCTCTAGGAAGTGGTCTGGGGTACTCCTCCTCCTCGTCCGAGCACAATACTCGGATCTCAGAAGTCGGACCGTCTCCACCAAATCAGCAAGTACCCCCCCGTAAAACGGTCCACTCTGGGTCGATAACCGGGTCGGCTCCTGAAGTAACGAACCCCCGCCCCAGATGCTTCCTAGAGATAGTGGATGCGTCCACCGTAAGTAGCTTTCATATACTTTTTATTTCTCCTAAGTCCCGGGGTAACTTAGACGAAGAGAAATCAGAAGAGATAAAGAAAACGAGAATCACTTAGACAGGTATAGGTAGATAAGGTCGTTCGGGATAGAATGCGTCAATCCTTGGGAAAAGCTAAATCCGTTTGACCTTATCTGCTTTATTTCAATAGAATCCATTCTGTGACACACGTTGAATAACATTTTTCCAAAACAACTTCTTTTTGACAAGCAGGCAGGTGAAAGGTAGAAAGGAGATAATCCTTTTCCTTTTCTCCAATAAGCAAAATCAATCTCCATAGCAGACACCCTTCTACCTACCTGCACAACATACAAAGAAAACAAGTTCAAAGGAAAACAGTACAATTTCATACTCGAGTCAGACCACTCCATTCACATGCATGACTCACACAACTTTCTTCTGCCTTTTCTTTTGAACATTCAAATGACAAGGTCAAGCAAAGTGTGGGTTCACACAGGTGTGAAGGGAACTGAATCAGGTTAACTGACCTTGAGTGAAGTTTGATTCGGCCCACTCAAGAAAACCGTATAGAATTACGCTCTCTTTACGAGAAGGTCGTCACACCCAGTCGTCACCAAAGTGATCGACACCACTTCCTTTAACGACCGCTTGCCAAAGTATCCTCTCAGCACTGATCACCTTCCAATAGTCCGGTGGCGTTTTCTCGTTACCGCCACTTGGCTCTAAAGCACGGCGTCTCCACGACGTACCCTCACGCCACTTCAAAATAAAACACCGCTTTGACGCACTTCCTCTGTGTCAACGTCCAACTCCACTTAGTGCACAGATACTGCCGTTATTGTCGTAAAATAGCGCTGTCACTGCAAAAATATGATACTGACGCCGCAAAAAAATCCAGCACCGCTCCCGCACTATCGCCGTTAAAACTGGAGTTGCCGCCAAAAAAAAATTCGGCAGCGCTTTCGCACCACCGTCGAAAAAAACAGAACCACCGCCGCAAAAAATTCGGCGGCGCTTCCGCACCACCGCCGGAAAAGCCAGAACCGCCGCTGCAAAAATCCGGCAGCGCTTCCGCACCACCGCTGAAAAAAACAGAACCGTCGCCGCAAAAATCCGGCAGCGCTTCCGTACCACCGCTGAAAAACCCCGTGCTGTCGCAACAAAATTTCGGCAGCACTTTTGTATCACCGCAGTAAAAGTCCGTGCCGCCGCTGTAAAAATTCGGCAGCACTTTCGTACCACCGCAGTAAAACTGTGTACCGCCGCTGTAAAATTTCGGCAGCACTTCCCCACTATAGTATAGTGGAAAAATAGCAAGCCAAAATTGGTAAAATTTGGCCCCAGACCCAAATCTCACAGCGCCGCACTGCCGCAGTCCCGCAGTACCACTGGGTCTGTCCCGTGGGACCAGCACCAGCCAGAGGAGAAGGGAGGAGAGTGCTCCCTACCTTGGCTATGGTTGCCCAGTCCTTCTCCTTGCGCTCCTCTGCAGTCCTCCAACCTCTCCTCACGTTGCCTCAGACAACAGCTCCAGCAGCCACAACACTTAAGTGTGCTCGTCACACACTGGCAGCATGAGTGCAATTGTGTGGCAGCTGGGGGGCAACTGCCTGTTTTATATTGGTTGAGGAGGGTTGGACGTCACTCCAGCCCCCAGGCAAAATCGCGGGCTCACTGTGAGCCCTTGATCTACCAGGATCCAGGGTTGGTTGTGGCCGCACCACAGCCATAACCTTAGTGTGGGGCAGTTTCTTTAACTGCCCTATTTTCTTTTTCTTTTTCTTTTTCCCAGCTATCTCGGAATCTGGCGAGATAGCTGGGCTCCTGCCATTTCCAAATCTGTTTTTCTTTTATTTTTCTGATAAAGGGTTGAAAAGATACAACCCTTTTCAGTTTGATGTATCTGGACCCTTTTCCCAGGGCAGATACATCGAGGAAAAGGCTGCACCTAGCCTTTTCCTTAGTGACCCTTCAATTTTCAGGCTTCCTGCAAAAACGAAAGCCTGACAGTTACCTCTGGCAGCTTCTGGCAGCTTCTGCCAGAGGTAGCACCACGTGAGGACAAGTGTCCTCACTCAAAATAAAGAAAATAAAAGAGAAAAACTAAGTTCCTAAATTTTTACTGCACTTGGCTTCTATCTCAGCCAGGTACATGTTGTTGTATGCAACAGCCCTCCTCTTTTTGCTCTGCCCTCCCCTGAAAATGAGGAGGGCAGTTATCAGTTTGGGAGGAGTAGGACCTCCTCCTCCCAACTCTCACGTTCCTTTCTCTCTCTTTCCCCTCAACCAACTCCCACCATCTCATTCCCACGCGCACGTCGTGAGCCGCGAGATTTTGGATCTCGCGGCCACGAATTTTCGTGGCTTCCTGGGTGGAGGGGTTGGGTTGTTCCCACACAGCCTGAAAAGGCTGTTCTTTTCTCCACGAGGTAAGTTGCCTCATTTTGTTTTACCTTCTTTTTTTTTTTCTTTTTTTTCAGCCCCTTTTCCCGTTTTCCCCCATATCCTGTTGTCTAATGGCCACAAAATGGGGAAGGGAAAAGAAAAACTAAAAAAGAAAAAAAAAAAAAATTACTTGAAGTTGGGTTTGCTGCCCGTTTCTTCGAACAAACGGGCGCAGATCCTAACTTCGACTGAGGGTAGGGAAAAAGCAGCATGTGAGGGTGTATGTTTCCATGTTTTGGTGGAAGATTCATTCGATTTTGCTCATCCTGTCGTTGGAGTCTTCCATGAGGAACCAACCTTAGGTAGGTCGGTCGGTAGGTAGATGGTCCTCTCCTCTCTCTCTCTCTCTCTCTCTCTCTCTCTCTCTCTCTCTCTCTCTCTCTCTCTCTCTCTCTGCCTGAACCTAGACGCCCACGGCGCCAGGTTCAGGCATAGAGAATGACTGTCAAGGGATGACCTCCTGATGAGTCGGTGAAATCCCGACGAAACAGTCTGTTCAGCCCGTTCGTTTTCAACGAACGGGCGTTTTTGTTGGTAGCAAAAAAACGAATCTAAAAAAAAAACAAAAAAATCTAAAAAAAATCTAGGAGAAAAAAAAAAAAAAATCTAAAAAAAAAAGAACAAAAAAACCACTTACCTCAGAAAAAATTGTCCGTTAAACCCGTTTTCAACGGGTGCCTGTGTCTCTTCTGGGGACTTACAATCCCCTGCCTCACCTCCTTGCGCCATTTGGCGAGTGAGATCGTAGGGTGTTTTTTTTTTTTTTTTACGGTAATAATAAAAATTGTTGGCATAAGCCAACGGTTACTGCTATGTGCCCTCAGGAACATCTCCTCGCGCCAAATGACGCTATTTTTGGTTTTTTCTTCATTTATTTATTTTTAGTTTTAGTTTTTATTATTTCGATTTATGCGTGTCATCCTTGCACAGAGGACCTGATGAACTGTGCGTGGTCAATCTCGGCCATGCGATCTGATCAATCGTGCGGTCGGGATTGACCGTGCTATTCAAAATGCAACTCCAAAACGAGTTGCGCCCAATACGCAGGTTTTTCGGGTTCGATCCCAGCATCCACAAGGTGACAATCTAATGGAGTACCTATTGGGCTAGCTCCTATCACAAGAGTGAGAGGAGTTGTTCTTCTATCTGAAGAGCCCAGCCTTCACCTTCCTTCCCGCCTGTGGCCTTGCAGGCCTGCCCCCACTGTGGCTTTTCAGGCCCTACCAGCCTGAGGCCTCGCAGGCTCCTCCCACCTGTGGGTTACCGGTTTACCCCGCCTGTGGTCTACCTATACCGGTTAGCCGTGCGACCGCGGCTTGGTCGGACATCTAGCCGGGTAGGCCTCGGCATCAGCCTATCGGCCCCCAGGTTCGAAGTCAAGCCCTGTGGCCTTAGGAAGTAAAAAACAAAACTTCCTATCCTTCCTGCGACGCGCCCCCATACCCGACGCAACCCTTTTTTTAGCCCATTTAGGCCCTGAATCGCGCGGCTTATCAGCCGCGCGACGTTATTATAGGTAGAATAAGTTTAATTTTTGCATTCCCTTGTCCGCACATATTCGCGGCTTCGACAAAAGCGAAGCATTGCCGTTCACATCCGTTTTCTCCGGACGTCACACGCGTCCGGACTAAAATTTGAAAACTTTTTATCTCCTAGTCATAGGTCAAGTCTGAATAAAATTTTTGGCAAACGTCAGTCTCATCAAGTCCTTCAATTCAACGAAAAAGGTCAGACAGCATCTGACGTTGAAAAACCCCGGCAAATACCCTTGTCAGGGTATTTGCCCCGACAACGGGACACAAGGATGAGCGACTAGTCACGGCTTCGATATTGGACTCTTTCTGTTACGGGGCTGGACATGAGGTTCTCCTGACTGATCCGGTCGCTTTGCTATTTGTCTAAGACATCGAAATGAAGTTGTTGATGAGGTCCTCCTGACTGATCCAGTTGCGTTGTTGTTTGCTCAAGACACTGAAATGGGGTTGGAGATGAGGTCTTCCTGACTAATCCGGTCGCTTTGTTGTTTGCTTAAGATATTGAGATGGGGATGGAGATGAGATCCTCCTTACTGATCCGGTCGCTTTGTTGTCTGCCTAAAACATGAAAATGGGGTTGGAGATGAGGTTCTCCTTACTAATCCGGTCGCTTTGCTGTTTGTTTGAAACATTGAAATCGAGCTGGAGATGAGTTTCTCCTGACTGATCCGGTCGCTTTGCTGTTTGCCTAAGACATTGAAATGGGGCTGGAGATGAGGTCATGCTGACTGATCCTATCGCTTTGCTATTTGCCTGAGACATTGAAATAAGGTTGGAGATGAGGTACTCATGACCGATCCAATCGCTTTGCTATTTGCCTAAGACATCGAAATGAGGCTAGAGATGAGGTCCTCCTGACTGATCCGGTCGCTTTGTTGTTTCCTTAAGATATTGAAATGAGGCTAAAGATGAGGTCCTCCTGACTGATCCAGTCGCTTTCCTAAGTCAATTAGTTTTGCTTGTTGACAGATGTCTGACTCTTCTCCTTGAGAGAATAGTCCAGGCTAGTGTGTTAGTGATTGCATGGGGTTGACTGAAAACAACTTGGAAAAGTTAATCAACTAAGTAAGATACAACACTAATGATTATGTGATTAGGACAAGCGAAAGATGAAAAATTTGGATGAATGAACCCTTGTTTTGAATTGGCTGGATGCTTTACGAACTTAACATGTTGGTTGGCAATGACTTGTCTTTTATTCAGGATTTGTCTGTTGAAAATGTTGCTACTACAACCGGTACGGGTGCTGTTGATGTTGAGCGGTGGAGTTGCTGTCAAGACACAGTATTGAAACTCAGATTCTGATTTCGGTCATTCTTCAGGCTACTATACTTGATCTTAAGCAAGTTGCAGTGAGGCTGTTCCGTTGCTGTCGAATTAAGTAGTCGACACCTCAGACCACTGTTGCATGTCACGGCGCTACTGCTGCTATGAGTCGCTGGTCATTTGCTGCTACAAGTCGCTGGCCATCGGGTTGCTGCAGAGGTCATTCTAAACTCACCAGGTCCATACATAATAAGGATTGATAGATTGAGAGTTCATCTTAAAACTATTTGGTGGTGGCTCCGATTGTTCTTGGTTGGGGCTATGTTGTTGGACTCTGCGCTGCAACATTACTGTGCATTTCGAAGTTGTCATTGCAGTCGTTTGTAAAAGGCAAGTGTTGTATAGTCAGAGCATGAAGCTGCTGCAGTTCCTCAAGTTCGGTATAGCTGCTGCGCTTTTGCCAGTACCACTGTATTTTTGGTAACGACATCGTTGTGTCTTGGGATTTTGCCGCTGTTGCTGTGCATTTCGGTGTTGCATGTGTTGGGCTATTGAAGTAAGATAGTACTATTGAGAGGGGAGTACAACAACCGATCTTTGCTAACAGTTGCAAAGATCGACGTCAGAACCACTATTTGGCCGCTGGTTGATACAGTGGAGACTACTCTACATCTGGGCTGTTGTTCCAGACGGGGGTAATCGGTGGTCCGTTGTTGTTTATTGCTACATGTATTCGAGTAGTACATAGGGGTTATACACTATACGAACACAACCTTGCTAGGCCGCGTAACTGTAGTTCGGTCAAGGATGTGGCACTGAGGTCTCATAGGGTTGGTCAAGTGCCGCAACGAGAGTGCGGCGATAACTGGGAGGCGAAACAGGAGACTATTACTATGCGTTTTTAGCCGCTATTGCGGAACTCTCAAGATCTGAAGGCACCATGACCCTCTCGTGTGAGTTGAGTTGACCCTTTCTCGTATCTCGAGTGTCTGACCTTTCTTCTTCTATCCTTGTTTCTCCCAGTCGAATCTGTGTCTAGATAGGAAGACGGCATGCAAGATTGCAACACTTAGGACCCCATCAAGGCCTTTGTGGGAAGTTGACCCACCGATTGCAGGAGCTCTGTCGGAGCCCAGGCGGGACTCTTGAGGCAGGGAATTCAAAGGTAGGCCGACACTATACCATTAGAATCCCAATAAACCCCTATTTACTATACAAACCTGGTGTTTGGTCTGTTTGACTTTGACTTATGTATATGTTTTGTTTTGTTTTGGATAATTCTAACTGAATCAAGAAAGGAATCTACTATGCATGTTTAAGTCATATGTTTGTGGTAAAAATCACGATGTTTGCATGCGATGATCTGAACAAGGGTTGGAGATGAGGTCCTCCTGACTACTAATCCGGTCGCTTTGCTGTTTGCCTAAGACATGGAAATGGGGTTGGAAATGAGGTCCTTCTGACTAATCCGGTCGCTTTGCTGTTTGCTTAAGACATTGAAATGGGGTTGGAGATGAGGTCCTCCTGACTAATCCGGTCGCTTTGTTGTTTACGGAAGACATCGAAATGGGGTTGGAGATGAGGTCCTCCTGACTAATCCGGTCGCTTTGTTGTTTACGGAAGACATCGAAATGGGGCTGGAGATGAAGTCTTTCTGACTAATCCGGCCGCTTTGCTGTTTGCTTAAGACATTGAAATGAGGCTGGAGATGAGGTCCTCCTGACTCCTCTGGTCGCTTTGTTGTTTGCCTAAGACATCGAAATGGGGCTGGAGATGAGGTCCTCTTGACTGATCCGGTCGCTTTGTTGTTTGCTTAAGACATTGAAATGGGGTTGGAAATGAGGTTCTCTTGACTGATCCGGTCGCTTTGCTGTTTGCCTAAGACATGAAAATGAGGCTGGAGATGAGGTCCCCCTGACTGATCCGGTTGCTTTGTTGTTTGCCTAAGAGATTGAAATGGGGCTGGAGATGAGGTCCTCCTGACTGATCCGGTCGCTTTGTTGCTTGCCTAACACATCGAAATGGGGCTGGAGATGAGTTCCTCCTGACTGATCTGGTCGCTTTGCTGTTTGCTTAAGACATTGAAATGAGGCTGGAGATGAGGTCCTCCTGACTGATCTGGTCGCTTTGTTGTTTGCCTAAGACATTGAAATGGGGCTGGAGATGAGGTCCTCCTGACTGATCTGGTCGCTCTGTTGTTTGCCTAAGACATTGAAATGGGGTTGGAGATGAGGTCCTCTTGACTAATCCGATCGCTTTGCTGTTTGCCTAAGACATTGAAATGGGGTTGGAGATGAAGTCCTCCTGACTGATCCGGTCGCTTTGTTGTTTGCTTAAGACATTGAAATGAGGCTGGAGATGATGTCCTCCTGACTGATCAGGTCGCTTTGTTAAGTAAGTGAGTTTTGTTTGTTGACAGAGGTCTGAATCTTCTCCTTAAGAGAATAGTGTAGGCTTGTGTGGTAGTGATTGCATGGGGTGGACTGAGAATAACTTGAAAAAGTTAATCAATCAAGTAAATACATAACTAATAGTTATATGATTAGGAAAAACGAAAGATGAAAACTTTGGATGAATGAACCCTTGTTTTGAATTGATTGAATGCGTTACGAATTTAGCATGTTTGTTGACATCTTTTGTTCAGAATCTGTCTGTTTTCTGCATAGTAGCGTAGTATGTTAGTGTTTGCCTTATGTTTGAGAGAATAGGCAGGTAAATGTTCACTTTTGTCTTCGCATTTGTCTTTTCCTTCATGATTGTTTTTTGTAGGACTTTTGGCTAGCCTCTGAGTTAGTAGAAGTTCTGGAGCAGCTTTTTCTTGAAGGGAGATGCTGTCGAAATTTCTGTTAAATACTCAAAGTTAGTCAACAGTCAGGAATGTTAGGTAGGATAAGATATAGTTTAGTCTCTTTGGGTGTAATAAGAATTCTGGAAGTCGTCTTTTCTAAAGGAAGCGCTGCGAAAAGTTTTACTAAAACCAAAGAGTTAATTTATTTTCTGATATTTTCAGAGTCAAAAGTTTTTCTTTTTAGATTTGGTATAGTAAATATTCTTCGAGCACAGTTCCTAAAGGAAGTGTTGTCGAAATTTTCTGGATTATTACATCGTTACCGGACGCTACTACTAAGTAGCTTAGAGTGCAATACGGTGTTGAACTTCGTTAACTCGATAGGCCATTTCTGCTTTGATTTTGTGACACAGATTATTGCTTCCTGCGATTGTTCTTCGAAGTCTTGAGCTTCATCAACTTCTGCTTTCAGATTGATAGAAGGTCGGTTTGCGATTCAACTCCTACCCACCATGATATTCACACCCAGATGTTTGTGACTCTGTAGGCAAAAGGTATTTTCATATGAAAGAAAACCCATCTTTGGAATTTCTCTTCAATGGCCATGCAAAAGCTAAGTGAATCAGAACGGGTGGGTATGCCTTTGCCGAGTAGGGGTCGGAAAGGGGCGTGTGAGACATGAACCAGAGAGAAAAGGGGTTGACCACGTTTTGTGGCATCTGCGTGTAATTTTTTATTGACTTTATGTACAGGTATGTGTGGGAGTGAGGACTCACTCTTGGATAAAGGGTGATATGGATGAATAAATGAAGAGTGTGAGTGACAAGGTTTGACTATAGATGTGAGAATGACTCTCCCTGATTTCCTCCGGGACTCGTTATTTTTCTTTTCTTTTGCTCTTGCCGCACGCATCTAGCGAACGGGCAGGAGAAGCCGAGTGCAAAGTTTAGCACTCGACCTTAGATCGGACTGAAACTTAGTTTGGGTATGGTGAATTGTTCGCCAACCCGTGACTACTCTTATTTTCTTTCCTCAGGGAAGGGACGAGCGAGTCCCATCTCAAAGGGGTTTTTTGTTTTTTAGATTGTTGGTCGGACGTTGATCCTGAGCCTGAAATTCGAGGTCCTTCTCCAGGACATCCCAGACTCTAGTCCAGCACAAAAGGGTTTCCGCCTTGAGCTGGACCTGCGCCTCTTGATTATCGTCACCCACTGTCTAAAATACAGGGGCACCGCAAAGGCTTCACGACTTATCCTTTACCCGTGCAATATCGGGAATGAGGGACCCTTTATGATATTTCGGTTTCCACACTTGAGTGTCGTACGCAAAACCGAAACCCATGAGAGATTGTGTGGATGTGGGTAACGCATGAAGCGTCGCCATGACAGCGGATCAAGTGAGTACACATGATTGAGCGTTATGTTTTTCTTAGTGTCTACATTCTTTTCATGAAACTCTGCAGGGGCCTCGCGCGGACACATTGGCCTTCTGAGTTATGGGTCAGGAATAATGAAAAAGAGACTAGGTTTATTTGTTTGTTTAAGTTGGTTTTCTGTGTATCGTGTGGTTGAGTTAGGATGTCCTAGTCGACCGACGCTGAACCGCACGTGGGAGATCAGCGCCCCAGCATGACGGTTCGCGTACGGGTCTGAGCTAGGCATGGACCGCGAGTACCCCCTATGCTACAACATACGAGAAACGCCCTCGGCTGGGCCACCTCCGCGATTGCAAGTAAAAACTTCCGCGTGTGGTTCAGTAGCTCGACGGGGATACGCCCACCCAAAGGATGGTGACAGCTCCTGCGGGTGGAGGTAAGTTGTCTCTCGCGAAACCCTATCCTGTCGTAGGGACTCGATGGAGGTATAGCTGGCGCATTCGGCCGGAGCGGCTCCGCTGCTTCCCTTTTCGTGAAGCGACATGCGAATTCTGCAAATCCTGTGTGACACGGCCGGGAAGGTCCCCCTAGCGGGGACCGTGCGCTCGACAACGCTGGACCCGTTTTCCAGCAGGTCTATTGGTGAGCCTCTTCCCAGGTGCTAGTGGTGTCTGCCCTTACCAGCAGCACTGGCACTGGTAGGGACGTGTTTAAAAAAAAAAAAAAAAAAAAACTATCGTAGTGAATAGATAGCTATATGCGCACGAACAGAGACGGCACAGCCATGGAAGAAGTGAAAAGGTCAGAGGAACCCAGTGGATGTGCCTTAGTGGGGAACCCAAGGAATTGCGGGTAAACACGCATGAGGTTGAATCGTGCTAGAAGCAGAGTGATACCTTTTTCCTTCTTTCCTTTTTTCCTGGGGCCAAGTCCCACTACAGCGTTGAGATTCCTGGGGCGAGGTCCCACTAGCAAAGAGGATTGGATTAAACTCCTAAATCTGGGCGTGTTTTAAGTTGAGATGCAGAAAAACAGTTCAATGAACTTCAATATCGATTTTCAGCATCTTTCTGCACGTCTAGTCTACCTCCTTGCTAGTGGGACCCCCCCCCTGAACGCCCGGATGAGGAAGTGTTTGTGGAGAGGTGGAGAAAAAATGGTGTCGCTCTTTCAACAGTTCACGGGTGTGGGGCGGCGGAGCACCGGCATGCACGAAATCTGCGCTAATTTCCAGGTCCGCCTACCGGGGACGATAGGTGTGTCTGGAAATAGCTTAGAGAGAAGTGGGTGTTGACGTCACCGCCTCTTGTCTCGGGATTTCCGAGGGAAAGGGGAAGGTGAAGGTCTCGTTCCTCGCCACTGATAGGTGGTGCGAATAGCTGGAGGAAGACCAACTATCAGGACGACTAAGCCGCTTACCAAATGGTGGAAGCTCGACACGAGGGTGCTCTTCTTGCAGCTATCAGTGCGAGGAAGGAGAGATTTGGACAGTCGCGGAAGCCTAATGCAAGAGCGGACTGCCCAGCCATACATACGTCTTCAGACGGTCAAGACAGGTATAACTTCTTCCCCCGTTTTTTTCTACACTCACCTCTTGGGTTAGTGGGAGAGCGCTGGGGTGATTACTCCCTAATTTATGGAAGCTTCAAGACCATATTCGGAATAGTGGATTTTATTTTCCGTTAGTGTCTCTTATATTGTCCTTAATTAGTCTTGAATAAGTTGAGGGTAGTGTGAAAGTGCTGTAATCCGGAGTCGCGGCCAACTCTCATGGAGTCTGAGGAGACATCTCCGCTGACTTTGCCTGCGGAAAAGGCCCGGATACGAGAAATTCTTGCTAAATGTTATATCGATGGTATTCTCCCACCAAGGTTAGCTCCATCTATAGTGGAGGTGGGGGAGGATTTTTTGAAAGTCACCGTGGATCCTGAAGTTTACAAAATTCAGGCAGACTAGCTGCTTGAACATGCGGTGACGATCCAGTTTGGGGAGGAAAGCTCATCCATCCCGACGAACGTTAAAAAATGCTTGGTGCGAATTTATGAGAATGGTTGGGCCACGGCTGGGGGTCAAACCTCTGCCCCCCTCAAGAGAGGGTTATTCCATAATGAGGGGTGAAATTTAATTACGTATGTAGCCCCCTCTAAAGAACTGGCAGCTTGGATGCTTTGGGTGGAAGATACGAAGATCGTGCTGGACAACACCACCTACAAAGCATCCTTTTCACCGTGGATGAATGAACACGAGCTCTGGGAATGGAGAGAGATCTCTAAACACCGGTTCTTCTGGATTCGGTGCCAGCAAGTACCGGTGGGAGTTCTCCCTCTGCTCCCAGGAGCAATTAGGGATGCATATGGGTGTGAGTTAATTAAAGAGTATCCTGCCTTCAAAGATAAACTAGAACCACATCTGCTAAATATTCGCTTCGATTTGGAATCTGCAGCCCGTCTTTGGTACAGAAAGTACTTGGTGATTGATATGGGCCCAGGTGGACATATAGAGCTTGAGGTGGTACACGCGGATACCCCCTGGTGCCCTAAGTGCAGGCGCCATTTTCATTACGAAGGAGACGAGGAGTGCAGCACGGGAGAGAAAAAGTCTTATGTTGCAGCTCTATCGGAGACCAAAGGGGAACTTCAGAGAGCAAAAAGGAATGAGGGTTTGCAAAAGGGGGCCGGGGAGATGCGACAAAAGAAAGGAGAAGAGAAACAGAATGGGGGCATAAAGCCCCTGGGGAAGGAAGTGGTAAAGGAGAAGTCTCAAGGTTGGAGGGTGAAGAGTAAGGAGAAGATCGCATCTGAGGATGAGGGTGGGAAGGAGGAGGATCCGAAGGGGAATGAGGGGAAGGGAAAGGGACTGCGGGATGAGCAAGGGATGGGTGGGGCAAAGGATCCCCTTAGGGAAGACCCCCTCAGGGAAGAGCCCTCCAGGGAACTGACCTCAAAGGCACCAGCCTCAAAAGAAACAGGAGTAAAAGGCACGGGGTCGAAGGGTGCTGACGTCACTGAAATGGAAGAGGACCCCATGCCGGTGGGAAGGGAAAAGGGGAAAAGGAACGATGAAGAAGTACAATCGGAGGATGGCTCAGAGAAGTTGTATGAAATAAAGGGAAATGAATTGGTCATTCATAAAAGTGGTAATGAATACTTCCCCTCTCCCTTTCCCCCCCCCTCCTCTTCTTCGGAACAGGAGGAGGTTCGGGGAAAGAAGGAGGTAAAGAGAAATATTTTTGAGAACGAAGTTTTTGGGTCCTCTTCGGAGGACTCCGAATGCGATTTGGAGGAGGACAGGGAAGGACAAGCAGATCTTAATAAGGCCCTCCTCCTGCATAACTCCCGAAGGTCTACTGAGCTGTCCGATTCAGATAGAGACGAGTTTCGGTCTGTGCCAAGTCACAGCCCGACGCCGTCCAGATCGGAAGACCGGACTAGAACAACATCCCCTCGGGTAGTGGTCCAGTCACCTGCAAAGAAACAAAGACCCCTGAAGAAGAAGGGAGTCAGCAGAAAGGAGGTAGGTAATATTCAAAAGGGGCTGGATTCGGGAAACCTACCCCCCCCTCAGGGTGAAGGTAGGGGAGAACTGCAGAAGAAAAAAAAACCTAAGGGGCCGGCGGCGCCGATGCAGACGGTGGGAAAGAAGGACAAGGAAATGGGTAGTCTCACTGAGTATTTAATTCCCCTGGTTATTTCCCCATCCATGGTTGGCCCGATGGTTCTGACTAACCGGGACAAGGACGAAGCACTGGCTTTTCCAGGGATACCTACGTCGGGCCCACCCACAGATTCGACCTGAATTAAGAAAACATCAGGTAGAATCCTGAAGGAAAACGGATCGTGCCGGGTTTTACCCGCCCCCAAGAAAGGAAGATATATTGCGACAAATTCAAATGGGAAGAAAGTGATACTGCATATGGCATGTCTAGCCTTGCAGACAGAGATTCAGGATATGGTAAAACTGTGAGAGAAAAACATCTATTGGTTACCGTTGGATCGCCTCCTTGATCCTAAGTCAGATTCTTTGGTAGAGATTTCTCTGCCGGAGGATCTGTCGGCTCAGGAGGTGGGACGATGGCTCCATAAAATAGCTGCAGCTAAAGATTTCAACTCGGAGACTTTCACGGTGAATATTAATAGGAAGGTACCGCCGGCATCTTTGCAGGAGTTGCTCCCTCTGAGGCACCAAGGCCGTGGGTTGCCAATCAAGAAACCTTTGAACAACCGTATCCAAGATCCTCGCGGCAGGGGTTCGGGTCATGGTCCTACCAAGTAGGATTAGACTCTTAACCTGGAATGTAAGAGGATTTGGTGATAAGAATAAAAAATTTAAAAAGCAAAGATTCAAAGATTGGTTGTTCAAACAGAATGTTCAAATCGCATGTCTGCAGGAAACTAAACTTAGCAAAGCTAAGATCGATTCTATCCAGCACTGGTGGGAGGGTCCTCAGCTCTGGTCACCTGCAGTTGGTTCAAAAGGCGGTGTAGCCATTCTACTGCATAAGGACCTTGACTGTACAATTCTGGATTTCTATCATGACTGCGAAGGTCGTTGGGCTTGGGTTAAAATCACGATTGACTCAGAAGAATGGGCTATCATGACGGTATATGTCCCGGTGGAATATCCGGCCAGATTAAAGTTTTTCCAAAATCTGTCGGCCTATCTGCCAGACACAGAAAACTTGATTATTTGCGGTGATTGGAATACGGCGCTTAATCCAGGACTAGATACGTTAACAGCAAAACCCTTAAGGCTAGATTCACAAAGGCTGACCACTTTCTGCGACTCCCAAGGTTTGGTGGACGTTTTCAGGGTGTTCAACCCGGAAAGCAATGGCTTCACCTTGTTCGGCCCCCCCCCTTCGGAAACCACGCCAGCCCCAAGAAAGAGACTGGATTTTTTCCTGATGAGAGACACGCCTTGGGACCGCGCCACCTGGTGTGATGTAACCCCAGGCCCCTTGTCGGACCACCACCCAGTTCTGTTGGACATTTTACCGAAGGAAACAGTGGAGCGTCATCGCCCTCCCTTTAAATTAAATATTAATCTGTTAAAGGACCCCGCAATTTTTGAATGGGTAAATTCTCAGACGTCCAAATGGCACACAGCGAAACATCTGTTCCCAAGCTCACTGCAGTGGGCAGATACCGGGATAACAATTGTGCGTCAGGCCTTAATTACCTTCTCTAGAATGAAGGCAGCTAACAGGAGATGGAAGGAGACTTCCTTAACAAAGGAAATCAGTTTTGCAGAATCTCAAATGGGTAAGGACCCGTTCTCAGATTCTTATTGGTCGGGTATCCGGAGAGCTGCACTAGCTCAATTAGAAGTTTTAGAAGTTAAGAAACAATCAAAATGGTTAGAATTTTTAAGGCTTAGAGAAATTGTGGGCTACGACAGGATGACTAAACTGACGTTTAGATCCCTGTTGCAGTCCCAATCCCGATCTCTTATTAGAGAGTTAGCTCACCCGTTTGATCCTTCGGCACCCTTGGCAGGTGATACTGTAGAGATGTGTAGATACACACTAGAGTATTTTAGGGATATTGTTACCACGTGCAGGCCAGGGGACCCCCCGCACTTTGATATGACAGAGATCTCCTCCTTTTGGGACCCAATGCAGATCACAATCTCCCCAGCTGAGGCACGAGAGTTGGATAGACCTATCGATGAAGGGCAGCTACTCGTGGCTGCTAAAGCAATGGCAAAAGCGAAATGCCCAGGGTTGGATGGCCTACCAATAAAACTCTTTTTGGCCACCTGGTCCTCGTTTGCCCCCTTTCTCTGTGGTATTTACAATGAAGCCTTGCAAACGGGCCAATTGCCGAAAGGCTTTACCCAGGGAATGATTTCCCTCATGTATAAGAAAGGTGATAAAAGAGAAGTCAAAAACTGGAGACCAATCTCACTTTTGAACGTAACATATAAACTCTTTGCCAAGACATTGGCCCTCCGCTTGGCCGTCCTGCTACCTGGCCTGATAGGGTGGGAACAGGACGCTTTTGTTAAGGGAAGGTCCATCTTTGAAAACATCTCTGCGACTATTCAAGCCTTGGAAGTTATTTCAAAAGAAAAGAGAGATGTTGCGGTCCTCCTCCTGGATATGGAGAAGGCCTATGACAAAGTGGGTTGGTCTTTCGTCCACTCGACTCTAATCAAACTGGGATTTGGTCCGGGGTTCCGCTCCTAGGTAAAAGCGAGCTATGAGCACGCGTCCTCGGTGGTCATTGTCAATGGCTGTACCTCTGAGGAATTCGAGTTGTCAAGGTCTTTGCGACAGGGGTGCCCATTAGCCCCCCTTCTCTTTGTCCTCCAACTCGAGACTCTGCTGGTCAACGTTAGGAAGAACCCTGTTATTTCAGGTTTAAAACTGAATTCCGATTTAGAATGGAAAGGGGGGGCCATTGCAGATGATCTGACGGTCGCCGTAGATAACAATCCCACTGCGCTGCAAGAACTCCGTAGGACCATAGAGACTTATTGCTGTTTATCGGAAGCTTCCATAAATTGGGAAAAATCCAGCTATTTTCTCCCTCCTTCCCGGGTGCTGAGTGTGGATTGGGGGTTGAAACAAGTACCTGCTAATTCGTCAGAAAGGTTTTTGGGTGTTCAGGTGTCCTTGTCAGATTGTGTAGAGATTCAAGACTCCTTGCTGGCCGATAAGGTGGCGGCCAGAATTGCAGGATGGAAGCGTCACTTCAAGTTATCACTGTTCGGAAGAGCTCTAGTAATTTCTTCGGCGGCCTTCTCACTTCTCTGGTTTCCACTTACGGTCCATATGTTGGGAAGGAAGGCCTCTGATCGTATCAAGAGAGATGCCACCCGGTACTTATGGAAACCTGATGCAGGATCGCAGCAGGGCTTTTTATCTAAGGTGGCGTGGGAAACAGTAACAGTGGCTCGTAATCAGGGGGGATTGGGGATTGTGGATCCTGTTCAGCAGAATCTCGCTCTGCTTGTGAAATGGGTAATAGCAGCGGTGTTCGGCCCCAGAGGGAAATGGTGGGTGCGGCTGGCTGAATATACGCTGGCAAAAGAATGGGCTTTGAGTAGAAGTTCGGACGTTTGGCTATGCTTTTTCATTCCATCTTTCTGCTCAAGGAAAATTAAGTCCACGTTTTGGAGAAATGTTCTACAGGCGTGGCAAAAGTTCGCCCCGCACGCTTTGCGGGGCCCGGTAACCAGAAGTGAAGTTATGAACCAAATCTTATTTGAAAATCCATATATTAAATCAGCAGGAGGCGACTCCTTTAAAGCCGATGGTAGTGCCGGGTCCTTTGGAAAAGCGTGGGTGGAAAGAGGGGTGCTACAGATAAAAGATATTTGGAATGAAAGCATAGAAGACTGGGTCTCTTTGGATCTGATAAAAGGTAGATTGGGAAGACTTCGTAATATCGAATCCAACTTCGAGGCCCTGCGCACAGCAATCCCTCATTACTGGATACAGATGCTACCTAAAAAGGTAGAACATGGGCAGGGGGCCTGGCTGGTGGGTCAGGAGGAGGACCAGACTTTTTTTGAATGTTATAGGACCAGCCCTTCCCCAAGGTATAAACGTCGAATCTTGGGCCAGAGTAAGGGGCAGTAACTGCCCAGGACACCTGAAATATATCGAGGATAAGGTTATCCCCTCGACGCTGGAACTCTTGGAATGCAGAGTGTGGACCTCTAAGTCAGGAGATGAAGTTCTAGCAGTGGTGGTCTCAGAAAATGCGGAAGGACTACAAATAGAACCGCTTATGTATGGTTGGAGTGGGATTACTGAAGCTGATAGTCCTACCCCTGTCTCAGCATATAAACCTAAGCTTGGGGTGCGAATTCCAAGGTCAAGAGTGAAGAAACACCCGATAACAACAGTGTCAGACAGACTGGGGAAGGAACCAGGCCTTAGCCTGGGGAACCTAGATCTGCCTGGAATCTGTCAGGGGTTGAAAGTGATGGTTTCGCAAAAACAAGCCAGTCTGGCTTGGCTGCAGCTGTTGTTGGTTACTCCGGCTGCAGTCTGGTTAGCAGCAAAAGGCATGTAGTTGGAGGAGCACTGCGCTCGCTGTGGCTGGGGTTGGGAATCAGCCAATCACATTTGGTTGTTCTGCCCATTTTCATTTAAAATTTGGGAGTGGTGGAAAGAGAACTGGAAAGGAGAGGCAGTTAAAGATTTCCCTTGGATTCAGGAATGGATACTTTTTGCCCACTCCCATTCAGCTTATGATTTCTCCTCTGGTCTAGCTTATGTTGCTCTGGCCTGCAGAGGGGCCATTATGGAAGCAATTTGGAAAGCTCGCAATAGAGCTGTATTTAAACAGGAGTTGTCCTCTCTGCAGGAAGTAATTGCTATCGCGAAAGCTTTGATTCGACAGACAATTAGAGCAGACTGGACCTCTCAAGGGGGTCAGGCCCAAAGAAATCACTTCTGGTTTAGACAGTCCTGGGGGAAAGCCCCTGGTATGGTATCCTTCTCTGACGTAGGCAATTTGAAAATCGCAGATTGGCTGTCATAGGACATCCGCGTGTTGAGGYAGAGTTCTGAAGACGGGCCGTTTTTAGGCYACTTAACATTGAATATGTGATWTGGTGTGGGYTGCTTTGGCTTTGGGTAATAGGATTAGATTACTGAATTCGGGTTGTTACTTAGCCGGGGCCGGGGGCTATATAGGCCGCCCCCTGTTGCTTGTAGGATGGTAGTGATGGTGCTGTGCTTTAAACTAGGATTCAGGCTGTTTGTTGCTTGGATATTTAGACTAAGATTCTTTCTGAGAATTTGGGGTAGGTAGAAGGCTGCTTATAGCTTGCGTCTGGGCAGGGGTCCCGGATTGTTTATGAGTGGTAGAGTAGTAGTAGTGGTGGTATGAAGTGGGAATTTCTGCGAGCACCTAAGCTAAACCGGCTGACGCTGCCGGGATAACTCCCGCGGGTAGAATTGTGAGGTCCCCGGCCTCGTTTTCATGCTTTTGCTTAATAAAAGAGAGATTTAGAAAAAAAAAAAAAAAAAAAAAAAAAAAAAAAAAAAAAAAAAAAAAAAAAAAAAAAAAGGTGTCGAGTGGGGTCCCACTAGCAAAGAGGAATGGATTAAACTCCTAAATCTCGGCGTGTTTTAAGCTGAGATGCAGAAAAGCAGTTGAATCTCGATTTTCCGCATCTTTCGGCACGTCTAGTCTACCTCCTTGCTAGTGGGACCCCCCCCCCCTGAACGCCCGGATGAGGACGTGTTTGTGGAGAGGTGGAGAAAAAATGGTGTCGAGTTTCCCCACCCGCACCCGCACATCTCCGCAAACACGTCCCGGCTCGGCCGTTTAGGAAACTCAGCGCTGCTAGCGGGACTTGGCCCCCGGGGCTAGGTCCCACTTACACGAATTAAGCGATATTGACCGTAGATAGCAAAGATCAACGGCCAGAGTCTCTTAATCCGTGCAAGTGGGACCTTGCCCCCGGGCAGATTGATACTGCTATCATGTTCCCCCCCCCCCCGCCTTCGCCCCCCACCACACCACACCCCACCCCTCCCCCCCCAACCCCCCCAAAAAAAGGTACTATCATGCGAGGGGCTAACTGGTTCTTACAGGGGATAAAAAAAAAAAAAAAAGAAATCGTAGAGGCAGTAGTTGAACTTGGCGGGGTGATGGCGGATTGCCGTCGATCAGTCTGCAAAACGTGACTACCGTCTTCACACGAATAGAACGCCCCGTCATTATCGCTGTATTTAGACTGGAAGTTGGCCCAAATACAGCTCTAATGACCGGGCGTTCTATTCGGGTGAAGACGGTAACAGCAGTACGACTGCGGCTGTTCACTCAGCTTTCTGCAGAGCCTGACCGAAACGACTGCGCCAGCTCATCCGGCAGAGCCTGACTGCCACGATTGAGCCTGCTGTGTGTCAAGACTGACCTCTCTTACAAAAAGAAAAAAGAAAAAGAAAAAAAAGACTGACCTCTCTTAGCTGTCAGACTGCGTACAAAGTCATTCACGGAAGTCCGTTGTGGCTGAATGCTGCACATATGTAATGTATCCATCCATAAAACGATTTCAGAACAGATACTACACTCGATACAAAAGGCCGAAGGAAAATCGTCACGGATACAGCTGCTTCATTTTTCGTTTTCCACGGTGGCTTCATTTTTTTGAAGGAATAATTTGCAAAATACCCCCGGAAGTTGAGATCTATGCCCTAATGCCCCCCCGAGATGTGGGTAGAGCAGAATGGCCCTCTGGCATGTTTTTTTTTTTTGTGAAATAGCCCTGGTGTTGGTTGGACCCACATCTGTGAAATATACCCCTACCGGGTACCGTCCAACTTTGCAAAATGCCCGAGTACTTGCCAGCTTTTCCTAGGCGCCACTGCAAAAGGCCAAGGTCCAAACGGGGAGGTCCATATTCCGAAGTTGCGCACCCGCCTGACAGGGGCACAACGCAAAGATCTCGGCCCAAAAGGGCGTTCCGCACTACCCACATATTTCAGGGGCATTTTGGCATATATCACTTATGAGTGAGGGTATTTTGCAAATTATCCCTTCTGTTTCTTTTTCGGATATGGCTTCATTTCTCGTTTTCTAGGCTGGCTTCATTGGTTGGTGACGACATTCGCCGCGTAGGAGGACGAGCAAGTCGGAGGAATGCCCCTGATTTTTTTTTTTTTGACTTGGGCAGGTTGGTGACGACATTCGCCGCCTACGACGACGAGCAAGGCTTAGGTATGCCACTGACCTGATTTTTTTTTATTTTTTTTTTTAATAACAGATCAGATTGATTGACGGAGGTATGCAACTGAACTGACTATACAACAAATAAGACTACGTTGCATGGCCTCCTATGTGATGGTGCTCTCTTGTCACCTCGCGACCGAGGGGCCGAGAGAAAAAAAAAAAAAAAAAAAAAAAAAAAAAAAAAAAAAAAAAAAAACATGGCGCCTTCGCAAGAAGGGACGTGCGTGGTTTTACATGTCATCTCACACCGCACAGTCCCGCTCCTCATGAATGATGTGTGTTCGTTCTCGATCGATTTATGCGTGTCATCCTTGCGCAGGGGCCATGCTAATCTTCTCTGTATCGTTCCAATTTTAACGGATGTCCCCACGGACTGTGTGTTTTCGTTCTTGTTACGACGACGGGCAAGACTTAGGTATGCGACTGAACTGATTTTTGACTTGGCCAGGTTCAAAGCACTTTCTTTTGTTAGCAGGACAATAGCACCCATCCCCGGGGGCTAGGTCCCGCTTTCACGAATTCTGAGATAGAGACCGTAGATAGCTGAGATCGACGGGCAAAATCTCCTAATCCGTGCAAATGGGACCTTGCCCCCGGGGCCAAGTCCCACTAGCAGCGTTGAGCTACCTCAATGCCTGAATCTGGACGTGTTTGTGGAGAGGTGCAGTTCAGGAAACTCAACACCATTTCTGCACATCTCCGCAAAAGCGTCCAGATTCAGGCGTTGAGGTAGCTCAACGCTGCTAGTGGGACTTGGCCCCCGGGCGAGGAACCAATTGTGCTACGTTACTGCTGAGAGAACAGGATCATGCTAAGGACGATGGCCAACCGGTCGTATGTTATGTCCGTCCTGAGAAAGCATGTATCTGGGGATAAAGACGGCTAGATTCCTGCTTAGTCGGAAAAAAAACATGGCACCCATGGGACCCGCCCCTTAGCACTATCATCTTCACGCGAATAGAACACGTATGGTCATTACGGCTGCACTTGGTCGACCTGTCAGTCTCGATACGGCGATAATGGCGGTACGTTCTACTCGGGTGACGACGGTAGCACAGCACAGCACTCCCTCACTTGGGCTGGTGGTCGGAATTCACTGCGCTACACTCTGTACAGCCTGTGACTAATCGGCGCACACACATGTGACTGTTTTTTTTTTTTTTTTTTTTTTTTTTTTTTTTTTTTTTTTTTTTCCCCTCACATGTTACTGTTGCCACGAGGGAATACACATCATGAAGTACTAAATGAAAGTTGAATTTTGACTATTTTTTTAGGGAAAAAAACGACAACAACGAAAAAACACATCATGAGTAGCGGGACTGTGCGGTGGGCGATGACATGCAAAACCACGCACTTTCATTCTTTTTTTTTTTTTTTTTTTGTAAAAAGGGCGACGGTCTTGAGATATCATCATTGAGCTGACCGACCCCAAGCAATTTATTAGTAGTTGGTTTCAATTGTCAAGTTTCCATCATCTGGATTCGAACACAGGTCTGTATTTCAACAGTTCATGGGTGTACCCACTGAGCTAGGCTCTTGGGTCGCACTTTCATTCTTGCGAAGGGGCCATGCTTTTTTTTTTTTTTTTTTTTTTTTTTTGGGGGGGGGGGGGGGGGGGGGGGGGGGAGGGGAAAAAAAATTTTTTTTTTTTTTTTTTTTTTTTTGGG